>CM060696.1:119866948-120181948 GCA_030686995.1 Artemisia argyi
ATGAAGAAACCAATAATAACAAATTTGTCAACCTACGCAAGAAAAGGTTAAAAGAAATAAGGAAGGAGTATGAGGGTAGGTCGAATGTCAGGAAGGGAGAGTTTTTTGTAACAGAAACATTTAAACAACCCAAGGATATCAAAGATAAGCTCAGAATCTATGCGTTGGAGTCCCGAAGAGATATTAGGATTGAAAAGTGTGACCAAGAAAGGATTCGAGCGATGTGTAGAGGGACTGTTGTGGGTTATGGCAGAAAGGATACAGGAAGTAGTCAACCATCAGCTTCTTCTTCGCAGTCAAAGGGAAAATTTGCAAGTTCTAAAACCTACAAAAAAAAATAACAAGGCCATGTGCGAATGGTCCCTACATGTGTCAAAAGTGGGTGATGAAAGGAGTTGGAGTGTAAAAACATTAAACGATGAACATAAATGCCTACAAACAATAAAAATTAAATTGTTGACTGCACGATTCCTTTCATCCGAGGTTGCTAAAATTCTTGTTAGGGACCGCACAGCCCCGACAGCTGCAATAGCAATGGAAATAAATGAAAAATTGCAGCTTGATGTCCCTACCACAAAGATATCAAGAGCAAGGGAATTTGCTCAAAAACAAATTGACGGCGACCATGAAGAACAGTATGCCAATCTTAGGGATTACGCTTTGGAATTGAAGAATAGAAACCTTGATACAACTGTGAAGATTCAAGTTGAAGCAAACCCTGATTCAAGTGTTTCTTCAAGGGTTTTCAAACGGATCTATGTTTGTATTGGTGCATTGAAAAAAGGTTACAAAGCAGGCAGAAGGGACATACTAGGGCTGGTTGGGGCGTTTATCAAAGGACATCACACTGGTCAAGTCTTAACTGCTGTTGGTGTCGATAGCAATAATGGCCTCTATCCAGTTGCTTACGCAGTGGTTGAAGCTGAGTCCAAGAGTTCATGGTTATGGTTCCTTAGCAATCTTGGAGATGACCTTGATTTGCAACCAAATTCAAACTTCACCTTTATATCCGACAGACAAAAGGTATAAACATTGTGTAAATTCAATTAGTTGATTTCCAACCCAATTCAATCCTCATTCACATATTATGTTTTGTACCAATCTACAGGGAATATTACCAGCCATTGCAGAACTGTTTCCTGCTGCTGAACACCGCTTCTGTGTGCGACACATATATGACAACATGAAGCAGTTATTTAAGGGAGAGTGTATCAAGGAGCTTGTTTGGAGGTGTGCCAGAGCATCAACAATCCCTGAGTTTAATAGAGGAATGGAAGAACTAAAATCAATTGACTCTAAAGCTTATGACTGGTTAAGGAAGATACTAGCATCATCATGGTCAAGGTCACATTTTTCAAGTACACTATACACATATTATGACTTTCATCTGTACTATTAATAATATTGAAAATGATTTTTGATATTATGACTGTCATCTGTAATATTAATAAGGTTGAAAATGATGTTGATATTATGACTGTCATCTGTAATATTAATAAGATTAAAAGTGATGATGATATTGATATATTGGTTACAGGGAGAGCTAAATGTGACATCTTTCTTAACAACTTATGTGAATCGTTCAATAGCAAGTTGGTGGGCGGTAGAGATCAGCCAATCATTGGTTGTTTGGAGTACATCAGGCAGTATCTTGTGAAGAGAAGTGTTAGTGTGCAACATGTAATAGACAGATGTGAAGGTCTCTTAACCCCAACAGCAACTAAAATTTTAGAAACCATCAAGGAGGAAGCAAATGAGTATAAGGTTTTATGGAGTGGGGGGGATACATACCAGTGTGTGGGAGGTTGGGGTGACCAATGTGTTGTGAATATGCCGAAAATGGAATGCACATGTAGGAGATGGGAACTCACTGGTATTCCATGTAAGCATGCTATTGCGGCTATCAACGACATGGCTAAACACAACAAGGAATCAACTGACAACATGGTTGTGATCCCAGAGGATTATGTGCACCAATGTTATTGGTTAACCACATGGAGGGCGATGTATCAACACAAGATTGAAGGAATTGCTGGTCGACACTTTTGGCCCAAATGCCCTATCCCTAGTGAACTAAAGCCACCTCACTACCATGTTTCAATTGGGAGACCACGGAAGAAGAGAAGAGTGTCAAGGGATGAGATTGCTGAACATGTTATGAAAAAATCAATGGTGAAGAATGGGAAGCTGTCAAAAAGGGGCAAGACTGTCAAATGTGATGCATGTGGTGGGCAGGGTCATAATAAGAGAGCTTGTACGGGACGAAGAGGCAACCAAGTGACAAGAAGAAGGGAAGGAGTACCAGATGAGGTACTAGAAAGATCAACTCAGCCAGTGGGATCTTCTGCAACAGAGGTGGGAGCAGGGCCAAGTCATCAAGTTGGAACACAAGCAAGTCAAGTCTCACAATCTACAGGGAATGGTGGAGGTCAAAAGAAGAAGAGGATCAAGAGAAAAGCCAACGTCGCCAAGTGAGTCAACACAATTGTAGTGGTGCAATAAACTCGGGTTGGTTATTTGTTTCTGTGTTTTAACACAATGAGTGTATGAATTGTCTAACTGAGTTTCTGTCTTCTAGACAATAACTTGTATGTGATTTGTTTTTTAGACTTGATTAATTAGGAATGGTTTTCATTTTTTTTTATTTTGCTGCATAATGCTCTACACAATGCGTGGTTTGCCATCATCATATATTAACGTATATTGAATGACTCAACATGCCTACTATTTAAGTATACCGAATGACCCAAACTTGTTTTGACTTTTGTAAGTCAAAGTTGATAAGGAACCAGAAACCAAGTTTACTTCATATTGATTCTGCAAGTAAAATGAACCTTATTGACTACATTGGTCTTCTTATAATAACAAGGACAACCAAAACAACGATGATCCCACTATAGTGCTAAAATCAAACACTTTTTATTAACATGAAGGTCAATACAAACCAGGGATGACCTTAAACCCTGTGATGATACAACCCAGAAAGATGTCAACACACCTACATACCAACGACCAACCTAAAAAAACTTAATGGCAATGAAAAAAAAGAGCCAACTAAAAATAAGAAACTTGTTGAGCTTCTTAATCCACTGATCCTTCTCCCTCATCAACCTCAACTGCTCCTCCAACTCTTCTTCATGCTCATTCCTCGCCCTCAACAGGCCAGGAATCACAGCAACTGCTCGGCAACACATTGGAGGATCCGTCCATCCAATAAACCCACATGAAGGACAACAGTAGAATCGTCGTCCTGGGTTCCTGTTTGTCCAGCTTGTTTTGATTTTTGCTTGTTTCCCACAGTTACAAATCAAGACCATATTTTTTGCCGGATTTCGGAAAGTGTGAAACTTTAATGTGCTGCAACGTTCATATTTAACTGGAACTGGATAGTGTACCGTTTGTAAAAAAGGCAAACAATCGCTTGCAAATTTAGTCCCTCAAGCTACAGTGTCACTAGCTTAGTACCTGGGGAACCGTGAAAAGACAATACTACCCTCATGGACGTGGCACTTAACGGGAAAACTAACGGAAAAGGCCTCTCAGTGGCGATTTTGCGAGAATGTGGAACGTTGGTGTCTTTTTTGCGCTACTTTTTGTCTCGGTCCCATTTTTGCAATTTCGTGGAACGTGAAGGACCATTTTTGCAATTTACCCTTGATTTTTTTAGTTGATATAAAATTTGAATGACCAAACTAGAACACTCGTTAAGATTGATTACTATTAGGTGATATAATTCCTTATTTGCCTTTGTGTTCATATATCATAGTGTTATACGTGGACGTTGTCTAGGGAATATGTCACTTATAGCGGATTAGTCCCCAAACTAATACTAACCAATACATACAAAAGAAAACAATCGTCCCCAAACAGATACAATTGAACAAATACAATCAGACACTTACAAACCCCCACAACACTATAAAACAATATACCAGACTAAGGGGGTGTTTCTTTTTCCCCTTAGTGGAGGGATTGCCATTTAATATTAATACTTTTTTAGGTGGGGCCCAACAAAATCCCTTGTTTCCTTTATATCCATAAGGGATAAAAAATGATACTCTCCCCATTAAGGGGTATTAAGGGAAAGGGGACCCACTATCTTTCCACATCTAGAAAAAAAGAAACAAGGCCTAAGTGACTAACACAACAAGATGATCTATTATTATAAATACAGACTTAAGAGAGAGAGAGAGAGAGAGAGAGAGAGAGAGAGAGAGTGTCAAAACTGTGAATTAAAGAAACCTTAGAGCTGGGAAGAGGATATATACACCAAACTTTCACTTTAGCCTTTCAAGATATGAAAACCTGCTAAACATAGACAAACAAACCAAACCATAAGAAAACTTGGCAAAGTTTGTCTCTCGAGTCTCTCGACTATTAAGAAACCATAAGAATGAAATGTATAACATATTTTCAACATGCAATATATTTATGTGGTGAGTTTCGTATTAACTATCACGAGGTTTGGTTGTTTAAGTTGGATATGACGTTGATGTAAGGCCATCCACAATGGGATGACTTGGCATACGTGCAAAACAAAAGAAAAGTACATTTGACTGATTTCAATCTATTGTGAGACATGCCAACTCAACATATGTTTAATAGGGGTGTGTTTCTGTGCATACGTTAATTGTATGCACTTTATCAAACTTTTAATGTGAGAATATATATATATATATATATATATATATATATATATATATATATATATATATATATATATATATATAACAGGAGGCGTTACACGTAATATGCCACCTCATTACCCAGTCATTGTCCAATAATTCATTATCAGCCATGTAAGCCTCTACATTATAACTATAAGCAATCTTACTCTTAATTTGTGAAAGATGATGATGATGTGTTGATAATGTATATATATATATATATATATATATATATATATATATATATATATATATATATATATATATATATATATATACATTATATTATCAGCCATGTAAGCCTCTACATTATATGTGTCCACCTAAGCAACATGCCACATAAGCATTTTTTTTTACTAAAATCCGGATTTAGTTCAATCAGAAAATTCGGATATAAAAAATGTACAAAGTGAGATTCGAACCTGCATCTTTAGCTTCCAAAGCAAACATCCCAACCAATGGAGCCAAGCCATTGATTGTGATCATCCACATAAAACAAAGTAAATATACTAAATATTTAACAAATTAAATCCAATAATATTATTAATATATACGGCTTCCAAAAAATCTTTGAAGCTGTAATTCACACAAAACCCTAAAACAAAAATCCAGAACCAAAAACAAACCGATAAATGTAAAATATTTATGTTTGCCATTCAATACATTTGTGTAAATATATATATTTTTTTTACCAAAACACATTAGAGGTTGAAGCAATTGAACAATAAAAATATATGCAAATTCACTCTATATAAAAAAACACATATGCATTTTACCTTTTGAAATTATGCATGCTGGAAAAATAATTATTCAAAAAAAAAAAAAAAATCCTAGAATTTAGGAGCTATAAAAAACGTTTTTTATTAAAAAAAATTAAATAAAAAAAATGTAATTTTACTATTATACTCTTTTGAATTAAATAATAAAAATAAATATTCAAAAAAATCTGATTAGTTGATTCTGGTTTTTGCAATTTATTTGGTTCTGAAAAGAACCCTATTATATATATATATATATATATATATATATATATATATATATATATATATATATATATATATATATATATATATTCAATCTATAATTAATTAAAAATTATATAATGAGGTGAAAATCTATTAAACTGTGTAAGGTTCAATGCATTGTGAGTATTGAAGTTGAACGTTGACGTGGTAATGAGTTGACATTGTATTAAACTTTACATTATATTATGCACTGAGGATGCCCTAACACCTAACTACACAGTCGTACGTTCGTCTTACTATTCTCCTACTTATCTTTTGACCGTTAATCATCTAAAAACGAATGAAAAAATAGGTCATCTTCATAATTTAATAAATGATCGACATCTAAATGGAATAAAAACAAGTAAGTGGGTGTCTCTATTTAAAAAAAAAATAGATCGTGCAACATAGTTGACAAAATTTATTTATCTATACCCCAAATGGCCAAATGAAATATGAAACGTCCACATCCTTTCTTAATGCCGACCAAAAGTGCTTGCTACCTGGTATGTCAACACGTAACATGTTTATTTCAAATCATTAACTACAGTAGTAACGAAAATGATAGATATAAATATAATTTGAGTCTTTTATACTTTAAAACAATAATTACTCCATTAAATTAAATTTGGTATCCTATTTATTTACTCTCCTCACGTTCGGTCATAAATAAATCTGAATCAAATCAAATCAAATCCAAACGCGTATTTTCCGGCGACCGTGAATCTCTCCGATCGCCGGCAACTTCTCCTCCGTTCAATTCACAGGTAACATTGTTAAAACCTGATTCAATTTGTGTATGTTTGATTTGATATGATTAGTTAAATTAAAGATAGAATTTTAGTTTTTAATGTGTTTGATTTGCATTATTTTCATGAGAATTGCATTTTTTTTAATAATATAATTTGAGGTTGTTATTAGTGTGGATTTTTGGGTTAATTATGGTTAAGGAGGTAATTATGTGTGGAAATGGTGGAATTTTAGGTTTTGTTTAGTTGGAGTTTGTGAATTTTGATATTTGGCTATGTGATGATTAGATCTCGTCAGTTATCATAATTGTTTATCGGTCGCGAGATTAATACATTTTTTACAAAAAATGGGTCCTTGAAAATGTGGTGATGAGTTGATATATAGGAAAATTCTGTTGGGTATCTGTTATGGTTAGTTGCATAGAAAGTTGCCATCTTAAGTTAGAATTGCTGTTCTGGATGGTTTTTTGTATCGGAGTTTGCGATTAGAGTATGCTGAACAAAACCCGAATCGCTAACTTAACAAATCTAAGATCACAATTTTCTATGATTCTGTTCGGCTAATCATGACAGATACTCAACAGGTTGTGATCATAAACATTGCTTGCTACTTGCTACAATATTTTCAGATTATCAATCCAGAAACTAAATCTCACGATATTTTTAGGTGCATTTTATACGTCTTAATCTCGCCACAGATGTGAGTGGATAAAAATATGTGAGATCAATCAAATCGGCATATTAAAAGTTACAAATTCCAACTAAACAAAACCTTATATTTAATTTTAAGGTTCTTACTAAAACGTTAGAAAGTGTATCAGTTTCCGGTATAATCCCAAAAAAATTGGAGGTTGTGCAAGTGTTGATTTTTTTCGGTTGATATGAGTAATGTTGTTTTGGAGGTAATTTGTGTACTGATGTGTGGGAGTTGTGAAATGAAGCAAATGCAATGTAACGTTTTGTTTTGTTGGAATTTGTAACTTCTGATATGGCTTTTTTACTTTGATTCTGTAGAACCTAGTAATTTTTACTTATGATTTCTTTATGAGTTTATGTTGGATCTCTGTCATGATTAGCTGCATAGAATGTTGTGATATGTAAGATTTGTTAAGTTAGTGATTGGGAGTTTGGGTCAGCATCGCAATCCGGATGGTTTCTAATTGTGGTTTGCGTTGGACTTAGGAGTATTTTTAGTATATTCCGTGCTTAATTGTATAGGTTTCGTGTATTATGCTAGCATAGTAAATGGTATGGGAATGATAATCTCTTCTGTAGATGTTTATGTTGACAATTTTTGGGGTTCTGAAGCTGGTAATCCTGAGGTTGTGTTACATACATTCTTTAAGATACTTGTTCATGAAATTTAGCCGTTTGTGGGTTGATAGGATGACGCGTAATTGCTCAAATAGTGCTAAGGACGAAGTTCTATTCTGCTACTAAAGCATTTTGTGTTCCATGATTGTTTTTTTGTTGGTTTCCTGTTTGTGTTAGTTGTTTTTCTTGGGCATCCCATATTTCTCTAGTTTGTTGGAGAAGTTGACTTGCTTCATATCTTCGACATTCTTTAGTGTAGAATGTGAATTGTGGTCGATGTCATGTTTAAGTTCAACAGCTGGAGTGATGCGGAAGTTATTATGTCATTTATTGCCTTATTCTTTTGGCTTACATTTGAGCATATAGATATTGCTTAGTAATCAAGGAAACATGAAAGCATAAAATACAAGAGTACCTATACTGTTTGCTTCCCGTGGAGAAAATTCTTGATAATACTTCCTTTCCATTTCATTCCAAGCTATCTAAAGTATTTCATAACTCTATAAAGGCCACTAGATTTGAGCAGATATTTACTTATTTTCCTTCTACATGGTACAGGTGAATATCATTGTTTTCACTCTGTTGGTACAAAATGATGCAATGGAGGAGTTAGTTGATTCAAAGAGAAGCTTTCTCCGCTAATTTTGCTTTTGTTTAGTTTTTCTGGATTTTTAAAAAACACCATGAAATCAAATTCACCTAAGTCAGTGACTTCATATCCGAAGACTATTCTACCAATTGCGGCTTCCGTTGGGGGACTTGCTTTGTTTCTAATTTTTGCATCCTTGCTTTTGGTCTATCAGCCACTTGGATCTAAAGTTAGAGGGTATTTTTATAATGTAGATCAAGCCACTAAAATCGGGTTGTACAATGAAACAAGTATATTAGAGAATCAGGTGAATAATACGGAAGCAAAAAGCAACATTGTAGATTCAGTTACCAACATGACTGTTGATTCAGGTACCGACAAGACTGTCGATTTAGATACCAATAAGACTGTTGATACTGATGCCAATGAGACTGTTGATCTAGATACTAATAAGACTGTTGTTACGGAAACCACCAAGACTATTAATTTAGATACCAACAAGACTGTTGATATAGATACTAGCAAGAACGATTCAGGTATTAAGAAGATTGTTGATTCAGGTACCAGCAAGAGTGATGATTCAGATACTAAGAAAATTGTTGATTCAGGTACCAGCAAGACTGCTGATTCAGGTGCTAAGAAGATTGTCGATTCAGGTACCAATCCTTTTTGTTCATGCTATAAGATGAAAAGGGCCTTGCATTATTCTTTAAAATTCTGTTCATGTTGGTCCATACTAAGATTAAATAGCACTATATTATTCATGTACCGCAGCAGCAAGTTATATGCGTAAACTTATACATCACAAAATGCCATTGAAATTCCTAAAATCATAATTTGTTATTCGGACATGCAGGCTGTGATCTGTATCATGGGAAATGGGTACATGATTCAGCTGGACCATTATACTCGAACAACTCGTGTCCTGTATTGTCACAAATGCAGAACTGCCAAGGAAATGGTAGGCCTGATAAGGACTACGAGAATTGGAGATGGAAACCCACAAAATGTAACCTTCCTAGATTGGACCCCAAAAAGTTTCTAGAATTGATGAGAGGAAAGACATTAGCTTTCATAGGTGACTCGGTTGCCAGGAATCAGATGGAGTCCTTGTTATGTATACTCTGGCAGGCAAGCATTCCTTGTTTTTTTTTACAAATTTTATATGAACTTTTATTAGTTTGACTTCAAACAGAGTTTTTGCTTGTTATAATTGATTAAATAATTAGATATGGCAAAAATGGGCTGGTTCAGTAACACGTCAAAAGTCAAATGAGTATGCGTTGGCATGGGTGGGGTCAGGTTACCCAAGCAAACTTTTAGTTTACAAAAAATATTAAACAGACTAATTTTCGATTTCGTTGTTTTTATTCTTAAATTCCAAAACATTGCGACACCTAACCAAATATGAAATGCAAAAAAAAAAAAAAAAAAAAAAAATGTTCAGTTTTCATTTGAATATTTGAAATATCCTTATTGTTGAAAAAAGTAGAGGAATTTTCTTGATTAGAATCTGTCTTAGGCAACATGTTGTAGTCACGTTGAAGCATTACAGAGAAGAGAAACCTTCCATTAATTTTGTGTAGAAATTAGAAATTGCATCCCCCATTCAAATTATTACTAGTGGGAGTGGGAAATGTTGGTTTCAAAACTATGTAGGACTGCATTATGCATATTAGTTTCGAATGATTGAATGAAATTATTACTTTAATAGGTTTGAGTCCTGAATCAAAAGATGTCCTCTTCTCAGGCTCTTCGTTTCTTTTTCTGCTTTCTGCTTTTTTTAACTGAAGTGATTAGCATAAATTTTGCTGCCTAGTTATATTAGATGAAACGGCGACTGCTAATAAATATGTATACTGTCTCCCACTAGGGATTAAGAAACAACAATAAACTTGTAACGCTCATCGTCAACAGACTTGCTAAACTTCAGGTGGGTTGGGTAATTGGCGATAGCAAGTTTTTTTGGTAAAACTCTGTATGGTGGGGTTAAGTTGGCCTGGAACCCGTTTGTTTAATCCTTTGAAAAACCTAATGCGATTCCATTTATGAGGTTGTATATATTAATACGTCTGCACGATTTTCAACTTGCTTACTCTTTTAGTAAATTTTTTGAAATTGGCCTATTTATCATTTTAGAGATATAGCCTAACCCAAATCGACCCATTTATCAGTAAATGGATCAAATTTGCTACCTCTAGTTAAAGCTTTCCGTAAAAAAGTATACGTTTATTTTATCATTTCAAGTTGCAACTGATACTAAGAAAAATTCATTTGAATGCTTACAGGCTGAAGCCCCAATAAACCGTGGGAATAAAAGAATGCAACGGTATTATTTCCGGTCAACATCCACAACAGTTATTCGGATATGGTCATCATGGCTTGTTCATAAGACAACTGAGCAATTTGATTTTGCGCCTGAAGGTGTAGACAAGCTCCATCTTGATGCTCCAGATGAAACTTTTATGGATGTCATTCCCAGCGTTGATGTTCTTGTACTTTCCTCGGGGCACTGGTTTGCCAAACGATCTGTTTACATTTTAAATAACGAGATTGTGGGTGGACAGTTATGGTGGCCTGATAATTCCAGGACGAAGAAAATTGATAGCACTGAAGCATTTGAGATATCTGTAGCAACCATAATGTCTTCACTGGTGACCAACCCTGACTACAAAGGTCTGACCGTGGTCCGTGCGTATTCACCTGATCACTATGAAGGTGGAACCTGGAATACGGGTGGGTCATGTACTGGGAAGGTAATGACCAACTTAGAGATAATTTGTAAAAAGATGGGTCTTTCCCTTGAGAAAAGAATCCTCATTATAGACTCTCAAGTCTCAGCATAGCAAGAGGTGGCAAAATAGGCGGGTTGGGTAATGGGTCAAAGGTTTGGTACATTCAGGTCAATACAAAGCATTTTTTGTCCTAATCTTTTATAACAGTTAGTATCTCGAATATGATTACAAATTTATAAATAATGCTCAAATTTTAATGAAGTTCAGGTCTTAGCATTAAATAAACACTTTGGGTAACCTTTCTTTTTACCAGTTTTCGTTTAGCCAAAAAAATTTGAATTTTACCAATTGGACCTGTTAGAGATTAAACATAACCCGAATCAACCCATTTCTGTTTAATGGGTTGAGATTGCCACCTCTGCTAATTATGTGTATAAATACATGAAAAAGTACAACCTTTTTTATCCCATAAAACAGCTTATATATCCTAGAATAACATAATTAAATCATGTTAATCAGATTTGGCGCATGAAATCTATTTGAGATCAATTTGCTGCATTAAATTTAATCAGCTAGTATCTATGACATTTTGATTTGATTTGGTGCTTAAATTCTGATCAACTAATATGTTAAACAGGTAAAACCAGCAGTGGACGGTGAATTAGTCGAAAGCGGGTTCACAAACATAATGCATGACAAACAAATATCGGGGTTCAACCGTGGTATAAAGAAAAAGACGAACAAATCACGAGTGGCATTCATGGATATCACAAAACCTTTCGCGTATAGGCACGATGGTCACCCTGGGCCATTCAGGAATCTTGACCCAAACAAAATCACAAAAAGGAGTGCTGATGGACGGCCACCACCACAAGACTGTTTACATTGGTGTATGCCGGGGCCAATTGATACCTGGAACGAGTTTTTGATGGAGACCATAAGAAGAGACTTTGAGTCTCAGGATACATGAGGGGACTGCATTTTTCCCACTCTTACCGGCTTTCTTTTTACAAGGTGTAGATGATAACTAGTTGTAACATGTTGTAATAGGCCGCTGATATATGAGCTTATAGTTTTGTTGTTTCTTATACACGAGGATATATTACTTGCTTTTGACAAGTTCCATATGAGTTTCTGATCCTTAAAATATATAAAATAGGCAATATTTATTGATGTGTTGTGTTGTGTTATAGTCATGTTTGATTTTTGCCTATATTGGTAACATCTGTTATGTTGATCCAGTCACATTTGATTCTTGGTTGTGATAGAACGTAACTACGCTGTTTTGTTTAATGAATCTCGACTTCTCGAGCATGTGTGTTTTTTGGAATGTGATAGGCTGAAATAGGTATCCGAGTATGGAACTGTGGGAAACTGGGAACAGTTATTTCAAAAAAATCTGATGGATACAAATGATTTGAAATAACTGTTCCCAGTTTCCCACTTTGGTTCGTTTGGGTCTATTTGAATCTACGAAACGCATCTAAACTAACTTAAATAACCAATTTAGGTCCAAAATGATGTTATATTTAAGTCCGAGGTTCTAGTTTTCGGGTGGTAGTCACTATTGATATGAGTTTATAAGCGGGATGTAATAAGAATTGCTAGCTCCTAAACACAAATTTAGAACGAACAAACGATTATGCCCTCAACAGTCAATACTATTTTTACCTAATCTTTTTACCATTAACCAAAACCTCATTAGAGCCTCATTACTTCCACTTCCTGCAACTCATTTCCATGAATGAATTTCATTTCGAAAGTTTCCCACCTTTTTTTTTTTTTTTTTTTCAAAAAATGGTGGATACTTATTAATTACTAAAAAACTGATGTGCAGGATCACAGCATAAACTCATCTAATTTTCACATCATACCAAATGACTCTAAACATATACGTCCATCATATTTATACAGAATAAACCAAAAAGCCTAAGAGATCGATCAACGATGAACCAACAGATGATGCATCGTCGTGTTCACCACGGGTTTGTCCACACAGATACAACAGCAAAACATAATTGCAAGCCTTTTCTAAACGACCAAACTTGAATAGCCGTGCCTTCTTTCAAAACATTCTTGTTAGCTTCCACAAAATCGCTCCAGTTGTTCTTTAACACGTAGTTCATGTTATTCGACATCCCCCCAATCTTTAACGACATTGGTTTCTTGTACATTTGCAATTCTGGCCCGACCAATGCAACCTCGATCTCGGAACCATAACCAAGAACTTGTTTCTCTTCAGGCGTCAAGAAATCATGAGTCTCGACTTTCTTAAACGGCATGTTTAACCAATTTTGGGTAGCAATTCGTCCTGTACACACCATCTTTTGAATCACTAACTTGATATCTGAACCATTAATCTCATCACTTGTTATAAAATCTTGTAACCGTGTGATCACATCGTCGCTATCAACAACCATCTTTACCTTCTTGTTCTTGTTGTCAACTTCGTCCACTGACGAACCTTTACGCTTCGACCTACAAATTGACTCCATCTGTTCATCAGATTCATCAGACGATGACCCATTATAAGACGTAACAAGTGTCCCATTAATAAATCGAATGTACTTTTCGGTGACTAATGCTTGCATCTTTTGAGCATAATATTCTTCTACATCATCTTGGTCAAGAACAATATCGGCATCGTGTTTGCTAGCAGCAGAACCAACTTCTTCATTCGTTAAGTTTTGATCATGACGATCCGCATTGCCAACATTTTTATTTTCCATGATGGATTGCTTTTGGTTTCTTGAAGAAAATAGTAAGATTTTAATTTCGTTTAGGGTTTTGCATGTATGTGTGTACTAGTAGATATTTATGCGAAATAAAATACGTATATAACGGTTTTGCATGCAAGATCGTATCAATACGTAATATTGTGTAGTACCATATTTTGTGCATAAGGTACTAGTTATTAAAGATAAAAGATTTACTGTAGAAAAGTGGTTAATCATAATTTCCAGATTAAAGAACATAATAGTACGTACATGCATGGTAGTATATAAATAAACGGGACAAACCTGACTTAAATAGCCAATTTAGATATGTACATATATTAGTTTTTTATGGTAAAAAAAAAAAAACAAAAAACAAAAAAAAACATAAAAAAAAACAAAAAAAACTCTATGTACTATTTATATGGGTTAATGACATGTAATAGCAACATATTTTCTCATTTGTGCCATTATCAGATACGAACTCAAAATATTACAATAATACCCATCGAACTTTCAATTTTTTTTTTTCATGATCAGATACGAACTTTAAAATATCAGATATCAGATACGAACTTTCAAATTTTTGTTTCATTATCAGCAACGTACTTTTTCATTTGTTTCATTATCAGCAATTTTTATTTTTAAAGTTTTTCTTATATTTGAACAAAGGAGAAAAGTACGTTGCTGATAATGAAACAAAAATTTGAAAGTTCGTATCTGATATTTTAAAGTTCGTATCTGATAATGAAAAAAAAATTGAAAGTTCGATGGGTATTATTGTAATATTTTGGGTTCGTATCTGATAATGGCACAACTAAGAAAGTATGTTGCTATTACATGCCATTAACCCTATTTATATATCACAATGCATTATACTTAATTTACGTAAAATATATTGTCATTTAACATAACATATATTATTTACGGTCAACGGGTCATTATATATAATGAATTTTAGTTTTACTTTATTAGTGTTTACCAAGGTGAATATCATTGCTTTCACTCTGTTGGTACAAAATGATGCAATGGAGGAGTTAGTTGATTCAAAGAGAAGCTTTCTCCGCTAATTTTGCTTTTGTTTAGTTTTTCTGGATTTTTAAAAACACCATGAAATCAAATTCACCTAAGTCAGTGACTTCATATCCGAAGACAATTCTACCAATTGCAGCTTCCGTTGGGGGACTTGCTTTGTTTCTAATTTTTGCATCTTTACTTTTGATCTATCAGCCACTTGGATCTAAAGTTAGCGGGTACTTTTATAATGTAGATCAAGCCACTAAAATAGGGTTGTACAATGAAACAAGTGTATTAGGGAACCAGGTGAATAATACGGATGCAAAAAGCAACATTGTAGTATCAGTTACCAACAAGACTGTTGATTCAGGTACCGACAAGACTGTCGATTTAGATACCAATAAGACTGTTGATACTGATACCAATGAGACTGTTGATCTAGATACTAATAAGATTGTTGTTACGGAAACCACCAAGACTATTAATTTAGATACCAACAAGACTGTTGATATAGATACTAGCAAGAACGCTGATTCAGGTATTAAGAAGATTGTTGATTCAGGTACCAGCAAGAGTGATGATTCAGATACTAAGAAAATTGTTGATTCAGGTACCAGCAAGACTGCTGATTCAGGTGCTAAGAAGATTGTCGATTCAGGTACCAATCCTTTTTGTTCATGCTAAGATGAAAAGGGCCTTGCATTATTCTTTAAAATTCTGTTCATGTTGGTCCATACTAAGATTAAATAGCACTATATTATTCATGTACCGCAGCAGCAAGTTATATGCGTAAACTTATACATCACAAAATGCCATTGAAATTCCTAAAATCATAATTTGTTATTCGGACATGCAGGCTGTGATCTGTATCATGGGAAATGGGTACATGATTCAGCTGGACCATTATACTCGAACAACTCGTGTCCTGTATTGTCACAAATGCAGAACTGCCAAGGAAATGGTAGGCCTGATAAGGACTACGAGAATTGGAGATGGAAACCCACAAAATGTAACCTACCTAGATTGGATCCCCAAAAGTTTCTGGAATTGATGAGAGGAAAGACATTAGCTTTCATAGGTGACTCGGTTGCCAGGAATCAGATGGAGTCCTTGTTATGTATACTCTGGCAGGCAAGCATTCCTTTTTTTTTTTTTTTTTTTTTTTTTTTTTTTTTTTTAAATCTATATGAACTTTTCCTAGTTTGACTTCAAACAGAGTTTCTGGTTGTTATAATTAATTAAATAATTAGATGTGGCATCAAGTATGGGTTGGCATGGGTGGGGTCGGGTTACCCAAGCACACTTTTAGTTTAGAATTCAACTAATTATATACAGAATCTAGTTATATTAGATGAAACGATGACTGCTAATAAATCTGTATACTGTCTCCCATTAGGGATTAAGAAACAACAATAAACTTGTAACGCTCATCGTCAACAAACTTGCTAAACTTCCAGTGGGTTGGGTAATTGGTGAGAACAAGTTTTTTTGATAAATCTTCGTATGGTGGGGCTAAGTTGGCCTGGAACCCATTTGTTTAAGTTCTTTGAAAAAGCTAATGCGATTCCATTTATGAGGTTGTATATATTACTACGTCTGCACGATTTTCAACTTGCTTACTTTTTTAGTAAATTTTGGAAATTTGCCTATTTATCATTTTAGAGATATAACATAACCCAAATCGACCCATTTATAAGTAAATGGATCGAAATTGCCACCTTAAGTTAAAGCTTTCTGTAACAATTATACATTTCTTTATCATTCAAGCTGCAACTGATATTAAGAAAAATTCATTTGAATGCTTACAGGCTGAAGCCCCAATAAACCGTGGGAATAAAAGAATGCAACGATATTTTTTCCGATCAACATCCACAACAATTATTCGGATATGGTCATCATGGCTTGTTCATAAGAAAACTGAGCAATTTGATTTTGCGCCTGAAGGTGTAGACAAGCTCCATCTTGATGCTCCAGATGAAACTTTTATGGATGTCATTCCCAGCGTTGATGTTCTTGTACTTTCCTCGGGCCACTGGTTTGCCAAACGATCTGTTTACATTTTAAATAACGAGATTGTGGGTGGACAGTTATGGTGGCCTGATAATTCCAGGACGAAGAAAATTGATAGCACTGAAGCATTCGAGATATCCGTAGCAACTACAAAGGTCTGACTGTGGTCCGTGCGTATTCACCTGATCACTATGAAGGTGGAACCTGGAATACGGGTGGGTCATGTACTGGGAGGGTAATGACCAACTTAGAGATAATTTGTAAAAAGACGGGTCTTTCCCATGAGAAGAGAATCCTCATTATAGACGGGTTGGGTGATGGGTCAACATAGCAAGAGGTGGCAAAATAGGCGGGCTGGGTAATGGGTCAAAGGTTTGGTACATTCAGGTCGAACCAATGATTTTTTGTCCTAATCTATTATAACAGTTAGTATTTTCAAATATGATTACAAATTTTATAAATAATGCTCAAATTTTAATGAAGTTTTAGGTCTTATCATTAAATAAACACTTTGGGCGACGTTTCACCCTTTTTACCAGTTTTCGTTTTAGCCAAATATTTTGAATTTTACCAATTGGACCTGTTAGAGATTAAACATAACCCGAATCTACTAATTTCTAATTAAATGGGTTGAGATTGCCACCTCTGCTAAATTAGGTGCATTTATACATGAAAAAATACAACCTTTTTATCCCATAAAACAGCTTATATATAGAATAACACAATTAAATCATGCTAATCAGATTTGGCGCATGAAATCTATTTGAGATTGATTTGCTGCATAAAGTTAATCAGCTAGTATCTATGATGTTTTATTTGGTTTGGTGCTTAGATTCTGATCAACTAATATGTTAAACAGGTAAAACCAGCAGTGGACAGTGAATTAGTCGAGAGCGGGTTCACAAACATAATGCATGACAAACAAATATCGGGGTTCAACCGTGGTATAAAGAAAAAGACGAACAAATCACGAGTGGCATTCATGGATATCACAAAACCTTTCGCGTATAGGCACGATGGTCACCCTGGGCCATTCAGGAATCTTGACCCAAACAAAATCACAAAAAGGAGTGCTGATGGACGGCCACCACCACAAGACTGTTTACATTGGTGTATGCCGGGGCCAATTGATACCTGGAACGAGTTTTTGATGGAGACCATAAGAAGAGACTTTGAGTCTCAGGATACATGAGGGGACTGCATTTTTCCCACTCTTACCGGCTTTCTTTTTACAAGGTGTAGATGATAACTAGTTGTAACATGTTGTAATAGGCCGCTGATATATGAGCTTATAGTTTTGTTGTTTCTTATACACGAGGATATATTACTTGCTTTTGACAAGTGCCATATGAGTTTCTGATCCTTAAAATATATAAAATAGGCAATATTTATTGATGTGTTGTGTTGTGTTATAGTCATGTTTGATTTTTGCCTATATTGGTAACATCTGTTATGTTGATCCAGTCACATTTGATTCTTGGTTGTGCTAGAACGTAACTACGCTGTTTTGTTTAATGAATCTCGACTTCTTGAGCATGTGTGTTTTTTGGAATGTGATAGGCTGAAATACGTATCAGAGTATGGAACTGTGGGAAACTGGGAACAGTTATTTCAAAAAAATCTGATGGATACAAATGATTTGGTTCGTTTGGGTCTATTTGAATCTACGAAACGCATCTAAACTAACTTAAATAACCAATTTAGGTCCAAAATGATGTTATATTTAAATCTGAGGTTCTAGTTTTCTGGTGGTAGTCACTATTGATATGAGTTTATAAGCGGGATGTAATGAGAATTGCTCCTAAACACAAATTTAGAACGAACAAACGATTATGCCATCAACACTATTTTACCTAATCTTTTTACCATTAACCAAAACCTCATTAGAGCCTCATTACTTCCATTTCCTGCAACTCATTTCCATGAATGAATGAATTTCGAAAGTTTCACACCTATTCTTTCTAACCTCTCTTTTTTTTTTTTTTTTTTCCAAAAAAAATGGTGGATACTTATTAATTACTAAAGAATTGATGTGCAGGATCACAGCAATAATTTGATTTTTTTTAACAAAGAAATTTACCATTCACTCAATTCGTTTAACCAAATAAATCAAAACCAGCGCAACCCTATTCTTTATATAACATATATGATCATATGGTTATCTTCTGCAACTACAGTCAAGTTAATTTGCAAAGAATCTGAAACATGCACTAAGAAATCTTGAATGTCGTTACAAGAATTTCATAAACTCGTCTAATTTTCACCTCATACCAAATGACTCTAAACATATACGTCCATCATATTTATACAGAATAAACCAAAAAGCCTAAGAGATCAACGATGAACCAGCAGATGATGCATCCTCAAGAGACGTCGTGTTCACCATGGGTTTGTCCACACAGATACAACAACAAAACATAACTGCTCGCCTTTTCTGAACGACCAAACTTGAATAGCCGTGTCTTCTTTCAAAACATTCTTGTTAGCTTCCACAAAATCGCTCCAGTTGTTCTTTAACACGTAGTTCATGTTATTAGACATCCCCCCAATCTTTAACGACATTGGTTTCTTGTACATTTGCAATTCTGGCCCGACCAATGCAACCTCGATCTCGGAACCATCACCAAGAACTTGTTTCTCTTCAGGCGTCAAGAAATCATGAGTCTCGACTTTCTTAAACGGCATGTTTAACCAATTTTGGGTAGCAATTCGTCCTGTACACACCATCTTTTGAATCACTAACTTGATATCTGAACCATTAATCTCATCACTCGTTATAAACTCTTGTAACTGTGTGATCACATCGTCGCTATCAACAACCATCTTTACCTTCTTGTTCTTGTTGTCAACTTCGTCCATTGAAGAACCTTTACGCTTCAAGCTACGAATTGACTCCATCTGTTCATCCGATTCATCAGATGATGACCTATCAGACAGAACAAGTTCCCCATTAATAAATTGATTGAACTTTTTGTTGACCAATGCTTCTATCTTTCGAAAATAATATTCTTCTTTATCCTCATCAAGAACATCGTCATCGCGTTTGCTAGCAGCAGAACCAACTTGTTCATTCGTTAACTTTTGATCATGACGATCAGCGTTGCCAACATTCTTTTCCATGGTTGATTGCTTTTGGTTTCTTTTAGATACTAGTAAGATTTTAATTTCGTTTAGGGATTTGCATGTATGTGTGTACTAGTAGATATATATTTATGCGAAATAAAATGAATAACGGTTTGCATGCAAGATCGTACTAATACTTAATATTGTTCAGTACCATATTTTGTGCATAAGGTACTAGTTATTAAAGATAAAAGATTTACTGTAGAAAAGTGGTTAATCATAATTTCCAGATTAAAGAACATAATAGTACGTACATGCATGGTAGTATATAAATAAACGGGACAAACCTGACTTAAATAGCCAATTTAGATATGTACAGATATTTGTTTTTAATGGTAAAAAAAAAAAAAAAAAAAAAAACAAAAAAAACAAAACTATGTACTATTTATCTATACTTAGAAAGTCTTAAAAATTCAGACTTTTACTTACTAATTATGGAAACAAACACCCCTAACAATTTATAACCACCTCAACAACCACCCCATCAATTTATAACCACCTCAACAACCACCCAAACAACCACTTTCCACCACCCCACCTCGCTCCTCTTCACCCCAACAATCCGCCCCGCATCGCGCGGGCACATTTCTAGTATATCACAATGCATTATACTTATTTTACATAAAATATATTGTCATTTAACATAACATTATTTACGGTCAACGGGTCATTATATACAATGAATTTTGGTTTTACTTTATTAGTGTTTATAAAGGGTAAATTATGCATCTCATGGCAACCCTTATGTTAATTTCGAAATTAAAAGCGAACTTATGTTAGAAATGCACATATTAAACTGGAAAAATCGTGTTCAGTATTTTGGAGTCATTTTGTCTGAAAATGTTAAATCTGCAATCAAAATGTCTGAAAATACTCTACAAAGTTGGAAATAATTTCTTCTAGATTCGAATCAAGTTTTGGGAACATTTTGTAGTCATGTTGAAGCTAGTATTATGGTAAAGAGAAACATTGCATTAACTTTGTGCAGGAAAGGAAATTTTTACATCCTATTTCAGTTATCATCCTACAAATTTCAACAAAGTATTTAGCTTCATTCAAACTACCACAAATGGGAGATGTTGGTTCTCAACTATTCGAGGAATGCATGGTAGTTTCGACTTGAAGTGCGTATTAGGCTAGAGTCAGAAGTAAAAAGATGTCCTATTCTCTAGCTCTTCGGTTCGCTTCCAACTTTCTGCTCATCTTGACTGGAGGGATAATTTGCAGCCTAGTTATATTTGATGTTTGGTTTGATATTGCTTGAAACAGTGCATTATAGTTCAACAAATGAATACAAAATTTTAATTTTCTTCGATTATTCTATGCAACTGCTTCAAAGAGAAATCCATTTGGAAATTTGCAGGCGCAAGTTCCATTAAACCGTGAGAATAAAAGAATGCAACGATTTTATTTCCAGTTGACATCCACAACGGTTATGCAGATATGGCTATAATGGCTTGTTCATAAGACAACTTAATTAAAATTTTGATTTTGCACCCAAAGGTGTACACAAGCTCCAGATCATGCTCCATATGAAACTTTTATGGATGTCGTTCCTAGTGTAGGTTGGCTTTCTAGCTTGTACTTTAATCTGGTCGATCACTGGTCTGCTGAACGATCTGTTTGCATTTTAAATAACAAGATTGCATGTGAGTGGACAGTTATGGTGGCCCGATAATTCCAGAACGAAGAAATTGATAGCACTGAAGCATTTGAGATATCTCTAGCAACCATTATGTCTTCACCGGTGACCAACCCGGGCTACAAAGGCTGACTATGGTCTGCGCATATTCACTCGATCACTATGAAGATGTAACTTGGAATACGGGTATATTTACTGGGAAGGTATAATGACAAACTTGGAGAAGAATCCTCAGTATAGATTCTCAAGTCTTTACATACCTAGAAGTGACAATATGGGCGGGTTGCAGGGTAACGGGTCATATGTGTAGGTTAAATCACAGGTATGTATTGAGAAACAATTCCTATCGAGAACTGATTTTGACAGATTTTGACACAGATATTATCAATACACAAATTTAAAACGAATAAATGATTATACCACCTCTTTTGAAATTCTCGAACCTAATCTTCCTGCACTCCTTTTTTTAATAAAAGAATGAAGGATTAATTATCACAAAAAACACAGGATTGCAGCTATGACTTGTTTTTCTGAACAAAAAAATTTACCATCTGATCTAGCGCCCCCCTTACACACATCTATGATCACATGGTTATCTTCTGCAAGTTGACTGCAACGATAGTCAAATTAAACTATTAAACATATATATGAACTATGAAAAACACATTCTGATATACTCAAAATCACTGATATTTCAAGATTACAAAGAACCGAAATACTCAAACTCTTGAATTTCATTAAACGAATTCCATACACTCATATTTCACCTCTTACAAAATAAACCCTATACAGTATATCAGCTTTAAAGAACCAAAAATTAAAAAACTAAAAGATCAATGATGAACCAGCACACGATGCATCCTCAAACAGGGTCGTGTTCACCATGGGATTGTCCACACATACAACAGCAAAACATAACTTCTCGTTTATTCTAAATGACCAAACTTGAATAGTTGTCTTTTCCTTCAAAACATTCTTGTTTGCCTTCACAAAATCATACCAGTTGGTCTTTAACACATAGTTCTTGGTACACCACATACTCCAAATCTTTAACCACATTGGTTTCTTGTACATTTGCAAATTTGGCCCCAAAATCTGAACCATGATCTCAGAATCATTACCAAGAATGTGTTTTTCTTCACGCGTCAAGAAATCATGAGTCTCAACTTGCTTAAACGGCATGTTTAACCTATTTTGGTTTTGTATCAAATCACTTTGGTACAACGATTTTTGAATCACTAACTTCATATCTGAACCATTAATCTCATCACTCATTATAATCTCCTTTAACCGTGTGACCGCCTCGTTGCTATCAGCGACTATCTTTTTCTTCTTCTTGTCAACTTCATTCACTGATGAACTTTTACGTTTCGACCCACCCATTGATTTCGTCCATTCATACGACACGTTAATATTCTCACCACCAAATAGTTTCAACTTTTCGCTCACTAATTCTTCAATCTTTAGCCGATAATACTCCTCTTCGTCGTCATCCTTGTCATTAACTTCTTTCTCGCGTTTGCTAGTAGCAAAAGGGACTCCATCATTCGTTAACTTCTGATCATGACGAGCAACATTGTTTCCCATTATAAATTGCTTTACTTTCTTGAAAATATGGTGATAATTTCGTTTAGGGTTTTGTATGTATGATAAAGGGAAAGGTACAGTATTTTGTGCATAAGGTATGAGTTTTTATACATAAAAGATATGTTTTGTGAGATTTTTTATGGCTTTTGCATGGGGTTTTGTGGAAATTTGGAGAGATGTATAGTTTGTTACGATTTTTAAAATTTTAATTTTAATTGCGCATCCTTTTATAGATCGCGTGAAAATAATTTTTTTTTTGAAGACACTCGATCGTTTTATAATGTGAACAAAAGAAAGTTGAATAGACAAAGACAAAGAAAGTTGATTCTAGACATTTTTATTTTTACACATTTTAAAAGTGTGAAAATTTTTGTTAGTTTATTAATACTTAATGACGTGTAAAAATTGGTTACATTAATAAGTGTGATAAAAAATTGAATAACGATAGATGTGGAGAAATATAAAAAATGTTCACACTTATAAGTGTTGAGGTTATTTGTAACATCCAAATTATCCACTTCATCAGTATGAAGCTCGAACCTAGAATACGGGTGGGTCATGTAGTGGGACAATAATGATAAACTTAGAGATGATGCGTAAAAAGATGGGTCTTTTCCTTGAGAAGAGAATCCCATTATACACTTTGAAGTATCAACTTATTAAGAGGTGGCAAAATATGCAGATTGAGTAATGAGTCCATCAAAGGTTGGGTAAGTTCAGGCCAACCCAGAGCATTTTTTGTCCTAATCTTTTTTAACAGATAGTATGTCAAATATGGGGAGAATTTCTTGCGAGAACAATCTTATCTGCGAGAACTGAAAAGATCACCAAAAACATACATGCACGCCTTTTAAAATAAAATAAAAATACATGCAAATCATCAATAATCGTAAGTATCCACCTATGTTCTTCAATATCATCATGAACTCATCCTCTTTTTTCACAAAAACCTTACACACGACCACAATATTGTCGTTGCACGCCTTATAAGAACATACATGCACACCTTCAAAGAAAAATTTTGTATTTCTAATTTCTTATCAAATTCTTTAGAACAACAATTTTTTTTTATTTTATTTATTTATTTTTTATTTTTTTTAACATATTTGTTGTTTTTAGAACATATGTGCAAAAATACAATTATTGAAGGCGTGCATGTATGTTTTTTGTGGTTCTCTCAGTTCTCGCAGATAAGATGATTCTCATAAGAAAGTCTCACTTCAAATATGATTACAAATTTTATAAATAATGCTCAAATTTTAATGAAATTTTAGCTTTTATCATTAAATAAACACTTTGGGCGACGTTTGACCCTTTTTACATGTTTTATTTTTAGCCAAAAATTTTGAATTTACCAATTGGACTTGTTAGAGATTAAACATAACCCGAATCTACTAATTTCTAATTAAATGGGTTGAGATTGCCACCTCTGCTAATTAGGTGCATTTATACATGAAAACGTACAACCCTTTTATTCCATAAAACAACTTATATATATAATAACATAATTAAATCATGCTAATCAGATTTGGCGCAGCAAATCTATTTGAGATTGATTTTCTGCATAAAAGTTTACCAGCTAGTATCTATGACATTTTGATTTGGTTTGGTGCTTAAATTCTGATCAACTAATGTTAAACAGGTAAAACCAGCAGTAGATGGTGAATTTGATTTAGTTTGGGTGAGATTTAATTATTTTAATTTCTTTTATTCTTGTTTGTAGTATAATGGACCTATGTGAACAAAGTTGTGCTCACCATAACAAGCCCATTTCAAATGCCTGCCCATCAAGTCCATAAAAGTCATTTTCTTTATGATTGTTCTTTTTCTAGTTTTCTTTATTAAATCTCAAAACTTAAAATCTTTACACCAACCAACTTTAATGTACTTGAATGTATACTAACCGGTCATACATTAGATGTTGGAAACATTCAAATGAAATCTTGACCCTCCAATCTTTTCACTCGAATTCATTCTTACATTTAATGAACGACCGAACATTAGGTCCTCTGGTGCCATCCCGCTAGTGCCGTGGGGAAAGTGCTACTACATCAACACTTTTTTCCAATAACACCAGAATCCCCCGCAACACCAAAAACACCATCCCTTATATAACACCAGATTTTGGTGCGTCATGCATTCTTGGACCCCACAGATATTTTTTTATTTAAATAAACAAACACATATAAATAAACCAACACATTTAACTAAAATTAAAATTTTTAATAATAAAAGAAATACTTTAAAAGAAATATATTAACTAAAAAAAGTCATAAAAATAAAAGTAAATAAACTAAACTAGTTTGGTCCAAAATGTTCGAGGGGGATTTGGTCTTTAAGTGCCTCGATTCTAGCCGCGCTTGCCGGATTCATCCTGCTTGTGTCCATATCAAGCAACTTGAAGTCCTTGTTTCGTTTTTTAGTTGAAAAGGTCAACTCTTGCTTGTGTCTCACGCTCCATTTGTGTCATCCGCCTCACGATCTAAAGCTAATTGTTTTTCCATCAACTCTTGAAACAATTCTTGTTGTGGACCGGAAGTGGCGGTTGAGTTTGTGATCGTTGATTTTTAGACTTTCATTCTTTGCAGGGTGGACGCTGCAAAGCATCATCTCCAAAAAAAACTCGGGTTCTGTGACAGTTATAACAATAGAAAACGAACTCTAATTGAGTCGTTTTAAAAGATTTATCATTTGAATTATATAAATATCAGAGTTTACAAAATGAGGCCTCAGCAGTTTCACGGTTTACAAATTTCACAAATAAGTTTTCGAATGATAATAAAATTTATAGCCTTCTTGAGTATCCGTGCTCCTCCGTGCTAGCCTCGTACATAATGGACCTGAATTAAAACATGCTAAAGTGTCAACACAAAGGTTGGAGAGTTCATAGGTTTATAGTTAATATTTTGAACACATTGTTTGTAGTGTAAGTTATGATCTCACACCTAATCGTTGAAAAATAGTTACTATTCAACTAAGCTTATGTTACAAACGACTTAACACAACATCAATTATAGTGCGTTTGGTTACCTACCCGGCTTAACACAAACATTTTCAAATATAGTGCGTTTGGTAACCTAACCGGCTTAACACAAACATCTTTAAATATAGTGCGTTTGGTTACATAACCGGCTTAACACAAACATCTTCAAATATAGTGTGTTTGGTTAGCTAACCGGCTTAACACAAACGAAGTATTCGCGCTTACTTAACTAGTGATTAGTGGATCGTGATATAGGGACTTAAGTGTGACAATAGTGTTTACTTAGTGCTAATACAACATTCAATTAAGATAATAGTACAGTTTACAAATAATCGAGATTGAAATTATAATAGTTGAGCATGTATCTCCCCCAAATGGTTAAATGAGTAAAAATGGGGTTGTGACTCATGATAACATCAAATAGTCCTGATATTTTATTGTCAATTTCCCCCTAATATGCTCATCATTTGCATTGTTTTACTTTAAAATACACTCTTATTTATTAATTTATCATTTTCAGGTCATAAATGAGCATAGGAACGAAGAGACGCGGATTTGGAAGTTTATTAAAGAATGTATACAACAGTATGCTGGCCAAACAGAAGTTACGGCGTAATTCCACTCTTTACATACGCCGTAACTAGGATTTACACTAGAAGACCAAAATGTAACGCAACTCAAGGTTACGGCGTAACTTCACAACATAGTTACGCTGTATATATTTCCAGACTTAGAAGAATTTTATGGTCAAGATATTTACGCCTCAACCCATTTGCAAGGTTACGGCATAAAAGTGATGAATTCACTACGAGAGTTTTACGGTCGTAACCCATTCTTAAGGTTACGATGTAAAGATTTTACTATGGATAAGATCGTTTGAGATACGATGGTTACGGCGTAACCAATTCCAAGGGTTACATCGTAACTTTGGCGAGGCTATAAATACAAGCCCTAAATATGCATTTTCATCATTCACTTCCCAATACACAACACCAGGGGACGTAAAGGGCTTCCAGGGGACGTAAAGGGCTTCCATTATGATTTTAAACATTGAATTTCCTGGATTATTTAATATGATTGGCTAAACACCTTTAGTGTTAACCTAGTCATTAAATTGTTATTGCCATGATTTAGTTTTCTCGTTTTCGTATAGCTTTATGTGCATATTTTCTTTGCTTATTCGTGGAAACCTTTGTTTCGGTAGTGTTAATGTTTGGTAGTATCTATGAAATTAGGAGAATTGACCATCGGACCCTAGACGAGTAGGTTGCGAGTAGTGGTAACAATTGACTATAGGACTACCACTATCTTGGGTGTGAATTGACCATAGGATCATCTACCAAACAGAGATGCTTAAGAAGTTAGGGGAAACCTAAGTTTCGAGAGGCCGGATTTCATTAGAATAAGTCGAGATTGTAGCTGGTACTTAATGACTCTACATAGATTAACCCACGAACTATGTCGATCGCATGATGACGGAATAGGAATCTATGAAATGTAGGCTAGAAAAATTTACCCGAGGAGTCTAGTGACATTTACCCCCATATGAAGCGGTAGAAAGCACTAATAGGAAAACTTAATTATGGCGTAACAAGATTAGTAATTAGGCTAGCACGTTTCTCCCTACTGATTATCTTTCTCATTTATTTGCTTTCATTTTCATTTCATTTATTTAGTTTAATTATTAATCAATTCAAAACTCCCTTTAAAATCAGTGACATTAGACTTAAATTAGGATCCGCACTCATAGCTCTTGGGACAACCTTGGCTTTACTAATTACTGCACTACACACGACCGGGTACACTCCCCGTTAGTGCATAGGTAGACCTTATGTAGACGAGAAATTATAAATATTAAAACCTGGTCAGAAATCCTGCATCAAGTTTTTGGCGTCGCTGCCGGGGAGCTACTTTAGAATTTTTAATTTTAAGTTCTTTTAAATTTCTAGTTTTATTTTCTCTAATCTTTTGAATATGTTAGGATAGAAACTCAGAGCTCTAAACCTTTCTTAGCCACACGTTACGATAATCCGGAAAAGCAATTTCGGGTTAAAAGAAACAACACACCTATTTCAGTTCACAACATTTTCTCCTTCTACGAGTCAGAGCATTTGGACTCTGAACCCGAGGGTAATGACAAGACCAACATCAACACATTTACCATGGAAGTGGAACAATACTTAGGTAATGAAAACTCCACTAGAGGATCTGTCAAGCCACCAACCGCAGAAACAGTGGGGTTTGAAATTAAAAGACAGATTATCCAAGAGCTTACTAACATACAGTTTTCGGGAGACAAGGATGAAGATGTCCAAGAACATGTAAAGGAAGTTTTATACATAGTTAGCCTTTTTAGTGTTCCAAATGTCTCGCACTATGCTCTTATGCTCAAGGTCATTCCTATGACCCTTACTGGAATGACAAAGAGATGGTTCAATAGACTTCCTCTAAAGTCAAAGGTTACTTGGGACCTCCTTAGGAGAGTGTTTGTACAATAATTCTGCCCACCTTCCAGATTAGTAGGCCTTCTTAGGGAAATTCACAGGTTTGTGCAAGAAAAGGAAGAAACGCTCTACCTAGCTTGGGAAAGATATAACAAACTTCTCTACAGATGTCCTATGCATGATCTAAACAAACATTAAAAAATGTATATCTTTTATAGAGGTTTGGATGCCGCGACTTGCCAACTTCTTGACCTTCAAGGGCCCATCCCAGGAATGATGCCCGACCAGGCCTTACAATCTATCCAAAGGATAGTCGACCATTGTCATAAGTGGCATGTTGAAACAGGATATAGACCTAGGGATAGCTTTAAACATAAAGTTATCAAGACAATGATCAAGAAAGTCAATGATTGCTCGGTCGAATTTGAGAAAAGGAAAGAGGAAGTAAAGAGTATGAGTGACACAAAATAAACGCATAGCCTAGAGGAGCTAGTTTACAAGTACATTAATGAGTCCACAAAAAGACAAGCACGTGAGGAAGAAATATTCAAAAAGTTTGTTAAAAGCACCATTTCGTCTCTCAAAGCTCATGACATCGGAATCAAGAATCTTGAAATAAAAGTGGAACGATGCACCAAACCTATTAAAAACGTTTGGAAGACAAAAATGAAAGAGCAGAAGAGGGTATAGTTGGAACTATTCAAGAAACAAAATTGGTGTCAACTGATAAGGCATCAATAGAACCAATGACCTTTTCCGAAAAAGTCAAAAAGAGACTTGTGAAGGAACAACTTCTGCTTGATAGTTTGGGAACTCTTCCCGTTAATCTACCCTTAGTTGATACAATTAAAAATAAATCTAACAATATTCAATGTTTGCAGGAATTAATTGACAAGAAGGGTAGCTTGGAATAGGTAGCATCAATGAGGCTCAATGCTAGGTGCTCGACTATATTACGGAACGAATTACCTCCAAAGGAGAAAGACCCAAGAAGTTTTACTTTCCATTGTTTAATTGGTAATCTCAAAATTAGTAATGCACTAGCATATTTAGGGGCTAAGATCAGCATTATGCCCTATTATATGTCTACACAATTGGGAGTGGGGAGTTTGAAACCCATAAAGATGTAAATTGAAATGGCCGACAAGTCCATGCAATCTCCTAAGGGGATTGGTGAGTGCTTATTCACTCACCTTTTCTGAGTTAAATAGGTACTTAAATAATCCAAAAACTAACCAAAACGCCAAAGAAAACATGTTTTTGTGATTGTGAATGTGCAGGAACGGATATCTCGTGAAATGACAAAAAACAATCAGAAACAAGCAAAAACGAGCATGAGAGTGGAACCTGTGCAGATTAGTCAAGAAAAGTCAATTATGAGCTTTAGAAGACCTCAAAGATTTGAGATTTATCAGATTTGATCCCTGGATGAAGTTTCATGTGATTGTCAGATTTGGCCCTCAAAGTTTCAGAATCAGTCAACTATGGTCCTTTGAAGTTGTCTTGGTAGAAGTGACATGATTGGTCCTCCATATATTCATATGTGTCATAAAATGCCCTTGGATCACTAAATTGGAAAATGACAAATTCAGATCTTATAGTTTCATGATATTCACAATTGGTCCTTTAAGTTTCATATCACAAAAATCTGAAATAACAAAACAAGTCCAATAATAATAAGTCTAGTCCAAATCTGAATAATCCAAAACAAAAACCAAAGGCCCATCACCTATCCTTTAACCCAGTCCACAACTACCCACGGTCAAACTATACACCTCAGGGTCAAAGTCAACTTAGTCAAACAAATAAAAAAACTATTTACCATTCCCGCCCCAAATTCACCCCCAAATTACCCAGGGAACAATTACATGAACCCTAGCCTTTCCCGACCCCCAAATTTACCACTATTAAGGGCAAAATAGTACAATCAAAGTGTTTCTAGATGGATGTCAGTACGTGTCAGTAATGTGTCAGAGCTAAGAAGCACAAAAGGGACAGATGGCATCATACTATTAGAGAGAACGCGTCATAGATTGTAATCCAAGGGTTGATATCAAGTGGAAAATGATTAGGAGATGATCAAGGGCTCAGTTTTGCACTCAGGAAGCACACCACACGGATAGCCAAGGTGGCAATCCGTGACTACCTCCTACTAGATCCTTCTATTCATTTGCTATAAATAGATGAGCTTGTTAGCTGTTTTAGGGTGTGGAGTGTTAGGCTAGCGAAGCTCTGCCATTTTTAATTCTCAATTGTATTAGTGTAATCTCTTTTAAATTGTACTCTTTTATTTTTCAATGAAATTAGTTTACTTTTTATAAATTTAGTCTATTGTTTACTGCTTATTGTTTTTCTTATATCTCTGCATTTTCAGCTTATTTCAGTTTAATTTCAGTTTTTACATTTCTTAAATTTTAAATTTAGTTTCAATTTCATTCATAAGGTTTTAAAAAATAATCAGAAAAAAATAAAATAAAGTTAGTTTTATTAATTCAGCTTTCAAATACACTAGTTAGAAATTTATTTCAGCTCATTTTAGCTTCATTGCTATTGTGAGTTTGTAGTTTCATATTGCATCAGCTCTATAGATCAATTTCAGAAATTATAAAAAAAAAATAGATTTAGTTTTGTGTTAATCAACTTCCATTTAAGCTGAATTGTTGTTTGTCATTACTTATATTGACTTTGTAGTCTCTGTAAGTAAATTGTTAGATCATCAAATTACAAAAGCTCACTTGTTCCAAATTGGTCAACAAAAGTCAACTGTGGTATAATTAGTGGATTGCTGATAGATTGGGATAACAAGGGAAGATCCTAGCCTATCTTAGAGATAGGCAAGCTCAGTGAAACCCTCTTTTCTTGCTGAGGGGTATTCATTTGTAAGTTTCTATTTAAAACTTTGCTTATCTAAGTGATTAGATCCGTGGTTCTGAATATTTGATTGTAATTGTTGCATTTGATTACTGAATTTGCTTCTGAGATTGATTTATAGTTGTTTAGATCAGTAGTATAGTGATTTGTAGTCTAGTTTATAGTCTCATAGTGTAAACTGTCATGTAAGGGGGTGTTTGGTTCCATTAGTAACTGTGATGAGTAGTGTGATTTGCTGTTACTTTGGTATAAATAGGTTGCATCAGTATAATAATAGATTAATTGATCATAAAATATAGTTGGTTAATTCATAAAAGTCAAAGTAGGTTTCACAACTAGATAACAGTTAGATACAATTGAAAGTTGTTAGTGTAATTGAAGTTGTAGTTGCATTTTAGTCAATCATAGCTTAATCTAGTGTTAAATTAGCTTAATAATACAATTAGTAGTAGATCTTAGTAATTCAAATCAGATTTAGTCAAGTTGTATTTCATAAAATAAGTCAACTGTTTCATCTATTTGTGTTTAATAAGCTACTGATATTGGCTTCATTTAGAGTAGTACAAGATAGTTTCTGACAGAGCTTTTTGGTTTCTTAGCATCTCAGTAGTGTAGAGATTGTTTTGCCCCACTAAAATTATAGTTTAGAGCTTATTAGTAGTAGCTTAATTGATCTGCAAGTTTGGTGTTTAGGAGTAAGGAAGTTGTTTAGAAATTAGGACTGCTATTGATTAATTGAGCTTGTGCCTGAGGTTGTATGTTATATATGAGTTCCTTAGAGTGTGTAGAAGTGTTTTACTTTGTTTCTCAGTTTATTGCTTATTCTGAGTAGTAACTGCTTATTGTTTGGCTTATTCTTGGCTTCTTATTGTTTTATTTCCATTGTTTCTGTGTGATTTATCATCATTTCTGAGCATAAATGAGTTTACTTGAGTATTATACATCTGTGGTTTAAGTTTGGTTAAGTTTTGTGGCAAGTGCTTATTAATAAGCACTTGCCATAAGCTGTTTTGGTCTAAATAAGCACTTTTTCTTATTATTTTCTTTTCAAAATTTTTCTGCAAGCTTTTCATAATATTCTAGATTTTCTGTAAATTTTTCACATTTTTCTGAGTTGATTTGATATTTTTCTTAATTTTTCTTCAATTATAATCATTTTAAAATCCTTTTTAATAAACAAAAATCAATAAAAAGTCAGAAAAAGCTTTTAAAAATACAAACGTATTTTAGGAAATTCTTTTATAATATTTTAGATTTTTCAGAATAGATTTTATAATTTTCCCATTATTTTTACATTTTCCTTAATTTTTAATTACTTTTTAATTCCAAAAATAGAAAATAATTCATAGAAATTAAATAAAAAGTCAAAAAAATATTTTTCTTTTTCTCAAAATTCTTTTTATTAGTTTAAGATTTTTAGAAAATTGTTTCACATTTGTAGGATCAATTTTAGTTAAAAAGTTACATTTTATTTCGTACGTTACGATTAATTTCGCGATTACATTTCCGTTTTTAGATTTTAGACACTTGTGCATATATAACTTGTACTTTCTGCTTTATTCTCTATTTCTTTTCATAATTTGAATTTCACAATCACAATTTTCACTATTCACTTTTACTACAGGATTCACAATTCGATAATTCGAAGTTCCATTCAACTTTCGTTGGGAAACGACTCGGTAAATCCGTATTTCTCACGGATTTTCTCGATACTTATAAATATACTATAATTGAGCAATCAGGGATCGTGGAAAATGTCTTAGTGAAAATTGATAAGTTTGTTTTTCCTGTCGATTTTGTTATTTTAGAGATTATAGAAGGTAAGAAAATCCGAATTATATTGGGAAGACATATGCTTGCCGCAACCCACGCTAAGGTTGATGTTTATGGCAAAAGAATGACCTTAGAAGTAGGAGGGGAGGAGATTATTTTAAAAGATAATGAAATTGTATCCATCCCACAGAATGGACATGTTTGTGTTGTTAATCAGGTACACGAAGAGTTTGGAAACGATCTGGAAAATTTTCTGATGGATGACGATAAAATTCAAGATGATTCTTTTGGGCATAACGATCTTTCGTCAGGGGAAGATTCTAACGTATTTGTGGAGTTCAAAGAACATGATGAGAGAATAGGAATTGGGCCGGAAGACTTTAGCAATGACATGGATATGGTTCCTTGGCAGTTGAATGAAGGGAACAAGATCATGCAAACAACCCAACCTCGCTTTTGTGAAGCAAGTACAAGTATCCACCATCACAACCCATATAATTTGCAACTCACTTGTAAAATTGGATTCGTTGACTTTCATGCTTTCATTAATACAAGCTCATTAGTGAATATTATGTCCAAAGAATGTTACAATCAAGTTATGAAAAAGGATTTGGAATATAAAGGAAATAACTTCCTTGGATTAGCTACTAATATCCACGTATTTGTTGGGGTCCACACATTTCTAGTAGACTCTATGGTCTTCGATGACATAAGTGGTTTGTAGAAAATGGATTACCTGGTAAAATTTTAGGAAACCCTTTTAAGGCAATATCCGAGTTAAAGGAAAATGCTAGCGAATGGATTGTTTGAATAAAAAAGGGTAATGACAAAACAATTTTAGACATGAAGACAAAGCTAACGGTTACAAATACCCCTACCAAAAAATAAAAGAATTCTACAAGGGTTGTTTGGATCTTGGAGATGAATATTAAAGAGATGAAAAGGTTATTGAGTGGATACACCAAGGGGAAGCTAGTGTCCACGAGATGAGCAATGACCATTTTTGACCGTGGCTTTGAGTCTAACTTAAAGACTCGTTAATAAACAAAAGTGTTTTTCAGGAGACAACCCGAATTATCCCTTTCCTTCATTTTTAGTAGTATAGTTTGGTTTGGTATGTTTTGTTATAACATTTTGCAGGTATTGGAAGAAGAAGGATGGCTTGGAACTCTCCACAGAGCTCTAGATGGCTTGGAACTCTCCACAGAGCTCTAACTCCTGGAATCTGTCCTTAGAAAGTTTTTACGGCGTAACTCTATGATAAAGTTACGCAGTAACCATCCTCAGACATTAGCAATTTTTTCAGGTCACATACCTACAGCGTAACTCAAACCATGTGTTTATGCCGTAATTTTCCTCTGTAACAAAAAAACTTTATTTTCAAAATAACTTGCATGCCATAACATCGTATTAGTTTTTAAATAAACTTTGTGGGTGTGTTCCCTGTAAACCCTCACGAGACTTCACAAGTCCACTCGGGACACCGAGTGGTTTAAAAGGCTTGTTGCATACGCTAAATGCAACCGGGATTCCTATGAAAGTGAGTTAGGTTTTATTTGTTTTTTGTTTTTCTTTTTGTTTTTAGATTTATGCTTGTTGGTAGTGACATGATTTCAGGGATTTGAAGTTTGCTCATGGAGGCGAAGTAAAGGCACGTCGTTTCTACGTGATCCTTCTACCATTTTTTAAACAAATTTCAAGGGAGTTCTCATTCCAATTCTACTTTTCTCTTTTTATTATTACATGTCTACGTACAAAAGGGACTTTGTACATTTCAAGTGGGGGGACGGGAGTAGAATTATAACTTTATTTGCCCTTTTTTCTACTTTATTTTGAAAAATTATGCCATTTTGAAATTTTTTTTGGCATGTTTTTCTCAAACGAACTATAATAGAACTTAGCAGAGCACACTGTAACCCTGATTTCATTAATGAGGTTTAGCCTTTCATTTTCCCCATATTACTCAAATCCACCAAGTATGAGTGTGCCGGTAGTATTGTTAACTTTAGAACTTGGCATTTACATCATTTTGAGACCATAGATGAGTATTGTGTCGAGTTAACTTGATATCTTTGGAACGGATAGTTCGAGAAGGCAATGTTTTACGATTTACACACAAATATCCCTATGTGTATAATTGTGTGTGTTTATCGATTAGTCACCTCGACTTTTCGACCCCCGTGTAAACCCTTTTGTTGCACTCACCTTTAGTGCAAGATACCCCTAATGACATGCTTTCGAGCCATTCTTTTTGTTTCTTTACCCATATTTTATATTGTTTCGTTACACCTATTCGCCTTAGCCTATCGTGTAATCTTGGTCTATGATTGAAAAGTTGTCGTTTGCTTAAGTTTAAGGTTCTTGTAGAGAGATTCGGGAATCATGCTACGGAAAACTAGAAGGGGGTTGAATAGTTTTACCATTTTTTAAATTTCTTTTCTTTGTTATGTTTATGTGAAATCAACTAACATATTCAAATAAAATACCAATAAGTAAAATGCAAGAAAGATAACTATGATCAAACCATAAAACGAGGGTTTATAGTGGTTCGGTCTACAAGGACTCTTTTTCCTTGCCCTACTCCACTCCCTGAGTATCCAACTCGAGAGTATCATTCACTAGTCAACAAGCTCCTTTATCCGGCGGAGAAAACCTTTACACGTTGCTTACACAATATTTCCGACACAAAGCTAGATGTCGAGTTCTTTTACAAGGGTACAACCACTCCCGTCACACTACGTATTTTGAGGACTAAAATACTAACCGATCACTACAGAGGTTTATGATGGTTTGGTACTGATAACGCTCTTATTATATATATTTATTCTATCAATTATATATTATATATCTATTGAATATCATATTATTTGTGTAGAATTGGCACTAATCTGGTTGCAGGATTGAACGAGAGAAGAAAGTTAGAAGTATCACTAAAAGGACGATAAAGTAACAACTACAACAAAAGGAAGGACTTGGAATGAAAATACAAATATAAAAGACCCAAGCACGCCGGTCTTAGGACTATGTGCGGCGTACTTGCTTGGTGGGTAAATGAGATTGAATCTACACAAAGTACGGTGTACTTTCTATGGAGTGCGGCGCACTTATCTTGTCAGTTACAAATACAGAGTTATGATTGCATTCATTATGAGGCCGATCATTTGTCCTCAATTATTGAACTCTGGAGTTAAGCTAGGTCAAGGAAGCCTATATAATGTGACCTATGAGTCAGAACAAAAGCAGCAACAAAAGGGGGTAACATCTAGTAGTAGGGGAAAGTATACAAGGTGATAATGGTGAACTCATACCAAGTCCACCAAATCAAGGTTGAATGGTAATCCTATTACTGTGACAGAGGGTAGGAGAACGAGTCAAGAAAGTTATCTCTATGAAACCATTTGTTCTTTCGTTGTAATCAATTTGGTACAATTCTCTATTTCTACGGCTTATATTTATGAAATAAATTTTGAATGATATGTGTTTTGTTACCAAGATAATGGAGTAGTCGCTCTTATGTTTATTTGGGTGATGTAGTTATATGGTTGTTTTCATTGTAATGTACGCTTGCTATTTGATACTATGCTTAAGTTTAATTGATGAGATTATGTTTAGATCATTGTTGAATGTTTGATGTATCTCTGTGGTAGAAGTAGGTCGAAAGGGTCTATCACTTTGGTATTATTTCAAGGTGTTTGTCTATGGCAACTTGGCGTTTACCTTGTAGAAATTGGTGGACAAATTTTTTATCAACCCATCCATGATCTTGTTTAATGCCTTATCTCATGTCTAACGAACTTGATGAGGAAATTGGCTTATGTATACTTTTGTTATGAACCATCCTTAATTCATTTGGTATATTGAGAATTATTGGTCGAAAGGGATTCTTAATATGTTGGATAGTTATTTGTAGGAGTGATCACCAATCATCTCTTGCTTATATATCTTGTTCATGATTGCTTGCTCATCATTTACATGTTTACTTCCATATTTCTTAGCCTAAATAAACATAACTTTAATCATATAAGCAAACAATCTAGGGACTTTACTTTGAAACAATTGCTAACTTGGCTTTTTTACAATCTCTTGGGAAGACCTGGTCTTACCTAAACCTTTACTATAAACGGGGTTATACTTTACCCATGTGTTTTATATATTAAGGAAATTGGTGAAATTAGTATTATAAATTTAAAGCGTTTGAAACACATCAGGTACAAACAATGATGTATGAATGGTTACAATACACACTGTGATGAACAAATAAGACTTGCAACACTTTGTTGAAGCTTATAAGTCTTCAATGATGCTTTGATCTTCTTGCTATCTATGAAGTTTACCAAAATGAATATGAATGAGTTAGATATAGGAATAATGAGTCAGAAAGAATATACAATTTTTACGTATGTAAGTGATGAGAAAACAACTAAGTTTGGCTTGCTATTTATAGGCAAGAAGCCTCAGCAAGCCACGGATTAGCCGGAACCAAAAAAGGGTTCTGCCCTTGTATTTTTTTGGTTCAGCCAGTCTGTCTGACATGATCTTCAAAATCTTTATCAAATCTAACCAAAATATTCTCCATGTCTCTCTAGCATCCTACAATGATATGCAATCTCTGATTATACTAGAATAGGATGATCCAAGTAGTGAAGTTATAATGCACTTTCACTTTGATTAAAATGTTTAACAAAGTTAATTTGTAAAATGTATATTGTAGCTAGCTAAATGATTTTAACTAAAAAGTGACAAGTTTGTTTATAAGTTACTAAAAAATGTTTAATTACTTATGTTATCATAAGACACATTTTTATTATTTGTAAAACATACTTATGTGACTTTGACATCTAATGTGGCACTTTATTTGTTTTTAACACCTAATGTTACACTTTTCCTAATATGACTTGAATACTACTTATGTACAAATAATTTGTATCATATTGTAATCTAGTTGTGTTTAAGTAAAACTTGTAGCTATATATAGAAGACTTGACTAAATTCATATTTTGCTAAAATAAAGTCTATAGTTGTCGTTAACAAAATATAGCAAAGACAGTAAAATACAAATAATGTTTTTAAACGATATTTGTATTACCACACGTCTACATTGAAGACGTGTATTTGAAGATCATTGAAGATCCCCCATAGTCCTCTTATATGATTCATCTCAAGTAGGGGGATGATTTATTTAGGTTGATGTTTTTATAGTAATGAAAAAAAAAAGTTAATTAGTTTATTGTTTATTGTAAAAGGATGGTGCAAACATTAGGGCTTTGGGTGTGGGTTTGTTGTGAGCTCGCCACTCCAACATGGCTTGCTCGCCGAACCTTGCCACCATACCCTATCCCTTCGCCATATCTCGCTAAATGAAGGCTCATCGTCTGCATGATGAGGGTTCCTCTTGTCCTTATTGTCAGTTTTTCTCTTTCCTTTTTTCCTAAACTTGTAAATGTTTATATATTTAGGAATGTTTTATAACTTGTAATGTTTTATAAAACTTGTAATGTGTTTTACACTAGGAATTGAAAATACATTAAACATCGAATTGAAAATGCATCAAACATCAAATTGAAAATACAAAGTACTATTAATACAAACTATGCTACAGAAATGAAAATGAAAATACAAATTACAATGAAAAGTTTGAGTTATAACCCATGTCACTCGAAGACTCTGCATCCCTAAACTCACCATTATAATACGTTGCTTCAATAATGTCAACCCAGTTCTTCCTAAGATGTTCTTCATCCATGGCTTCCTGCTCCATACGAGCAGTTTCCTCTCGTAGTTCTCTTTCTTCTGTTTCTCTCCTGACTTCTTCATCCAACTTAAGAACTCGAAGTTCATCCTCAGTGAGTTCAAACGGACTGGGTTGGTGTTCCACAACCAGTGGATTGGGTTGGTATTCCACAACCGGTGGAGTGTTTACCGGTCCATTTTCCGGTGTGAATACCGGAAAGATATCTTCCAGTGGAATGTTGAGCGGTTCATTTGGAATCAGCTGAGGTGCACGACGCTATGCTTACCCGAATACGCAATAAACAAGAAAAAGAACTTAAGCTGATTAATAATTTGCTAGGTAAGATAACTCGTATTATGCTATAGATGCATGATCGTGCTCTAGAGGTCGAAAGGTTGCGTGAGCTGCCTCAAGACCATCCAGCTATCAGTGTCGGTCTAGAAACTTTACTAAGAACTTAGGAAATAGATATGCGTCTCTCAATCGCCTTGAAGCTTGTTAGGGACAAGTGTTGCAAGTCTGGGAGGAGAAGACAGTTCTCATCGACAATTACAAATCAATATAAAAGCTTCGTGAGAATTGTTAGATGATTTGTGTTTTCGTATCGTATTTTTATTTGTGTTTTAAATTTCGTAGCGTGTTTTTTTTGTATCGTTTTTTGTTTTTTTGTATCTTTATTTTATGTTTCGTAAGGTTTTTTTTAATATGTTGTAATCTATTTTTATTGTTAATGAAATAAGTTCAATTTATTTGATAATTTGCATAAAAAAAATAAAGTTGTAAGTGGTGTGCCCCAAATGAGTAAGTTGAAGTTAGTTGTGTTAAGAGGTGGTTGTAAAGGGAAGTTTGTTAAAGTAATGTGTATATATATGACTAAAGCTGAATTTCGGGAGACGAAATTTTTTTAATGGGAGAATGTGACATCTGTCGAAAATGCGTTTAGAGCATTTCCTCAATTGAGTGCCTCAGTTTTGTATATGCATTTACGTCACATTTTAGACTTAGTAGTAGAAAGTAAGTAATGATCTACTAAGAGTTTGACATAATATGTATATATGTACAATTACGCTGGCACTTATTATCATAGATTATTAAGTTTTAGATAACATGTGTTTTTACTTTTTGTGATGATATGACATTAAATATTCTTATAGCAAGAATCAAACCTCACTTTTCATTTCATATATATAGCTCCTCGTTTGTGTCTATTTCATCACATTTTCTCTTTCAAACAAGCTTCTCTCCTTTTTCTTGCAAAAATTAAAAGTTAACTGCACTATGGCAACCTTCTCTGCTTCACAAAGCCGACCATTAGTTGGTTCCTGCAAGGATCGAACATTAAAGATTGAGGATCAGTGGTCAGAAGGCCATTGTATCTTCATTCATGTGGCGGATATGGCCTCCACAATTCGTAGGCTTACCACTGATGGATCTCATGACGAGCTTCAGCTCTCACTCGAGCCACTGGCTGATTCTACTAAATTCGATGAGAACGATGAATTTACTCTCTTTGTTTCCAGACCCAGATGCGGTCTTGAAACCATCAGCAAGTTAAAATAAAAAGATATATATATATATATATATATATATATATATATATATATATATATATATATATATATATATATATATATATATATATATATATATATATATATATATATATATATATATATATATATATATATATATATATAATGCTTAATTTCGGAAGACGAAATTTCTTTTAATTGGGGGAGACTGTGACAATAGTCGAAAATGCGTTTAGAGCATTTCCTCAATCGAATGCCTTAGTTTTGTATATGCATTCAAGTCACATTTTAGACTTGGTAGCAGAAGGCATGCAATGATCTACTAAGAGTTTGATTTAGCATATATATATATATATATATATATATATATATATATATATATATATATATACACAATTAGGGTGGCTCTTGTCATCACTTTAAATCAACATCTAGCTTGTGTAATGTTAATTTACGTAAACTTTTAAAACTAACTAAGTTTTCTTTTAAAATATGATTACTCTCTTTGATATGGCAAAGTGAAGAGTGATATCATCATCACTATTCATGTCTTCCTTTAAAACCCTCACCTTTTTTCTCATTACAAAATAGACAAAACCTACAACAATTATGACATTCATCACCCGTACAACTAAGATACACATTCAAAATGCATTTTATATCTTTGACTGTTACAAGAAAAAATTTCTAATTTAAAATTAGTATCTTTCAAATATGAAAATCACTTACGCATGTAAGCAATGAAATTTTGTGTTATAGTATGAAACACAATATTAAGCCACATGTGGGCATGTGGTTATTGTCCAAGCACCTTGACATGACTAGAGTAAAAATGAATCATTATGATATGAGTCTCTCACACATCTAGCTTATAGTAGGTGAGGTATAAGGAATTCACATCAAATTCCTTTCAAAACACTATGCATTTATGTCATGTAAATCACATGGTTTACAAGTTTTGGTTTTCAAAGTTGAAGAAACTATTATGACATGTAATGTTTTGTCTTTTGGTAATTTATGATAGTCAGAATTAAGTTCTTAGTTTATGACTTTATATTAATGGTTTTATTTGTGAAGGTTAATGTAGGTTTTTGGATATTTTCATATAAATATCAGTTGTAATATGAACTAAACTTTGATCCCTATGTATCTTATTTTACCAAATATTATAGAAAACTTATAGGACTAGTTTTATTAACGCTAAACTAAAAATGGTGAAGAAGTTAACGTATCAAATATCCTCTATGGTGATACCGTTTTTTTTCCAACAATAAGACTGATATCCTCGAATGCAATAAGAGATTCCTCCTAGGTACCCCAACTAAATCTCATCTTGACAATGCAATAAAAAAGACTCCTCTTAAACACTCTTTTTACATCCTCATTTCAGAAAATCATTTCATTTCAAACAAAGAGAACAACAATTTCATGTGTAGTTTTTAGATTTATGCATGTATGGTTGTGTTTTTATAGGTTAATATAGGTTTTTGGCAATCTTCATATAACTAACCTTCGACTGTAATGTTAATTATTTTTTGTGGAAAACTAGAAGGGGGTTGAATAGTTTACCGATTAAAATCTTTTTAACTTGTTAAGTTAGCTTTGAAACTTTCCGTTTGATCAAAGATATATGCACAAACACAATATATAACATGCAAGTAAATGAAAGAAATGATCAAACCACAACACAAGTATTTATCATGGTTCGGCTACAAGGACTCTTTTTCCTTGCCCTACGTCCACGCCCCGAGTATCCAACTCGAGAGTTTCTTTCACTAGTCAACAAGCTCCTTTCACCGGCAGAGAAAACCTTACACGTCGCTTATACTTTTACTGACACAAAGCTAAATGTCGAGTTCTTTTACAATGGCACAACCACTCCCGTTAGTTCTTTTACTAGGGTACAACAACTCCCAACACTCTTTGTATTTTGAGGACTAAAATACTAACCGATCACTACTGAAAATACACAATCAAATGAAGTGTAAACTACACAAGTCTACACAATGCTAAGCTAACAAGTCTTGCAACGTTGTGTTGAATACTTGTTACTTTTAGTAAGCTCGTGAATCTCTTTGCTACAAAAAGAAACTTCACATATGAAATGTTAAGAGGTTAGATGAAAGAATGAATGTGTGTGTAAAATGTAATGTCAAGTGATGAGCCAAATTTTAACTTGTGGCTCAATATTTATAGCCAAAACCTTCTGCAGGTCTGGCGGATCAGGCGGACCCTGAGAAGGGTTCCGCCCGTGTACCTCCGGGGTACCGCCGGGCTTGCAGTTGGTTTTGCAATAAATCTTGCAAACCAAACAAGGTCTTGTCTCATAACTCCTAGCAACCAAACAATGTCACATCTCATAATAACAAGTCAAATACAAAGCTTGCAAGCAACAACAAAGTTAGTCAAACACATTTCTTTCCATAAATGCATAATGACAAAACTTGCCATAAATGTGATGTGACAATTTTTAATTTAAGAAATAAACTTGTGTTGTGTTTTATGAAATGTAAAATGTAGCAAAAAGTCTAGTTTATGCAAGTCTTAAAAACTAAGATTATGTTTTGCTTAGAAACTAAAGTTTACATTTTGTCGTTAACAAAACTTAGCGAAGATCGTAAAATATAAATAACGTTTTTAGGCGATATTTGTATTAACAATCTCCCCCTTTTTGTTGATGACAAAACATAAACTTTGTTTTTAAGTAACACGCAAAATCTTGGTTTTCAAGACTTTAAAAAAAATTATATTAACCTTGTTTTACTTAAGAGACGAAAAGCATATCAAGTATTGAAGGTTTAATATATTTCTCCCCCTTTTTGTCGAAACAAAAAGAAGAGTAGCGAAGCGGAATAATGCCCATGCTCCCCCTTGGTCGATACTCCCCCTAAATGGAGTGCCAAGATGGGAAACATGAATTTTGGACCCTACAAAAAAAATTGTTAGTTGGTGATATATATAGTCAAGGATGTAGTTACCACACACATTGCAACCACAATGACAACACAAACATGATCAACCAACAATGTACCAAAGTGAGTAGAAAGAAATATCATTCCAAGTAAAATTTTGACTTATAAAAGTCAAAAGACAAGAAATGGGTAAAATTCTTCTACTTCTAAACAAAAACTTAAAAAATAACCAAGAAAGAAAAATAAAATCCTACTTTCCTAAATTAGGGCAAACGGCCTCCAAGGATTGTCTAGGATTAGTTGGGGTGGGAAAGAGCATCCAAACGTTCTATGACGTGTTGGAATGCAAAACGGGTTTCATTTTGGAATTGGTTAAGCAATGTTTTGATGGTTTCACCCATTTGCTCATAATTTGAGCAAGCATGGGGATGAGTGGGTTGAAATGGGTTGGTTTTGGTTTCTTGGTTTGAGGGTTGATTGGTTTTTGGTTCTTGGGTGGAGGATGGATTTGGTATTGAGTCAAGCAAGGTGGTTTGAAATTCCATTGCTTGATGAAGGTGGTTCTCAACCATGCTTTGGATTTCCTCATATGAGGGGAAAAAAGTCTCAAAGGTTTGGGCTTGAGAATGTGGTGGATTTGGGTGATCATTGTTTTCAAAGTTTGGTTCTCCATATAGAGGACTATGGATGTCATGGTAGATGGGGTGAAACAATAATGGTTTAGGTTGATGGTACACTTGTTGTGGTGGTGGAATGTGGTTAAAAAGGTTATCTTGGTCAAGAATTGACCTTGGTGATTCATTTGTAAAAGGTGGTGGTTGTGTAGGTCTTGGTGGAAGATCATTAAGATCTTGGACAAATGGGTGTGATGATGTGGGAGGAGACCCAAATAGTTCCATTGGCTCAATTTTGGGTAAAGGTGATGGTGATGAGGTTTTGGATGGTTGAGTTGGAGCACTTGGTGGAGTTGGGTCAATAGGTGATTTAGTTGGTGGTGGAGTGAGCTCATTTGGTTCATTGGGTGATGGTGATGGAGATGCAAGGTTCAAAAAGTGTTCATTTTTTATGGGTGATGTGAATTCATCCGAGGATGAGGAGCTTAGGTTGATGGGCTGATTAGACCATAGTGGTTTAACACTAATCCGGGCGGTTTTCCGGATGGGTCTTGATGGTTGAGAGGTGTTTGTTGACTTAGTCATGGTGAAAAATGGTTTATAAGTTTCAGAAATTGTGTTGAGGAAGGTGTGATTTGATGGTGCTTAGGTTGGCTTAATTTATAGTGTTGAAGGATTATGGAAAGGAGTGTTTGGATTTGATGTTAGTCCATACAAAAATGGAGGTTTATAATGATTTGGAAAACTAATTGTTGGTTGTCAAATCATGGAAGTCAATCCAATGAAAATGGTGAAGTGAGAAGACAAGTTTTGCACTAAATGCTTAGTGGTTTTGGTGGATTTGTGGTAGTATAAATCTCAGGGATTTCAAGGATCCCTTAAAATGGTTCCTTCCTTTATGTTTGAGGGGTCCTTGAGGTTGTTATAGCTAAATTTGAATTTTGGCGGGAATTGGTTTTGGTTAAGTTTATGGAAGAAGGAGTATCCTATTATGCTAAACACATTGCAAGTAATGGATTTCTACCTAAAAGGATTGGATTTTGATGTTTGGATGTTGAATTGGTGAAAATGAAAACAAAAAATTCTGCAGGTTGCTGGCGGCACCCTCAGAATACACAGGCGGAACCCATTTGAAGGTGCCGCCTGGTCCGTTGGGCCATTTCTGGAATTCCCAGAAATTGCACTGGCGGAACCCAATTTTGGGTACTGCCAGATCCGCCAGGGCTGAAAAAAGTGGCAGTCCACGTTTTTGACCCGCGAGACGATTTTCAAAATTTTCGAAAAGTCTTAAAACCAAAAATATAATTCATAACTGGTTAGGAAATGCAAAAATTAGACACGTAAACACGCATAGCATAGGAGTTTGACCGGGGGCTAGCGAATTTCACTATACTTAGTGAAAATTATATAAACATGAAAATTTGACAACTTGCCAAAAGTTGTCTCCCTGCATCATTGTTAGTTAAAACATGTTCCAAATAGTATCAAACATTGTACCAAACTACAAATACATCATAAGCCTTGTTTAGACAACCAAATTTGTTCAAATAGCACCTAGTGCCAAACACTCCTACACACCCGCTCTCATTGCCGGTCAATTTTGTTCTTGAGCTTTCCAAGGAATCTTCCAAGATTCTTAAACATCCCCTTTGTTTGCTTGAACTCCGCCGACTCGTTTGGTATATTCGGAAGTTGGGATAGGTATTCGAGAGGTGGAAGCCTAGAGTTTGGCAAATTGTCATCTTCACTCATTGAGGAAGAAGATGATGAGGTAGGAGGATGTGGGCGTTTTCCTTGGGCTTTGTAAACTCTCTTATCACTAAGTGGAACAAAGGTGTGTGGAATGAGAGTGTAGTCAAGACGAAGACGGTTAGGAGTTGGTGGAATGGGTGAAATGAACCTAAAGAGACGGGTCAAGAGCATTCCATATGGCATAGCCGTTTGTGCCATGCACGGGAATGTCGGCCATTCTCTTGGCCATGTAGTAGGCAAGGTTGAAGGGTTGTCTAACGGACAAGGAGTAGAGCATGTAGCAAAGGCAAAGGTTGATATGGTCACGGTTCCCTATTGTGCTAATGACATTGGCTCTAAGGACTTCCTCCCATTTCTTGAATTGGGGCTTAAGTTCGTTCATTTCCATTCCATATGGGTCCTTATCGACCTCATTCCCCGAACGGGTTCTCCTAGTGGTGTTGGTCCTAACAAAGAGGTGGTCACGGAGTATGTCTTTTGAGACAAGGGGTGTGTCATAAGGGTGGATACGGTCTTGGAGGTTGTCAAGAGTTGAGAGGGAGTGCAAGTCGGAATAGAGGCAAGTACCATGGTTTGGGACACCTAGGATTTGAGCAAACTCCTCAAGAGTGAAGGAGTATTGATGATCGCTAACCCTAAAGTTGATAGACATATGACCATAATCATCCGTGGAGAGGACGGAGGATGCATAGAACTCTAGAATGAACCTAGGACAAATAGGCTCGTCTATATTCAAAAGACACTCAAAGTTGATTGTTGCAAAATCGGCATAAAGGTTTGTGCCTTCTAGGAAGGATGGGTCAATGGTTCTACCCTCATGGACATAGTGTTTTTCTAGGGCTTTGAAAACGTTTACTTGGTTTGGGGTAAGGCCTTTGGTTTTGTGGTGTTTTGGAAGGTACTTAATGGTGTCCTTGTGGTCGTAGTGGGTTAGAGGAGGCATGATGATTCCTAGAACAACAAAATTTCACATTTTAGTTCATGTAAACCACTATTATAATGTGGATGTTCTAGTGTGTGCCTATATGAAAACAATGTGGAGGTGTGGTTATCTTGACTCATTTTGATGCTTCAAAAATCGTTTTATGCAAGTTTTGTTATAAAACAAAAGATAACCCAAACGCTCCTAGTTTAATGTAGCTTCGTTTGAATGTACCCGAAAATACATATTGGTTATGTATTCCCTTTAGCATTCAAGAGACATTATGCAAGTGATGTTTTAAACATAACGTTTTGATTTTTTATTCTCAATGTGAGACGAAAAAAATATTTGTCCTACTTGTGAGAAGTTTTTGCAAAAATTTGACATGGGGTGTTTTAACAAACATGTTTATACTTAGTAAGAATGCAATTCCTAACTATGGGAAACATGATTAGTTTTGTTAATTACCTAATTTCATGCATGAATTTCTTAAGTTAATGCATAACCCCAAGTTTTTGTTTTTGTGCAAGAAATAGAATTCCTAGACTCAGATCAGGATTGTAATCATGTTTAGAATACTTACAATGATGATTGATTTGCAATGTAAATGAATGGAGGACCAAGAATTCGTAGGTGTGGATGAGTAGTACAGTGAATAGTAGCAGCCTTGAAGTGGTGGTATGAGATAATGGGTGTTTGGTTTAATATAAACAAAGACAATGTTTCTGCAGGTCGACGGATACGACGGAACCCTGAGTTGGGTTCCGTCCGTTATGGCTGAGGGTTCCGCCGACCCTGCTGAGAAAAATGGTTTTGGATTTGTTTTGATTTTTGTGATTTTTGTCTAATGTCCAGAACTACAAATTAGGTTCCATGAGTCCTAAGCCTAGCCTAAGAAGATTAAAAGGTTCACGTTTAAGAGGTTTTGTGAGAATGTCGGCTATGTTGTCTTCGGAAGAAACTTTCTCAATTGAGATATTTCCTTTTTGAACGTTGTCACGAAGGAAATGATGACGGATTTCAATATGTTTGGTACGAGCATGTTGAACCGGGTTTTTGCTAAGATCAATGGCACCTTTGTTGTCACAAAAAATTGTGATGTCGTTGAGTTGAATTCTGTAGTCGACAAAAGCTTGCTTCATCCAAAGAGCTTGTTGACATGCCTTTCCGGCCGAAACGTACTCGGCTTCCGTTGTTGAGATAGCAAGAGCTGTTTGCTTCTTAGAGAACCATGAGGTGAGACAATGTCCAACAAAAGTACAAATACCACTTGTGCTTTTTCTATCGACATAGTCACCGGCATGATCTGAGTCGGAATACACTATGGTGTCTATTCCCGTTCCTTTGGGATACCATAAACCTAAATGTGCAATGCCCTTAATATACCTAAAAATCCTTTTAACGGCTTCGAGATGGGTAGTTTTAGGATCTTCTTGAAAACGAGCACATAGACAAACACTAAACATAATGTCGGGTCTACTAGCCGTTAGGTAAAGTAGACTACCAATCATACCTCTATATTTAGTACTATCTACGGATTCACTTTCTTCATCCTTGGTGAGTTTAGTTTCCGTGGACATGGGAGTTTTGATAGGTTTCGAATCTTCTAGTCCAAATTTCTTAAGCATGTCCTTAATATATTTAGATTGGTTAAAGAAGATACCATCTTCTAGTTGTTTGATTTGGAGTCCTAGGAAAAAGTTGAGTTCTCCCATCATACTCATTTCAAACTCGTCATGCATGATTTTTGAGAAATCCACACATAATTCTTGACAAGTTGATCCGAATATAATGTCATCAACATAGATTTGGACTATGATAATATGTGAGTTTTTCTTCTTAGTGAAGAGAGTATTATCAACTAAGCCCATGGTATATTTATGGTCAACTAGGAATGTTTTAAGTCGATCATACCATGCTTTTGGAGCTTGCTTAAGTCCGTAAAGAGCCTTTTTAAGTTTGTAAACATGATTTGGTTTTTCAAAATCGATGAAGCCCGGTGGTTGAGCAACATACACTTCTTCATTAATGACTCCGTTTAGAAATGCACTTTTGAAATCCATTTGAAAGAGTTTAAAATTGTGTGCACATGCATATGCAAGTAAGATTCTAATTGACTCGAGCCTAGCAACCGGAGCAAAAGTTTCATCGTAGTCAATGCCTTCTTGTTGGTTATATCCTTGTGCAACTAGCCTAGCTTTGTTTCTAGACACAATTCCATTTTCATCCATTTTATTTCGAAATACCCATTTTGTTCCAATTATAGTTTGACTCTTTGGTTGAGGAACTAATGTCCATACATCATTCCTAACAAATTGGTTTAACTCCTCTTGCATTGCAATTACCCAAGAATCATCTTTAATGGCTTCATTAATATTTTTAGGTTCAATGGTTGACACGAAACAAAAATAGTTGCTTTCATTTTGAACTTTTGACCTTAGTGTTCTTTCGTTAATGTTGCCAATGACACCATCTAATGGATGACTTTTAGATTCTTTGACATTGACAAGTTCTTTGTTAAATAGTTCATCTTCTTTGTCATCACTTAATATTTCTTGATTTTCTATTGCTTGGTTTTCAACTAAGTCATCATTTACCAAAGGTGATGTCTTAGAGGGAGGTGGACTCTCGTCAAATGTTACGTTCAACGATTCCTCGACTCTTAAGGTTTCTTTGTTCAAAACAATGTACGCTTTACTATTTTGTGAATATCCAAGAAATACACCTTCATAAGACTTTGGGTCGAATTTGGTGAGATAATCCTTGGTGTTAAGAATGAAACATTTACTCCCAAACACTCTAATGTATCATAATGTAGGCTTTTTACCTTTATATAGTTCATAAGGAGTTTTATTCAAAAATGGTCTAATTAAGACTCGATTTAAAATGTATGTTGATGTGTCAACGGCATTACACCAAAACTTTTGTGGAATGTTTTATTCATTAAGCATTGTTCTACTCATCTCTTGCAATGTCCGGTTTTTACGTTCTACTACACCATTAGATTGAGGAGTACGTGGAGCCGAAAAGTTATGAGTTATTCCATTATTATCACAAAAGTTACCAAATTGAAATTCATTATCAAATTCACGACCGTGATCCGTTCTAATAGACACAATATTAGACCCTACTTGATTTTGAATTTTCTTACTTAGAATTTCAAATTTATCAAAAGCTTCATTTTTACTTTTCAAAAATTTTGTCCAAGTATATTTTGAGTAATCATCAACTATGACCAAAGTGTAGAAGTTACCTCCATAACTTTGTATAGCCGACGGACCAAATAAATCCATATGTAAAAGTTCTAGACACCTAGATGTAGAAACTAAGTTTTTAGCCTTATGGCTACTATGGACTTGTTTACCGACTTTGCAAGCATCACAAAAGTGTTGGTCATATTTCAACTTAGGTAGGTTTCGAACTAAGTCTTTGGAGGAGAGGTTTTGAATTAGTCTCATGTTAGCGTGTCCTAAACGTCTATGCCATAAAGTTGAAGATTCATCTAATGAAGTAAGACAAAGTTTGTCTCTAGATGTTGGATCCATCTTCATGACATATACGTTGTTCTTAAGAACACCTTTGGCTATGGTTATACCATCTTTAAGTATTTTACTACCGTTTTCACTAAAAAGGACATTATACTTATTACGACAAAGTTGACTAATGCTAAGGAGATTAAAACTTAAGTTATCAACATGAGCTACATCATCTATAGAAAGGGAGTCATGAGAGATTGTACCTTTTCCGATGATTTTGCTCTTAGCATTACTACCAAATGTAACGTTACCTCCATCACATTTGTGATAAGTTGAGAAGAGGCTTTTGTTACCCGTCATGTGCCTTGAACAACCGCTATCTTTAATCCATTCATCCGGTTCCAAACAAACTTTGAGGCACACCTATTTTATGAAAAACACTCAAACATTTGGTCCCTAATTTCTCATGGGTCCATTTTGGTTAAGCATGCCATTAATTTGTTCCAAGTATGAAAATAGAACATAAGGGTTCCATGGCATGTGGTTTTGAGTTTGGTAATGTCTAGGAGTGTTTTGGTTCCAAACATGTTGGTAGTTTGGTCGAGCGTTGAAGTTGCTCTTTGGAAAGGGGCGTTTGGGAATTGGAGTCTTAGGTCTTGGTTGAGTAGTTTTAGCTCTAAATTCATTTTTACTAAATCCTACTCCAGTTTTAAACACAGGTTTTGTTCCATTTTTGTATGTAACTTTAACAAATTTTGAACGATCCGAAGTGGATGAGGTTACTGCTGCAGCAGGCCTGGCGGAACCTTCGGGACCAACGGGCGGAACCCTAAATTGGGTTCCGCCTGATCCGCAGGCTGCTGTAGCAATTTTATTTGTTTCTTGTGCAATCTTTTCTTGTTTCATTTGACCCATTGAAGTTTCTATTTTCGTAAATCCTAGTCCTGTTTTATCAAAGGGTGACTTTTGAAGTTTCATAATTTCATCCGCACAAGAAATGCTCTTATCGAACTTCTTAAACTTTGTGGTTTGTTTTATTAGATCATTTTGAGTTTCTCAACTTCTAGTTTAAGTTCTTCACATGATTTGCAAGATGTGTCAATACCTTTACTCTTTTCTAATCTCTTAGCTTTTTCTTTTAACTCATAAACTTCATTTTCTAAAACTCCTTTTTAGTTTTCAAAATTTTATTTTTGTTTATGATTTTTAAGCTCAATTCAAAAAGTTTGTTATATTCTTTTTGTAAAGTGTCATCATCAATAGAGGAGTAAGATGAGTCGGATAATACCTCATTTGAGTTGTGAGCCATGAGAGCAACATCGTCATTCTTTGGCTCATCGTCATCTCCTTCATAGTCACTCCAAGCACCACCCACAAAAGCTTGTTGAGGTTTGCTCTTGGGTGGTTTTGGACATTCTCCTACAAGATGACTTGTGTCTCCACACCTATAACACTTTCTTTCAACCTTTCCTTTCCTATCGTCACGATCTTTTCGGAAAGTTTTCTTGTCATCTTTAGGTTGCCTTACAAACTTTCCTCTTCTACGAAAGAACTTCTTGAAGTCTCTAACGGCCATAGCATATTCCTCATCGTCACTATCCGAAGTAGATTCTTCATCATCACTTGATTGGACTCTAGCTTTCAAGGCAATGGACTTAACTTTTTCTTTCTTGCCTCTAACTAGTTCCGAATCTTTTTCCATTACCATTTCGTGAACTTTGAGGTTTCCAATTACCTCATCAAGTGACATGCTTGAAAGATCTTTGGATTCTTCAATTGCCGTCACTTTTGCTCTCCACTTCGGATGGAGTGCTCTAAGAAATTTCCTGACAAAGTTCTTACTACAAAAAGATTCGTCAAGTGCTTTAAGTGAAGTAATAATAGTATTAAATCTAGCAAAAGTATTATCAATAATCTCATCTTCGGAAATAACAAATTGTTCATATTGTTGAACAAGAAGATCAATTTTGTTATCTTTAACTTGTGAGTTTCCTTGATGAGTGACAATTAAAGATTGCCAAATATCCTTGGTGGTTTTACACAAAAAGACTCTTTCATATTCTTTCTTAGGCAAAGCATTGTAAAGCATCATTTTAGCTTCATTATTTTTACCTATTAATTTCTTTTGATCATCATCTTTGATGTTAGTAACTACGTTATCACCATCAAAAATTATATACCACAAATCTATATCTTTAGATTTCACGTAAGTTTCAAAACGGTTTTTCCAATATATAAAACCATTTGCTTCAAAGAGTGGTGGTCTTTGCATAGATTGCCCTTCTTTGTAATTTTCAAAATCCATGGATCGTTTCAAGTTTTAAAACACAATATATTTTAAAAGTTTGAGTAACGTAGCTCTTGATGCCAATTGTGGAAAACTAGAAGGGGGGGTTGAATAGTTTACCGATTAAAATCTTTTTAACTTGTTAAGTTAGCTTTGAAACTTTCCGTTTGATCAAAGATATATGCACAAACACAATATATAACACGCAAGTAAATGAAAGAAATGATCAAACCACAACACGAGTATTTATCGTGGTTTGGCTACAAGGACTCTTTTTCCTTGCCCTACGTCCACGCCCCGAGTATCCAACTCGAGAGTTTCTTTCACTAGTCAACAAGCTCCTTTCACCGGCGGAGAAAACCTTACACGTCGCTTATACTTTTACCGACACAAAGCTAAATGTCGAGTTCTTTTACAAGGGTACAACCACTCCCGTTAGTTCTTTTACTAGGGTACAACAACTCCCAACACTCTTTGTATTTTGAGGACTAAAATACTAACCGATCACTACTGAAAATACACAATCAAATGAAGTGTAAACTACACAAGTCTACACAATGCTAAGCTAACAAGTCTTGCAATGTTGTGTTGAATACTTGTTACTTTTAGTAAGCTCGTGAATCTCTTTGCTACAAAAAGAAACTTCACATATGAAATGTTAAGAGGTTAGATGAAAGAATGAATGTGTGTGTAAAATGTAATGTCAAGTGTTGAGCCAAATTTTAACTTGTGGCTCAATATTTATAGCCAAAACCTTCTGCAGGTCTGGCGAATCAGGTGGACCCCTGAGAAGGGTTCCGCCCGTGTACCTCCAGGGTACCGCCGGGCTTGCAGTTGGTTTTGCAATAAATCTTGCAAACCAAACAAGGTCTTGTCTCATAACTCCTAGCAACCAAACAATGTCACATCTCATAATAACAAGTCAAATACAAAGCTTGCAAGCAACAACAAAGTTAGTCAAACACATTTCTTTCCATAAATGCATAATGACAAAACTTGCCATAAATGTGATGTGACAATTTCTAATTTAAGAAATAAACTTGTGTTGTGTTTTATGAAATGTAAAATGTAGCAAAAAGTCTAGTTTATGCAAGTCTTAAAAACTAAGATTATGTTTTGCTTAGAAACTAAAGTTTACATTTTGTCGTTAACAAAACTTAGCAAAGATCGTAAAATATAAATAACGTTTTTAGGCGATATTTGTATTAACAATTTTCATCCCCGTATATCTCATTTTATCAAATATTAAAGAAAAGCCAGTCATTTTACCAAATATTAAAGAAAAGCCAGTGTATTAACCTTTTAAATGCAAAACCAAAATTGTGTATTGCTACAAAAAACAATAAAAAAAGACTTTGAGTTATGACGTTCGTGTTTAATATTATTGTTTGTTTTTAAAAGTAAAAAACCAAAGGGATATATACATGAACGCAGTTGGACTTAACAAATCTGCCTAAAGATCATAAGAGTAGAATATGTCATTTGCTATGGAAGATCCATAATCATGAGAGATATATGGATGTGATTTTACGCGGCGGTTTTGAAACAAGCAGACACGATATTGAGGAACAGAATAATTTTGTGTTTGTGTGCGTTTGGTTGCACTTATGGATATCGAGATCGAATGAATCTTTAACATATCTCTAAATGGTCATGTAATTAGTGATCAGCCACTATTTGGCAATCATTAAGACGTGTATTAATTAAGTTCGATTTCTCTGTAAGTTGAACAAGGATATACTTAACATGGCTAAGTTTTTTTTCTTTTAGGACAATAATAAAAAAGTTTACTAAGATTAACGAAATATATATATATATATATATATATATATATATATATATATATATATATATATATATATATATATATATATATATATATATATATATATGTATATTTCGTTAATCTTAGTAAACTTTTTTATTATTGTCCTAAAAGAAAAAAAAACTTAGCCATGTTAAGTATATCCTTGTTCAACTTACAGAGAAATCGAACTTAATTTCAAAACCCTGTTAAGTGCGAGAACTGCGAGAACCCTTCTAAATCAATGAGATTTTTTTAAATATTAAAAATTATTAATAATTCAAAAGGGCATTATAGTAAAATACAATTTTTATATTCTTTTTGAATTTCCTTAATAAATTCGGATTTTAAATATTCCAAAATTATCAGTGTTTTTTTTTTTTTTTTTTTTTTTTTTTTTTTTTTTTTTTTTGCTAGCATTGTTCCAGAATATTAAATGTGCATATATGTTTTTTGTTAAAAAAAAAATGAGGTGCATGTATGTTTTTTAATAATGTAAATTAAAATATGTTTATAGTATGTAATTGTTTACACTTTTTCTATCAACCTATCAATATTTTTGTCTAACGATTATTTTTTTTGAAAGTTTGAAACAAAAATCAAAGAACATAAACATTTATAAAATAGAAAACAAGATTCATAAATTTATATGTTACATTCCATTTAATTACAAATACAAAAAAACACATGAAATAATCGAATCTTTTCAAAAATGGCAAATTATCTTCATGTACAAATATGTTCATGAACTTCCAGGTCTTCAATTATCATCATCAACTTCGAAGTCTTCAATTATCATCATCTTCATTAATCTGAAAGAATAATACACAGAAACAATTAAACTACAAACAAAACAAATAGAAAACGAAATTTTCAACAATGTTACACTAGAAAAAGAGGGTACCATTTTTTAGATTTTATATTAACCTTTGAACACATATGCACCATTTTCACTAATTTTAAATTAACCTTAAAACATGTATTTACCATTCTTTAAAACACGTATAAAACATACATGTTTGAACATACATGTTATACAACATACATGTTTTGAACATGCATGTTAGAAGCATTCAAGTTTTAAAACATACATGTTATAAAACATACATGTTTTGAACATACATGTTTAGAAGCATTCAAGTTTTAAAACATACATGTTTTGAACATACTTTTTTTTATCTACATGAACTAATGATCATTTAAAACAAAACGTCATATTTTTTTATCCTACGTACTTTTATTTCCAAGGACTACATAAGTCATGAGATTCAACTAGGCTCGTTAGCAACATAAATTATAGATCAGAAAAAGAGGGCATGATAATAATAATATAAATTTGTAAGTTATTAAGCTTATTATCAAAATAAAAAAAATAAAAACCTTTGGTTGTCAGATGATAAATGGACCGTGGGCACCCTGAATGCAATTAAAATAAAGAGCATTGTCACCATTGTCAACAAAGACCCACAACACCTGTATCCTTTTTTTCAATCACAAGAATCAACCGAATTAATTAAATATCAAAAAAGGTTTTAGTTTCTTATATAAACAATATTTCGTTCTCAGGTCGAAAGCCAACCAAAATTCAATTCGAAGTCAATTTTTTTCAGATCGGAAAAAAAAAACATTCGATTAACATATATTAAATCGAAATAAATGAGACAATATTACCTGATTGTAACTCTTCGGGGTTTGTTAATAATCACGAACCCTTTTCAAATAATATATATTTCGAACAAATAACATTGATTTTATTAGGGAGGGAAGCAGTGAAAGATGGTGGTGTAGGAAGAAGATATAGAGAGAGGGCGGCTAGGGTTTCTAGGGGAAGGAGGCAGTTATGTGAGAACCAGATAGATAGGAAGACGTGTTCTCAAAATTAATATCCAATTAATAAGGAACAATTACAAAAAGATAATTTTGTAATCCCTAAAATACCCTTCGAGCATTTCAAAAATTAATCTAGTGTTTTACTTTATTACATTTATGGCACAAGTGATCTTAACCCTTGATCAACAAATCCAATGGCTAAAACAAGGTTCTCGCAGTTCCCGCACTTAACAGGGTTCTGAAAATAAAGATACACTATATATATATATATATATATATATATATATATATATATATATATATATATAGTGTAACTTTCAAACGAGAACCATTTTATCCGCAAGAACTGAGAGAACCACCAAAAACATACATACACGCCTTCAATAATTGTATTTTTGCACATATGTTTTCAAAACAACACATATGTTTTAAAAAAAACATAGTTGTTCTAAAGAATTTGATAAGAAATTCGAAATACAAAAACTTTCATTGAAGGTGTGCATGTATGTTCTTATAAGACGTGCAACGACAATATTGCGGCCGTGTGTAAGGTTTTTGTGAAAAAATATGATGAGTTCATAATGATATTGAAGAACATAGGTGGATGTTTACGATTATTGATGATTTGCATGTATTTTTATTTTATTTTAAAAGGCGTGCATGTATGTTTTTGGTGGTTCTCTCAGTTCTCGCAGATAAAATGGTTCTCGTAAGAAAGTCCCCCTATATATATATATATATATAGAAAATCTAAACATGTGTTGACCACAGCCCATCGTATTACAGTATTACTAGTGAAACTATATCTTTAATTAAAGATTACATAATAGTGTTAAACATAAATGTTGGGAATTATACTAACAGTTACTACGGATAGTGAAGATGTTACAACTGCAGAAGATTGTACTTGCAGTGGAAACTCATTACCACTGCAAGAACAATATATTACCACTGCTTATTAGATAACCGTTAGGTAATGCGTCTAGATAAATATAGAATAGATCTTGTGTATATCTTATTCTATTAGTTTTATACTTATCTTGTAGAAGAGGAATCCTTGTGCTATAAAAGGAGATCCTAGGTTATAAGTTGTAATATACATTTATAGAGCTTCAAGGTGTAACCCTAGTGATATCAAGATCACTCGTATTATTATCATTAATTATATTGGAGCTAGTAGTTTGTTTACATACATTGTTCATATACAACTGTCTTACTCACAATCAAACTTCTAAGTGTTACTAAGTAGATTCCGCATACTTAGTGATATAATTCAAAGTATCAATCTAACACAAGTTCAAGGTGTTTAGATCCATCAAGTGGTATCAGAGCCACGCTTTGATACTTTGATTTAGAAGACTCAAGTTCACTCAGAAGATTCAATGGAGACAGAAACCAGTAACTCAAACATTGCTGCTAAGCTTCCAAAGCTTAAGTTGAATGACTTTGAGATGTGGAGGCTAATGATAGAACAATTCTTTATGGTCCAAGATTACACACTTTGGGAGATCATCATGGTTCGAAATTCTTTCAAACCAAGCTCTACTTCAGAGATGGTTGGTGGCAAGGAAGTAATTAAGGTCAACACTGGACCTGTTACTAATGATGAAAGACTTCAACTAAAGAATGATTTGAAGGCCAGAGGTCTGTTGCTGATGACACTTCCAAGAGATCAAGTTGTAGCATTCAGCAAAAGTTCAAGACTGCAAAGACTCTCTTTGATGAGATCTGTGAAGTTTTTGGTGGTAATGATTCTACCAAGAAGACTCAAAAGACTCTGCTGAAGCAAACTTATGAAAACTTTGGATCATCAAGTAATGAATCTCTTGATAGCATCTTCACAAGGCTACAAAAGATTGTTTCTCGACTCACAGTTTTTGGAATTGAGGTGGAAAAGGAAGACCTCAATCTAAAATTCTTAAGAAGCTTACCCTCTGAGTTTGGAACCAATGTTGCTGTGTGGGAAGATAAGCCAGAGTTGGAGACCATGAAACTTAATGACTTGTACAATAACTTCAAGGTTATTGAACAAAGATTGAAGAAAGCTGGCAAGATAAGTTCAAGTTCAAGAAGTGTAGCACTTATATCATCATCTCTTGATGATAGTTCAGATGAAGAAAGTGATAGTGATGATGACAGTGCTAACATTGTTGTTTCCACTGGTAGTGGAAGTGTTTCCACTGGTAGCTCAAAGAGACAGATTGCAGGGCTTAGTGATACTACTTTTTATGCTTTTATATCAAGTCAAGTGGGTGGTTCAATCCTCAATCATGAGGATCTGGATCAAATTAATGAAGATGATATGGAGGAGATGGAAATTAAATGGCAAGTGGCATTACTAAGCTTGAGGACAAAGAAGTTTTGGAAGAAGACTGGAAGAAAGATCAACATCAGTGGCAATGAAACAGTAGGTTTTGACAAGAAGAAGGTGGAGTGCTACAATTGTCATAAGAAGGGGCACTTTGCCAGAGAGTGTAGGAAGCCAAGGAAGTCTGACAACAGGTCAACTTGGTACAAGCAGGACAAGAAGAAGGAACCTACTACTGATGAACCAAAGGGGCTATTGGCCATTGATGGAGTGAGCTTTGATTGGAGCTTTATGACTAAGGAAGAGGAAGATGATTCAGAGTCTGCAATGGTTGCACTAATGGCTTTTTCTGACTCTGAGGTACAAATTGATAATGCTTGTTCTAAATCTTGTAAGGCCTTAAAAGAGTATGAGAAACTTAAAGCACAATTTAATGAGCAACACATAGAGTTAACTCATACTAATTATAACTTATCAAATCATAAAAGAGGCCTAAGTGTTTTAGAAACTCAATTAGAGCATTATAGGGCAAATGAATCTAAGTTCAATGATGATATTGCAGTATTAAGAAGAGACTTAGATTATCAGGTTGCTGTTAATAAAGTTCTTAGAGAAGAACTAGAAAAGGTTAAAGTGGCTAGTGAGAATATAATGATAACTAAGCAAACACTGGATCATCAATCCAAGTGTATTGATAAAATTTGGGAAGCCCAAATTGTGAGCAAAGCTAAATCAGGTCTTGGATACAAAACTGTTCCACCACCTCTAAGAGGTGTTCCATCACCTCCTGGCATTGACTTAGCTCACACAGGTTTAGAAGAATTTCAGGATCTACCTATGACCTATGGACCAAAGTTTGTTAAACCAGTTGAAATTGAAAAGGTTCAGGTTGAGGTTGATGTATTTGATAGTGCTAGTGACTCATCTCTTAAAGATGATAATTTGAATGTTGAGTCTAAACCTAGTACTCCTGAAAATGTTAAAGTGGAGGTTAAAAGAAGTATTCCTGATGTTGTCAAAGAGAAGCCCAGGTCACAACCTAATTTCACTAGGCCCACTACTAGATATGCAGAGATGTACAGAAGTAGGTCACCAACTCCTAGAGGCAATATGAGGAGTTGGAATCATGTCAAATCTAGGCAATTTGGTAGTGACTTTGTGTTCAATAACAAACCCTGTCATATATGTGGTAGCTTTGACCATTTAGCTAAAGGCTGTACCTACCACTTGGGAAGAAGGGAAGTATTTGGGAATACTTGGGTGAATAGATACAATGCTAATAACTTAACTCACCCAAATCCACTTAGCAAGATGATTCCCATGTCTGTTTTGCTTCATTCTGGCATTAAACCTATTTCCACTGCTAGACCAGCAATTTCCACTGCTAGACCAGTAGTTGCCACTGCCAGAAACAAAAACAGAGTTTACCCTAAGCCCCCTGTTACTACTTTTGTTAAATCTACTCAAACAGGGAAAAAGATCAATTTTGAAAAGAAAGTTAACCATAATCAGAAGTGGGTACCTAAAATTTCTAAGCCAGCAGTCTCCACTGCTAAGGCAGCAGTTACCACTGCAAGGCCAAAGGTTACCACTGGTAGGTCTGTTAACAAGAAAAGGGTAAATGTGGGAAATGCTGTTAAGGCCTCAGCTCGTTGGGAATGGAAACCAAAAGGAACCATCACCTCAAACAATCCCAATGGTGTATCAATGACCTTTGATAGATATAATTATATTGATACATGAGGCAGATCCAAGTCATTTGTGGCTTGGGTCCCCAAAAGGAACTAATTCCTTTATTTTGTGTGCAGGGACATTCAAAGACCAATAATGATCAAGGATACTCAGAAAGTGGATGTTCCAGGCACATGACTGGCAATAAGTCCTATCTTTCAGACTTTCAACCTTATGATGGACAATTTGTCAGCTTTGGAGGAGGAATTGGTGGCAAAGTTTCTGGCAAAGGAACAATCAAGGCTGGAAACATTGATTTTGAAGATGTGCAGTATGTGAAAGAACTCAAGTACAACCTTTTTAGTGTGTCACAGATGTGTGACAAAAAGCATAGAGTTCTATTCACAGAAGATGAATGTTATATCTTATCTAAGGATTATAAGCTTCCAGATGAATGTGACATTTTGCTTAAAATCCCTAGAAAAGGAAATTTGTATAGCATTGACATGCAGAACATAGTGGCTAATAATGATGTTACTTGCTTGCTTGCTAAAGCCACTTTGGATGAATCAATGCTTTGGCATAGAAGACTTGGTCATGTTAACTTCAAGACCATCAACAAGATTGTGAAAGATGGACTTGTCAGAGGACTACCAGAGAAAAGATTTGAAAATGACCAAACTTGTGTTGCTTGTCTCAAAGGAAAGCAACACAGAGCTTCATGCAAGACCAAGGCATTCAATTCAATCAATCATCCACTTTTTATGTTGCATATGGACTTGTTTGGTCCTACTTCTGTGAGCAGCATCAATTTGAAGAAGTATTGTCTAGTTGTAACTGATGATTTCAGTAGATTCACATGGGTTTTCTTTTTAAGTACTAAGGACGAAACAACAGGCATTCTTAAGACATTCATCACTCAAGTTGAAAATCAATTTGAAAAGAAAATCAAGATCATCAGGTGTGACAATGGGACAGAGTTTAAGAATAAAGTTATGGATGATTTCTGCAGAGACAAAGGTATTAAAAGAGAATTTAGTGTTGCAAGAACTCCTCAACAAAATGGAGTTGCAGAAAGAAGAAACAGAACACTAATTGAGGCTGCTAGAACCATGTTAGCTGATTCCAAGCTTCCAGTGACTTTTTGGGCTGAAGCAGTTAACACTGCTTGTTACATTCAGAATAGGGTTTTAGTGGTCAAAACAAAGAACAAGACACCTTATGAGTTGTTCAGAGGAAGACCTCCTACTTTGGAGTTTATGAGACCATTTGGGTGTCATGTTACTATTCTCAATACCATTGATCATCTGGGCAAATTTGAAGAAAAGTCAGATGAAGGCTTCTTTGTTGGATACTCTATGGTTAGCAAGGCATTTAGAGTTTATAACTTAAGAACAAAGAAGATTGAAGAGAACTTGCATGTTCAGTTTCTTGAAAATAAAGCAAACATGGCAGGTTCAAGACCAGATTGGCTATTTGATCTTGAAACATTATCAAATACAATGAATTATGTTCCTCTCACTTCAAGTACTGGAGACAAAGATCTTGAAGATTCAGAAGAATTCATTGATGAAGATGAAGCTTGCAAAGATGATGAAGATCAACTTGTTATGCCACTTTGGGACTTTGGTGATAATTCTGAAAAACCAAGTGATGCAGATGGTGTGAATAAAGAAATTCCTACTAGCAGTGGTAACTCAATTCCCACTGCTACACCAGAAGTTTCCACTGTAAGCCCAAATATGGAACATACTTCTCAGGAATCACCAAGTGATGATGTAGAGATCTCAAACATGCCTACAACATATGATATTCCTAGCACATCACAGTCTACCATTCATAAAGTGCATCCACTTGATAATGTTATTGGTGAACTTCAATCAGGTGTGAAGACTAGAAGACAGACAAAGAAAGATGATATTCATGGGTTCATAAGTGAAGTGTATGAGTCCAAGAAACATAGTAAGAAGAATGAGTGTTTGTTTTTATGCTTTCTCTCACAGGTTGAGCCTAAGAATGTGTATATGGCTCTAGGAGAATCTACCTGGGTTGAAGCTATGCAAGAAGAGTTGTTGCAGTTTAAACTTCAAAAGGTTTGGGTTCTTTGTGACTTGCCTGATGGTATGAAGGTCATTGGTACTAAATGGGTTTTCAGAAACAAGAAAGATGAAAGAGGCATTGTAATCAGGAACAAAGCTAGATTGGTTGCTCAAGGATACACTCAAGAGGAGGGTATTGATTATGAAGAAATGTTTGCTCCTGTTGCAAGGATTGAGGCTATTAGATTGTTCTTAGCCTATGCATCATTTATGGGCTTTACAGTCTATCAAATGGATGTTAAGAGTGCCTTTCTGTATGGAACTATTGATGAGGAGGTATATGTCTCTCAACCTTCAGGCTTTGAAGATCCTCAACACCCAAATAAAGTTTACAAAGTGGTTAAGGCTTTTTATGGCTTACATCAGGCTCCAAGGAAGTGGTATGAAACCTTAGCTAATTATTTGTTGAATAATGGGTTTCATAGAGGTAAGATTGATCAAACTTTGTTCATCAAGAAAGACAAGAGTGATATCCTACTTGTGCAAGTATATGTTGATGATATTATCTTTGGGTCTACTAAACAAGAGATGTGCAAAGAATTTGAGAAGCTGATGAAAGATGAATTCCAAATGAGTTCTATGGGAGAACTTACATTCTTTTTGGGGCTACAAGTACAACAGAGTAAGGAAGGCATATTTATCAGCCAAGACAAGTATGTGGCTGAGATTATTAAGAAGTTCAAGTTTACTGATGCAAAATCTTCCAATACCCCTGCTGACAAGACCACTCACTTATTGTTGAAGAATGCAAGTGGTGCTAATGTTGATGTTCACACTTACAGATCTATGATTGGCTCTTTGATGTATCTTACTTCATCAAGGCCAGACATTATGTTTGATGTATGTGCTTGTGCAAGATTTCAAGTGACTCCAAAGACATCACATATGACAGCAGTGGAAAAGACATCACATATGACATCACATACGATTTCAAGCTCCAATCAAAGCTCACTCCATCAATGGCCAATAACCCCTTTGGTTCATCAGTAGTGGGTTCCTTCTTCTTGTCCTGCTTGTACCAAGTTGACCTGTTGTCAGACTTCCTTGGCTTCCTACACTCTCTGGCAAAGTGCCCCTTCTTATGACAATTGTAGCACTCCACCTTCTTCTTGTCAAAACCTACTGTTTCATTGCCTACAGAAGAGGAGATTGACTACTTGGTTAATAATGATCAAATAATCAGGAAGAAGGCCATTGAACTTATTGCAAATATAACCTTGAATGAAGAACAAAGGTCTGCTCAACTTAAAGATTTCATTCAAATGAAGAATCAGCAGGCTCTTGATGAAATCATTGAGGATGCTAGAAAAGGTCAAAAGAAGCCAAGAAAGCTTACAAAGGCACAGATTATTGCTGAGATGAAGACTTTTTGTTGTCATGTTAGTAACATGAAGATGACTCAATTCAAAGGAATGTCACATGAACAGGTTGAAGGTATTTACTACAGAATCAAAAGACAAGATAGTAAATTCATTCCAATGGATCAAGAACCATTATCTATGAAGACAAAAAGAAATGGAGTGAGTCTTGAATCCAAAGATACAAAGAAGTTGAAGACTCAGAGATTGTCTCAAGCAACAGAGGGTCCTAGCAAGTTGACTGAAGAGCAAGTTTCAAATATGTTGTTTATAGAGACTGATGTACTAAATATTGAACCTCTACAAGCAAATTATCCAGTTGTTATTTGGGAGATCTTTTCTGATAGTTTTGGTGTTGCTTGGAAGATCATCAGAACTGGAAGTGTCACAAACATTTGCAGAGACTTTGAAGATATTGTTAGATGTTGTGATAGAGAATATTTGGATACTTTTTGGAGAATTGTTCAAGATCAGTTTAAGAAGGAAGAACTTGTTGATGTCAAAGCTAAGGAGTTATGGGTTCACTTCAGAAGATTATATGAACCTGACCCAAGTGATAGGTATTGGAGATTTGAAGCTCATGGTACAAGAACTTTGTGGAAATTCTATGATTCAAGTTCTGTGCATCATATTTCTACTCAATATGGAGTTGGTGTTTTTATGCTAGTTGAGAAAGGATATCCATTGAGTGCTGGAGTATTGAAAGTGATGTTGACAGAAAAGCTTAGATGTTGGGAAAGAACTGAAGTCATAGATGATTTGATACAAAGGATTTATGATCAAAGTGTGAGAGCTGATAAAGAGTTAAGAAGATAAAGATAAGTGTTTGGAAGAATTCCCATATCCTCATGTTTACTGAATACTTGAAGAAACTTATTGATTTATGTATTAATCATAAGTTAGGGGAGGATTGTTGGGAATTATACTGACAGTTACTACGGATAGTGAAGATGTTACAACTGCAGAAGATTGTACTTGCAGTGGAAACTCATTACCACTGCAAGAACAATATATTACCACTGCTTATTAGATAACTGTTAGGTAATGCGTCTAGATAAATATAGAATAGATCTTGTGTATATCTTATTCTATTAGTTTTATACTTATCTTGTAGAAGAGGATTCCTTGTGCTATAAAAGGAGATCCTAGGTTATAAGTTGTCATATACATTTATAGAGCTTCAAGATGTAACCCTAGTGATATCAAGATCACTCGTATTATTATCATTAATAATATTGGAGCTAGTAGTTTGTTTACATACATTGTTCATATACAAATGTCTTACTCACAATCAAACTTCTAAGTGTTACTAAGTAGATTCCGCATACTTAGTGATATAATTCAAAGTATCAATCTAACACAAGTTCAAGGTGTTTAGATCCATCAAGAGTGGGTACCTAAAATTTCTAAGCCAGCAGTTTCCACTGCTAAGGCACCAGTTACCACTGCAAGGCCAAAGGTTACCACTGGTAGGTCTGTTAACAAGAAAAGGGTAAATGTGGGAAATGCTGTTAAGGCCTCAGCTCGTTGGGAATGGAAACCAAAAGGAACCATCACCTCAAACAATCCCAATGGTTTATCAATGACCTTTGATAGATATAATTATATTGATACACGAGGCAGATCCAAGTCATTTGTGGCTTGGGTCCCCAAAAGGAACTAATTCCTTTATTTTGTGTGCAGGGACATTCAAAGACTACTAATGTTAAACAAGATTGTGAATGACTTGGTTATTATATACTTTTTGGATTTTAACATTGTCCCATTAATATGTTTGCAAGTTGTTTGGTGTATGTGTATGTTTTATGAGATTATAAGTTGTATGTTAAAGTCACCAAGAGCCATAGCCAAGGGAATGTGGTCAAGTATGCTGAACATGGTTTCTACTGATAAGATAATTATGCTGAAGACCTTACACAATTGATTAATTGAAGCAGATCTTTTCATTCAAAGAAACAAGTTACAGCTTACATTCAAAGTTCCATCTGAATTACAAAGACCATTCCTAAACATTTGGCTAATTAAGTACTCCTAGCTTCTATCAATTATTACAAAATACTTGAGGCTATGACAAGTACAATGATGAAGCTGAAGATGAAAATGGAAAAAGAAGAGAAGGAAGATTGTGAAAATGCTCATGTACCAAAGTCAAGAAAATACTCAAGAACTTTGGTCTATGGAAACATTTTTCAATCATCTACTTCAGCTTCTCCTTTCCCTTATGTATGCTCTCAGCCTTCTTGCTATGTCCAATATGTCCTTGATAAGGTAGACCAGGTTCTGGAGCAGGAAGATCCAACACCAAATTTGATGATGTTGGGAGAGATGGATCTCTCTTACTTGATCTTGATTGAGATCTCTCTGGTGTGGAAGGAGGAAGAAAGGTTGGATCTTCAGTTTCTTCCTCTGAAGAGTCTTCATCAGAGGTACAGATGAAGGGAGAGACAAGCTCTCTCTCAGCAGGATTAGGAACATGGCTTGATTCACCCCTCCTATGTGCATTCCATTGTTTTTCTTGTACATCCCATCGTCTCTCCATTTCTCTCTCATAGTCAGAATTTTCAAGCCCCCATGGATATGGTGGTAAATCTTCTTCTGATGATGAAGAAGAAGATTTTTGATCAGAGGTTTCTCGGTTTGATGACATGGTTTTGATGGAGAATTGGGTTAATTGGGAAATTAGGGTTTGTAAGATTATTTGGGGTAAATTGGTGTCTAAGAGGTGTAGTTTGAGGGTGATTATATAAGCCAAGGTTAGGCGTTATGATAATTAATGAAGGCTATTTACTTCTATCTGTTTTGGTTGGTTGGAGGAGTAAATTTTGGTTGACTTTTGGGAAGATATTTTTGTGAATAGTAACTTGGTTAAAAAGTTACTTTGGGTTAATCTCTATGGGTTAAGTTGAGGTTTGTCTTGTGTTGCAGTATTCAAACCATATCATTAGAGTAATAAGGTGTGTATCATGAACACACAACAAATGGTTATTGATTCACCATGTCTCATCCACATAAGAATCAACTAGTCCAGAGCAAACGGCTACTGGTAAAGACTTGTCAAATCCGTTTATGGTTGATAGTTTACCAAAAACTAGGTTATCAACTCACCATACATCCATGTGATCAAGAGTTGGCTAGTCCATAGCAAACGGCTCATGGTAAAGACATATCAAATCCGTTGATAGCTGGTAATTTGCTAAAAACTATGATAAGAGCAGCAAATTTTCATGTTTTATTCACCACTGCTCTTTGATATTTTTGTGAAAATTTTACCACTGCTAGTTCATCAGTTACCACTGCAAGAGTAATTTTTTCCACTGATGACTAGCCGTTACAACTGTTGTATCAGTAATCTATTTTTTACTAGCCGTTGTAAAAATAACAGTCATTCCTTATTAATATGGTAAAATCTTTTGTGAATTATCTACTTACTTATTTTAAATTATTCTTTTTCCAAAGATAATTCTTACTAAAGATAATTCACATTGCGCAACCTCCTCAAACCCTATTAGTATAAATTGATTATTATACGGCTTGCTTTTTATCTTGATTACTAACACTTTCATTCTCTTTTTCACAAACATCATGGCGATTCTAAAATTTGTCGAGGAGCACAACCAAGTGGCCTACTTACAAAAGTCAAACGAGAAGAGTGGCCCTGTTTTTCATCAGATTGTGGATTTTCTAAACACAACTCATATAAGGTATGCCTTAACTATTAATCCCACAATCTATGTCTCTCATATCAAACAGTTCTAGAACACTGTGGAGTCCATAACTCTTGAACAGGGAGACACACAAGAATCTGTGGATGCTCTAAGAGCCACAGTTGATGGGGTAATTATTGATGTTACTGAGTCATCTTTGAGGAGAATTCTCCAATTGGATGATCTCAATGGTATCATCACATTACCTAATTCAGAAATTTTCACTAATATTGCTTTAATGGGGTATGATACATCAGAACAAAAAGTCACTTTTAGAAAAGGATGTTTTTGTCCCCATTGGAGATTTTTGATTCATACTCTTTTACATTGTCTAAGTCCTAAGAAAACATCTTATGAACAATTTGCATCAACCATGGATTACCCTTTGGTTTGTTTGGCAACAGATAGGACTTTCAATTTTTCAAAGTTTATTTTCAATAATATGAAAGGCAATGTAAAGAGTCCATATAAATTTTTGATGTATCCAAGGTTTGTGCAAGCAGTGTTAAATGAGTTTCAACTGCACCCTCACAAAAGAATTTATGAACCTTCCACTCTTAAGCCAAAAGTTTTTCAAAATATGTCTAAGGCTTCAGAACTTTGGAATGGGCAGGTTCATCCACTTTTCCCTCAAATGCTTGCTAAACTTTCTCAAGTACAGGGTGAGGATGCAACAATCCCAGCTGCATCTCAAAACACACCCAATATTCTTGTTCCACCAATTCATCATATCCCTGCAGTCACTCACACTTATGAGAGAAGGTCTAAACAACCAACTTCTCTCATCTCAACATTGCATGTTGCTGAGCCTTTTGGTTTCAGAACAAGCAGTGGTGGTTCAAGGCTTATTCCTAGTCCAACTAGGGAAGAGCTTGAAACCATGCCTCATGATTCACCTCTCCCAGCAGGTTACGCAGTTGGAAGTGATGAAGGCAGTGTGCAACAAAATGAATTGATGGACATTTGTACCAAGTTAGTCAAGTAGGTTCAAGCTCTGGAGAAAGATCTGGCACAGACCAAAGTACAACATGCCACAGAGCTGAAGACATTGAAGGATGAGATTCACAAATTGCAAAATGAAGTTGAGAATCTCAAGAAGCAAAGATCTCAGGTTGTATCATCATCATCTTCACCTAAAGATGAGTTTTTTGCAAGTTCTACTAAAGTTTTGGGAGATTCTTCCAAACAGGGGAGGAAAATAGATGCAAAGCTTAAGGGGAGGAGTAAAAACTTTGGAAAAGACTTGCTGAGCTAAGTGATTCTGATGATGCTCAAGCAAAAGATGATGTTGCTGAGACTGAGGGGAGGAAATTGGATTTTGAAGATATGGATGCTGATGCAGGTTTTAACTTTGATGATTTAGTTGGAACTGTTCAACCAATTTCCACTGAAGCAGAACAAGTTCCCACTGATCAATCTTTTCCCACTGCAAGAGAACAAGTTACCACTGCTACTCAAGAACTTACCACTGCAGAGGAAGAAGCTGTCAGAATAAGATCAGTTAAAGGAAAAGCTATTATGGTTGCTTCAGATCAAGAGCAACTAAGAAAGATTTCTAAGAAAGAACAAGCTCAGATCAACTTTGATGCAAGATTAGCAGAGCAACAACAAGCTGAAGAGAATGAAAGAAAGAAAAAGCTTAAAGAAGATGAAGTTGCTAGCTTTATGGAAGCAACTAGGTTGGATAAACTTGAAGCTGTTATGGCAGAACCTATTTCAAGTATCTCACCAACTATCATACATGAGAAACCTCCATTGTTCACTTATGTGCCTACCGAAGAGGAGATTGACTACTTGGTTAATAATGATCAAATAATCAGGAAGAAGGCCATTGAACTTATTGCAAATATAACCTTGAATGAAGAACAAAGGTCTGCTCAACTTAAAGATTTCATTCAAATGAAGAATCAGCAGGCTCTTGATGAAATCATTGAGGATGCTAGAAAAGGTCAAAAGAAGCCAAGAAAGCTTACAAAGGCACAGATTATTGCTGAGATGAAGACTTTTTGTTGTCATGTTGGTAACATGAAGATGACTCAATTCAAAGGAATGTCACATGAACAGGTTGAAGGTATTTACTACAGAATCAAAAGACAAGATAGTAAATTCATTCCAATGGATCAAGAACCATTATCTATGAAGACAAAAAGAACTGGAGTGAGTCTTGAATCTAAAGATACAAAGAAGTTGAAGACTCAGAGATTGTCTCAAGCAACAGAGGGTCCTAGCAAGTTGACTGAAGAGCAAGTTTCAAATATGTTGTTTATAGAGACTGATGTACTAAATATTGAACCTCTACAAGCAAATTATCCAGTTGTTAATTGGGAGATCTTTTCTGATAGTTTTGGTGTTGCTTGGAAGATCATCAGAACTGGAAGTGTCACAAACATTTGCAGAGACTTTGAAGATATTGTTAGATGTTGTGATAGAGAAGATTTGGATACTTGAAGAACTTGTTGATGTCAAAGCTAAGGAGTTATGGGTTCACTTCAGAAGATTATATGAACCTGACCCAAGTGATAGGTATTGGAGATTTGAAGCTCATGGTACAAGAACTTTGTGGAAATTCTATGATTCAAGTTCTGTGCATCATATTTCTACTCAATATGGAGTTGGTGTTTTTATGCTAGTTGAGAAAGGATATCCATTGAGTGCTGGAGTATTGAAAGTGATGTTGACAGAAAAGCTTAGATGTTGGGAAAGAACTGAAGTCATAGATGATTTGATACAAAGGATTTATGATCAAAGTGTGAGAGCTGATAAAGAGTTAAGAAGATAAAGATAAGTGTTTGGAAGAATTCCCATATCCTCATGTTTACTGAATACTTGAAGAAACTTATTGATTTATGTATTAATCATAAGTTAGGGGAGGATTGTTGGGAATTATACTAACAGTTACTACGGATAGTGAAGATGTTACAACTGCAGAAGATTGTACTTGCAGTGGAAACTCATTACCACTGCAAGAACAATATATTACCACTGCTTATTAGATAACTGTTAGGTAATGCGTCTAGATAAATATAGAATAGATCTTGTGTATATCTTATTCTATTAGTTTTATACTTATCTTGTAGAAGAGGATTCCTTGTGCTATAAAAGGAGATCCTAGGTTATAAGTTGTAATATACATTTATAGAGCTTCAAGGTGTAACCCTAGTGATATCAAGATCACTCGTATTATTATCATTAATAATATTGGAGCTAGTAGTTTGTTTACATATATTGTTCATATACAACTGTCTTACTCACAATCAAACTTCTAAGTGTTACTAAGTAGATTCCGCATACTTAGTGATATAATTCAAAGTATCAATCTAACACAAGTTCAAGGTGTTTAGATCCATCAATAAATCATGTACTTAACTGATGATAGGTGTTGTTTGAATCTAAATAAATAGTTAAGCATCTATCTTGCCTAAATGTTGGTAATGACTTGTTGGTTGCCCTTGAATCTATAGCTAGGGTTTCACTTTTAACTTTCCATATATTTTATGTAGAAAAGTGTGTGTAATCTTTTGACTAGAAGGTATATCTAGTGAGAGTGACATAGAATCTTTTCACTCTTTATTAAACCCTCTTTTTACTTACTCAACTTATTTCAGCAAAACATCTCATCTCAAACAAAAACAACAACAACAATGGTTGTTTCCGTCATCCTCCAAAGAGCTAAAAAAACATATCCTTGCAAACCCATTCCCTCGTCAACTTGCTCATTTCACCAGCTCATCCTCATCACCTAAAAACGAACCTAATTCTGAAACATCCCTAGAACCCGAACATGATAACTATATTTACTTTGAGAAATCTGGTGATAAGGTATGGATGACACGTGTCAAACTGACACTGCCAAGAAACAAAGCTAAAGATACTGGATCCACTGAAGGTCTTGCTTTGATATTTGTTGTAACAAATATCAGATTCTCCTAAAGTCGTTGGTGAACATACTCGTGATAATTCAAGCTCAAAAAGGTCTGGATTTTTTGCTTATATATGTATATTTTCTTTTGTGTTTTGTTATAAGTGCCAGATTTGTAAAGGTTTTTTTTATTTTTTATTTATTTATTTTTTTTCACTTTAATTACTCTAGATATTCTAAAGAAAGAGCAAGGTTACTATGGACCCTTTTATCATGCAGCAAGTGATTATCTCAAAGGTTTTGTTTCATGTTATTCCATATGTATTTTTCATTTATTTTACCTTTATCTATACTAATATATAGTATTATTTATTTGTATTAGATAGGACGAGTCTGGATATCTTACACAATGGTTCGTTTTCATTCTCTACTTTTTGGTGTGTTTACATTTGTTTTCATTTTTTTGGAGGGGGTAACTAAGAAAGTTTGTATTCTTTTGCGATAGATGGTGCTTGTTTCAGAGATGGTGTTGTTGGTTTAATAGAAAGGTTGAAGTTTGATGTCTATCTCGAAGATAAACAGGATGGTGCTGGTAAAAACAAACAATTTGGTGAGCAACAAGGTTTGCAAAAATCTAGTGGATCTTATACATTATCTTATATCATCTTAGCTACAGTATGTTTTTATCTGTTAGATAATGAAATCTTGGTCATAACCGTCTAAATTTGTCACTAAGACAAGACTGTACCTTAGGTATAAAGAAACACATACTATATAACAAAATTTGATGAACAACGAAATGTATGTTAGAGTCAAGTCAAGTAGCTTGGTTCAATTACACATCTAGATTTGTGTGTATCTTATGTTATTAAATTGAAATTTTGTATTAGTTGGATTTGACGAGGCCTGAAAGCGTATACATATTTTACCAAAAAGATCCAAAAAATCCGATAGGGCTCGAGCTTGAACCCAACTTGCTTCGAGCCTTATTTTTAACCTAAATTGTTGGAACATGGAAATACAAGTAGTTTCTAGATTAGATATCCCGCCCCCGAGATATTTGTATAGTCTCGGGGGGAATAAGAATATGCTAGGAATGGTTGTGATACTACCTTGTACTAGTATAAATACCCTCACAAGTCTTACTTGTGAGGTGTGTGTTGGAATAATATTATCATCATTTGTCTCACCACTCTCTCTTCCTCTCTCTACTCTCTCTATCTCTCTAACATCACCACCATGGGTGTGTTTGGCTACTCCGGCCGACCACCCGACACCACCAATATCACAACCTAGACTAGATCATTGTTCCTACAATTGGTATCAAGAGCTAACTGGGGGTCTAGGTTATTTTTATCATTGGTGTTCGTGTTTACTGTTTGTGTTTATCAGTCCTTATGTCCAAAATTCATCCCTGTTTTTCTGGTCATCTAAAACAGTCCAAATTTGTCCTTTTTGGTATCAAAATCTGGTGATACATGTCAAAGCTTATTACTTTAATGTTTTCACTGATATATATATCAAGATTTCAATGGTTATAACATGTTTTTCTGTGGTCAGAATCGTGTTTTTATGGTCAGATTCAAGCTTATAATAGTTTCTGATAGGAGAAAAAAGTGGTAGTACTTTTTGCTAGCAAAAAGTCTCATATTGGGTTTTGCTCGCATTATGGGCTGTGATGATAGTGTCCGTGATGGTAGACTGAGATGGCAGATGTGATAGCTACAGTACGAGAGTTTGGTTACCCACGTTTTTACGAAAGAAAATGCTGTCCAAATTTTGACTTGCGATGCGAGAGAAACCACAAAACCCCATGTGATGCCATAAGATACTCAAAGTTATAGCTGACCGTTGACCAAGATTTGATATTATCCTATCAGTCCATTATACCTAAAAATTCAAAACGAAAATAATGAAAAAAAAAACATTTAACAACCTTATACTACTGATACTGTCAACATCAATCACAACCATACACAACATAAATCTACTATCCCTTCCTTAAACTAACTACATTATCTATACTTTCAACAAAGAGTAACGTCTCTCACAACTCAAAACTTTATGAAAAATTAAACGGTTCGGTCTCAGTGTGGTTTGTCGAGAAGTAAAATGATCTTTATAGATCTATAAAAATCAAAAAACATAACATCATAGATCTTAAACATGTTTAAATAAAAGACAGAACAAACATAACCTACCTAAGACTTCCTTAGAGAGATCTTGAAGAGATGTTTGAGCAACAGTTCTTGTTTGTTATTTCAGTCTTATAGAAACGAGTAGTGTAGATTTAGGGGCGTATGACTAAAGGAGATACGATGTAGTATAGGTGCCTGGATGATGCAATGTTTATGTTGTTGGAGAAACAAGGATGGTTGTTGATTTGACTAATTTGTAGCAGGTAAAGGGAGATGGCGGTCTGGGTTCGATGGAGATATAAGGATGCATTTTGTTTGAATGTTATTTGATGTGAATCTATGTACTTTTGGAGAGATAAGGACGATGATGTTGACTGCAAGGAGAATAATGGGAGGTGTATTATTTGTGTGTAATGTGATTAGGGTTGCACAAGATTAAGGGATAGTTAGCTTTTTATAGCCCTTGTGTTTAGGGTTTATATTTGTGACTTGGGCCCTTATCTGAAAGATAGAAAATGTGGTAAAAGGGGTAGATATTGGGCCTAGGATTTTGAGGTGGAATAAACGAACAGTTGGAATGAAAATGGGCCTGCACTCGATAATTTGTATTGAGCTGGTATGGTTATGCGCATAACAGATATTGATTATTGGTGATTTGTTGATGGGCTAATTTTTATTTGGTTGATAAATGGTTGTTGGGGCATAATTTTTGACTAACTATTATTGGACTAAGGTTGGATTTGAACTTGGACTTTGGATGGAATAAAACTTATGGGGTTTGACTATTTTTTGGGATAAGTTTGTGCTACAAGATCGGTAGAAAGTTGAGAAACTATGTAAACTTGGTTGGTTTTTTAATCTACGAGTTCGTGTACTTAGTATCTCAAATATTCGAGGTTGGTTGGATGCATGATATTTGATGATCCTTGTTCGAGCGTATTCACAGTGATCAAGACTTGGGCTATCTAGTTATATTTGTCAAAGGAGTTATGTTATAGTGCTCACAGTATATAGCTATCACTTAAAGGAGTCACGTTATAGTGCTCAGTGTCACACAAGATGTGGATAGTTTAAGAGGCGGGTATATACAAGAAAGGATGGAAGGTTGGGTATATACCACACCTATAATTTAAGGAGTAATGGTGCTCTGCTCCATATAGGTTCTTAATACATTTTAGTGCAAGTTTAAGTCGCGGATTTGTTTATTATCAAGCTTCATCAAGGGATCGTCGTTTCTCGAGCTTCTAACGGGATTGTAGTATAAACTCTTCTCAAGAGATGGTTAGACTTAAAGACACGTGGTGGATTGTTAGAGACGTGTTTTAACTTTTTACTCCCTATAAAGTTGAACACATTTCATCAAGTGGTTTAGGCATATTTCTCGCTTCATTGAATTCTTCATTTGCTAAACTATTGATGAGGAGACGAAAGAGGGGTTACCACAAGAGAGTTTTAATCACCATCTTCTTTGTAGTAGTTTTTGGGTCTTTACACGTACTCATGATGTGACTGATAAACCACAACCATCACGGACTCTCGATAATGGCAAAAACGTCATTAGCATGCCATTTTTGAGGGGGAGAATAGGCGTATGTCTCTCTCTTCTTTTCAAATTTGGCAAAAATGTCATGGGTATGCCACTTTTGAGGGAGAGAAAGGCGTATGTCCTCTCTTATTTTTCCGTGGGAAGGAAAAATGTGTATGTTGGGGTTATAAATCACTAAGGGATCGAGCTTAATTATTCATGCCAGGAAGATTGATGTCAACCGTGCCGAAATATTCTGTGGTTTGTTATCTTGTTCGAGTTCTATTCTTGCCTCTGGGATTCGAACTTGGTGTTATCATTTAGTACTCCAGTTGATTGGTTGACTCAGTTGACCCTCAAATATTCATACTGCTTCTGATGACTCTCAAATATAGCAAAAACAACATGAATGCTATTTTTAAGGGGGAGAATAGTTGTATATTGTTCTCTGTTCGGTTTATGTTTCCATGAAAGAAAAATGTGTACATGCAGTGAGTTAGCAATACATGAATAGGGCTATAGGCATAGGAAAACCATGGTTGTTTGCTTTGTTTTGAAGTTACTCGGTTGCGAATAATGGGATACCGGAGCTGGGTGGTCAGGACTTGGTATATCATTTGGAATTTCATCTGCTCGGTTAAACTGGATGATTCAGAAGTAGAAGAGATGGTTTTGATATCAAGACCCTCAAAATGAGGAGGAGGAGGAGGCGGGGGCGGAGTCGGAGTCGGAGTTGGAGTCGGACGAGGAGTAAACGTAGGGACAAAAGATTTTACTATTTTTGTTAACTTTATGACTTGTTATTAACTTTGAACATGTTAATTAGTAACTTTGTGACTTGTAGTTTAATTTGTATCGTATTTGTCGAATGATATCGTGGATTTGTGTAATAGAATGGTATTGTATCGTTTAGTAATTTGGTATTGTATCATATTGTCGAATTGGGGTTGATTACAGGTTATAAATATGCAGGTTTTGGTAGATTTTTTCCGGAAAAAAATCTGGAAAATATGCAGCTGCGCTGCAACATAGTCTCGTCCCTAAATTAAAAACAAGTGTCGTCCCTTGGTGCCACGTAGTCTCGTCCCAAACGAATTAAAATTAAATAAGAAAAAACAATTTGGGACGACAATATCGTCCCTTTGTTTTTTGAAAATGTCGTCCCATTTTGTTTCTTAAAAACATTTTCTTCTTTTATCAAAAATGGTTCAGAAAGTAAAAATAATAATAATACCTTTGGGACGATAAACTCGTCCCTTTTTTTCATATAAGATGTCGTCCCGTTTGTTTTATTTTGTTGACTTGCTCGTGGGTCCCAGCTAAATGTCGTACCAAATTTACAAAGGAATGTCGTCTCATATTTTTTTAGGACAAACAAAATGGGACGATGTGTCGTACCATAATTTTTTTTGGGATGACATATTTGTTTTTTTGGTTCGAAATTGGTGTCCCAAAGTGCTTGCATTTTTGTAGTGATATAATGTTATTTGTTTATAGATTTTAACCGGATAAATAACCATAAACAATAGAAGGAAAAAACCTAGGCAAAGGCTATTTGGTGCACGGGATACAAACGAGCCAACTATATATATAATACCCTTGAGCTTTCAAGTGCCTTACACCGACTATAACTAACAAAAGGGAGTTCTAATAATCAACATTATTAGTCCTTCTTAGTCAACAGAATTGACATAATGAGTTATAAGAAAAATAGCTACATAAAAAGCCCTTATCACATTCTGTCTACTTAAAATGGATGTTGGTATGACTCACTTTCTAATGTTTGTACATTTTGGAACACATGTTGCTCTGCAAATGCACAAACACTGGGAGTCAAGACTCATGTTAGATGTTATAGGTTCTTATTATCTTATTGGTGGGTGTTAGCCTTAGCATCTAGTTAACGTTTCATACATGATCAACCATAATTGGATAGCTGAACGACCGACCACTTACAACTACTAAATCCCTGACACTTGGAAATGCTTTGATCACCATCATTTTTCCCATATCCAGTCTACACTTCAATAGTTCAATTTCAGTCATCACATATTGTAATACTTCGTTGCAAAGCACCAATTTCGTGTATATATAGTTTTTTTCTAAATCAACTTTACTATTCAAATTCGGGATACAATTAGAAGCTGGCCTACACCATGCTTTACGCACTCTGACAATACAATTAACTGAGTAGACTTTTTTCCACGAATAAGACTTATCAAGTTATCATTCAAGTAGAAAAAGCAGCAAGCTCGCCTTTAGGGCACTGGGAGTGGGTGAGTGAGGATGCGGGGCGGGATCCCTCACTCACGGGAACACCGCCGGCGGCTATTCTCTCACGCACGGGAAGGAAAGAAGAAAGGAACGTTGGAGATGGAATATAGCCGTTGAAGGGTAACGGTTGTTTTTATTTATTATTTATTTATTTATTTTTTTTGAGGATGGAAAGCACAAAACCACAAAAAAAAAATAAATAAATAAATAAATAAATAAATAAAAACTCAACTATATGGAGCATAGGAGAATTGGTTCAACTGTATTGTTAAACTACCCGTTTGAGTGGTCTAACGATAGTAGTCTCGAGTTTTTTGCTAACGCGATTGACGCAGATGAGGAGGAAGATACGGCAAGGTCAACACGAACATCAGTGAAACGCGATCGGATCAACGCTGCAAAAAGATTGCATCGTGATTATTTATGTGAAGAACCAAGATACAACGATGAAGTGTTTGAAGATGGGTATCGTATGCGTAAAAGTTTATTTTTGAAAATCACACATACTATTGAGTCTAGATTTTTGTATTTTCAAGAAGGTTATGATGCTAGAGCGAAAAAAAGTTTCACAGTCATACAAAAATGTTCATCTGCCATTAAACAACTCGCAACCGGTAATCCACCGGATGAGTTTGACGAATATTTACAAATGGCTCAAAGAACGTCACGTGAATGCCTTCAATTTTTTTTGTGATGCTGTTATTCAGATATACGGTCGAGATTACCTACGTAGGCCAACAAGCCATGATATTGCATGTTTGTACGAAGCACACGAAGCTCAACATCACATTCCGGGTATGATCGGTAGCCTAGATTGCACACATTTCGATTGGAGGAATTGTCCAATCGAATTGAGGGGTCAATATAAAAGGGGTGATCATCAATACCCCACGATTATGATGGAGGCAGTGGCGTCTCAAGATTTGTGGATATGGCAAGCGTTCTTTGGACCGCCGGGTTCAAACAACGATGTGAATGTTGTGATGCAATCTCTGCTATTCCTCACCGAGCGTAATGGTACGTCACCTAAGTGCCCATTTGTTGTGAACGGCCATACGTACAAGCGTGGCTACTATCTAACCGATGACATATATCCTGCATGGTCTACTTTTGTTAAAGCGTTCAAATATCCAACCGACCCGAAAGAGAAAAAGTTCATGAAAGTACAAGAGTCGGCTCGTAAAGATGTTGAACGGGTATTTGGTGTTCTCAAGGGGAGATGGGGTATACTCAGACGACCCTTACGGCCGTTTTCAGTAGCCAAAATTAGTAAATTGGTTTATGCGTGTGTGATATTGCACAACATGATTCTACATGACTCCGGTAACGCAATCTCCCCAGTTCATATTCGGGATCCTCCGAACCAACCGGTGTTTGACGAAGCAGCCTTAGTCGAGATACGAAATGAGGACACACATTTTCGTCTCCGATTTGATCTTATGGAGCATATTCACGCTCAACAATTACCATACCTCGAGGTGGACGATAAAGAAGATGAAGATTAGTTTTTTACTATGAAATTTAGTAATTTAGTATTATGTAATGTTATTTTATGTTTTTTTAATAATATTATGTAATGTTTATTTAATTTTAATGAAATTTTAGTTTTTAATAAATTTTAATAGAATTTAAAAAAGAAAAAAAATGAAGTGAGTAAAGGGTGAGTGAAGTGGCGTCTCTAAAAATATGAATGAGTGAAGGAAAAAGAGAGAAATGATGTGGCGCATTTTGATTGGTCGGAAGTGAGTGAAGGGAGGAAGGGTGAGTGAACCACTCTCTCCCCTTTAGAGTAGAATGCTTTTAATTCCTAAAAGTACGTCACATATGATATTCTTGTTTTTTTTGTGAAATCGTCATGTCACGTCCTTTCTACCATTCTTATTAGAGTTAACTACATTTTTGGTCCTTGTGGTTGTACCTGGATTTAACTTTTGGTCCAATTTTCAAAAAAGTTGTGATTTTAGTCCAAAATTTTTAGTTTGGTTTCACTTTTGGACCAATTTTCTAACGAAGTTAGTTTAATTAGTTAAGTGTGGCAACATTAGTCCTTTAACCTAATAGTCGTTTGCAACATTAGTCCTTTATACCAAAGATCGTTTGCAACGTTAGTTCTTTCAGTTAGTTAATACTTTAAAAAAAAATCTAAAAAAATTTTCGAAAAAATTTCTAAAAAAAAATGTTTTTTAGTCTAAAAAATTTTTTCCAAAAAAAATAATTCGAAAAAAAAATTTTAAGAAAAAAAAAATTTCTAAAAAAAATCATTTCTAATAAAAATTTTCTTAAAAAATTCCAATTCTAAAAAAAAAGTTTTTTTTGGTTAAAAACACTTTTCTTCCTAAAAATAAATTCGGAAAAAAAAATTTAGAAAAAAATTTTCTAGATTTTTTTTTTCTAAAATAAAATTCTAAAAAAATCGAAGAAAATACTAAAAAAAATTTCTAAAATAAAAAATTCTAAAAAAAATTAGTTTAAAAAAATTCAAAAACATTTAAAAAAAAATCAAAAAATTGCAAAATAGCAATGCTAAAAAAATTTCTACAAAATGGCAATGCTAAAAAAATTTCTATTTTTTTAAATCCTAAAAAAACGTGTGTTAAAATGTGTGTGAACTTTTGTATTTAAAAAAAACGTATATACATTTTACACACATTTTTGCAATGTATATACAACATATAATAGACATAGATGATAAGGTAATTATAATCTCTAATAGAAACGCTATAAGATTTATAATTGTTAAATTCCTATTAAATTCTGCTTTTGATTTCTGCACTCGTGTTCAAACAAAATACTAAAATGTTATAAACTACATTCGGTAAGACAATAGATAGTAGGCCTTTTACCCGAAAAAAATTAATATTGGTATATTAAAATATCCAAACGTCTATACATTTTACACACATTTTTGCAATATATATACATTTTTATAATGTATATACATTTTTAAAAAGTTTAGAATTTTCTTTTTAGAAATTTTTTAGGAATTTTTTTCCTAAAAAAAATTCTCAAATTATTTTTTTCGGGAAAAAAGGTTTTTTTTTTATTATTATTTTTTTTTTGAATCTTTTTCTAAATTTTTTTAGAATTTTATTTTAGAAAAAAAAAATCTAGAAATTTTTTTTTCTAAAAACATTTTTTCCGAATTATTTTTTTATGAAGAAAAGTTTTTTGACAAAAATAAAATAAAATAAAATAAAATAAAACTTTTTTTTAGAATCTTTTAAGAAAAATTTTATTAGAAAATTTTTTTTCTTAAAAAAATTCAAATATTTTTTTGGAAAAAAATTTTAACATTTTTTTAGATTTTTTTTTAAGAAAATTTTTATTAGAAAAAAAAAATAGAAATTTTTCTTAAAAAAAATTTTCGAATTATTTTTTTTGGAATAATTTTTTTGGACAAAAAATCATTTTTTTAGAAATTTTTTCGAACTTTTTTTTTAGAAATTTCTTTTTTAAGTACTAACTAACTGAAAGGACTAACATTGCATACGTTGCAAACGATCTTTGGTATAAAGGACAAACGTTGCAAACGACCGTTAGGTTAAAGGACTAATGTTGCCACTTTACAATTAGACTCAACTAAATAAACTAACTTCATTAGAAAATTGGACCAAAAGTGAAATCCAAGTACAACCACAAAAATGTAGTTAACTCTTCTTATTATTAATCCACCACAAAAATGTAGTTAACTCTTCTTATTATTAATCCATGTTTATACATGTGCATTTGTGTGTAAGTTATGTTAGGAAATTTAAATTTACGTTAGCTGGATTCGGCAAGGGCTAGAGGTGTATACACATTTTACTACAAAGACTGGAGACATGTTGTCTCAGTAGAAATGGATTCATGAAAGATGTTTAGGCTTCTTATTATCTTATTGATGTGCATCGCAGCATCGGTGATATCATAATTGCTTATGGCTCATGTTTCATACATCTTATTGTTTTGTTTCTTGCATGTATTTATTTGCGGCTGAAGTTTCACTCACTTGAAGGCTGGTATCCAATTGTATATCGAGCTCTCAGTCGTAATACAAGAGGTCTACTTCGTGTTTCTTTAATATTCAAACATATTGAAATTTTTGTTGATTTTACTAATACTAATTTATGTTTGTCTTTTGATCAGTTGGGAACCAGGTTATCATTCATATAGGTTGTTATTTTTTTGTGTTTATCTATATTTTTCGATCTATTTTTGCTGTACATACTTATATATGGTAACAATAAACACAATCCTCAACAACGAACCTAAACTTAACAACATCGACCTCAAAGACTTAAAACAGTTGAGGCGACTCTAGAATCTCTATCCAAAACGATCATGGATTGACAATGTAGAAGATCTAACAATCAAAGGAGTAGACATCCGACCTTCAAACTCTAGCACAACACCTAACCACTTAAAGGCAACACCAGATTTAGAAACATGGATATGTGTTAAAAACCCAACCACGAACATAACACACGACCTTAACAGTTAACACTGTCCCACTTTGAAACCTCACACAAGATACTTTCAACCATGCAAATAAATCAAGTGGTGGTAGAATGATGTGCAAAATCCATTGACGAAGATGAAAACTCAATAATTATAAAATCAACACACGTCAAAAACTACCCAACCTTTGCTCACCTGAACCCGACACCTGGACGACATTAAACCAAACTATCATGACCACACAATCTGAACTATCTCCTGACCTTACTATCTTAACGATCTCCCACCATCACTATTTGAACCATCTCCACTACTACAATCATAGACCAAAACAGTCTCACGACCTCACCGACACCACATCCTCACCAACACATGACCTTACCATCTCCACAACCTCACCAACACCTGACCTCACCATCACCACGACCTTACCAACACCTGACCTCACCGTCACCACGACAACCTCACGAACACCTAAAGGACATGCCTAATTTCATGCCTAACAAAGAGATCCAAACATATGGCATAATCAAAGGTTATCATCAAGAGAGAGAAAATGCATACTCCACTTGTCATATTTTGTATGGATTAATCTTATTATTAGGCATATAAATTAGTCACTTATATCATTTTCCTCTCATAAAAAGACACCAACTTCATTTATTACTTAGAGTAATGATAGAGGGACCTAATTCATATATGACTAAATTTATGCATAAACAATTCATCATGTGACATGTGGAATGCACATTTTCTCTTTCATGATCCTCACCACTAATCCTGTCATATGTCTTCATCTTACAGATAGACATATCTTTAGGCAAGAATTTTAGTTATGCAAATTATTTTTCTATTACTTATTGAAAACACACGCTACTCCATTAAAATCCTCCTACTCACTCTCAAAACGAGAAACATGTCCAAGTCTCAATTGGTTATGTACACGAGTCATCCATCTTTTATTTAAAAAATAAATAATAATAATAATAATAATAATAATAATAATAATAATAATAATAAATAAATAAAAAAAAAAAAAAAAAAAAAAAACTACAGTACATTGTTACGTCTATTATTTACTGTAGCTATATAATTCACTGTGGAGTTGAGATCTATGAAGAACCCATATATGCCATAGAACCTATCAACCAATTATAGCTACTCATTTATATTTTTCATCTTTTTTTCAAAACAACATATCTTGCAAACGGTAAATCTTAAAGCTACAAAAAAAATACCATCGCGACGAGAATTAAATGATCTTTCTATAGATATGCATTGTTATATACTTTCGACGAACTTTTTTTTCGCCCAGAAAGAATCATATATGATTCGTAAAAATCATATATGATTCGTAAAAAATCATATATGATTCGATTCTTCGAATCATATATGATTTTTCTGGGCGAAAAAAAAGTTCATCGAAAGTATATAACAATGCATGTCTATAGAAAGATAATTTAATTCTCATCGTAATGGTTTTTTTTTTTTGTAGCTTGACGATTTACGGTTTGCGAAATATTTAAGTTTTAAAAAAAGAGTGAAGTTTATTTTTTTATGTTGATAAAAAAAATGAATGACTAAGATTGGTTGATAGATTTTAAACTTTTCTCATTCACTATTTTGTCCTCTCTCTAGCCTTTTTTCCTTTCAACTTTCTGTTATCATCACCATCTTCAATAAATAGCATCCATCTACTCCCTCTTCAATCTCAAATAGGCTTGGTACATCTTCAATAAATAACACCCATCTGCCCTTCTTCAATCTCAAACATCTTCAAAACTAGGAGATAACGCCACACAAAAAAGGGGAGGGGAGACCGCCATGCTCGGTGGGGACGTTTTCGGTGACCATTTGGGCTCGTCGTGACGGCTCAGGAAGCAAAAACGCGAGGCGTTGTGGCGCCGTCGGGTGGCGTTTTCCGGGAGCATTTGGTTCACGGCGCAGGGTACCCGAGGCTAACAAACACAACATATTCACAAACAAACACAAGTAACCATCGGGTAAAAAGTGGTATTGTTGGGTTAGACTACCTTCATAATATATGGTTAGTTACTTGCTCATTCTTCCTCTTTATTTTAATATTGTAACCAGGATTGCTATTGTTTTCGCATTTGTATAATAATACTATACCAGGCACAAATGATTTGGGGAAATATATGAGTATCGCTGTTAGTAGGATGGATATTTAAAAAAACGTTGACAAATTGCGTGATTCGACCAAAGTTTCAAAAAATCATTCAATGGTTCTGTATAATGGGACATTATTTAGAAGCTTTTTTTGTATATTATCGGAGTATTTTATAGTTATAGAAATTGCTCAAAATGTGATGATTTATATAACAGTGGTACTGGTAAAGAATTAGCTTTTTAGTAAAGGAGTAATATGACCTGGAGTGTCTCTTTAGTTCAACAAATTTAAAGAAAGGAACTAAAATTCTCATGTTGGTTTATTCAATATTCCATAAAGTTAGCTGACTTAGAAGGAGTTACCACACATAGAGCAGCAAGAGCATAAAAAAATCATTGATATATAAACCATCTTCATCATAGATGTGCAATATAACACTAGTTGAACCAAAAAAAGTTGTCTCTTGAGCAGCAAGGTTGTTTTTTGATTAGTAAATCTTTTATTTACTTCACTAATTTTATGATAGTTAACAAATTAACCATTACTTATTTTTGCATCAGAGAAACTCAACAAAATACTTAGATATTGAGAATCGGAGCAAAGGAATGCCTTTATCAAAGAAGATGGGTCTCATGAGAGGTCAGTTTTATATTAATGTACTAAAATTTGGGTCTTTATTGTTTTTACTGATCACTCAACAAGGTTCGTTTGCTGTCTATATTAGTGAATCTGTTTATTTCATTGATAGTTTTGTGGTAACAATGAAATATTGTTTCTATGTCAGAATACCCTGATATTCCCAAGGAATTGGTATCCTGGACCTACTTTTCTCATTCTTTAGGGGATCTAAGTCACCACATAAGGAAATTGCAACTTTAATGTCGTGCAAGAAAGGCTTGTTAGTCTTGTTGGAGGCCCCAGGTTTCAAAACGGCGGGCTGAGAGGATGAGAGTGAGAGTGGAAAAAGAGTGGCTGATCGTGGAAGGGATAGGTGAGACCACATCAGGGTTCAAAGCCTTTAATGAAAAAGTTGAATCCCTCATGAGCATGCATATGAGCAAGAAGGAGTCATAGCGGAACTCAGTAATATAATGGTGAGATCAAAGTGCTATGTGGAAGGGATAGGTGAGACCACAGCAGGGTTCAAAGCCTTTAATGAAAAAGTTGAATCCCTCATGAGCATGCATATGAGCAAGAAGGAGTCATAGCGGAACACAGTAATATATGGTGAGATCAAAGTGCTATTTCCATTTGCTTCAGAGAGGGGTAGGATAGATGCCACTTTCAGTGTCAATTGGGGAAAGGTTGACATCTAGGAGATGGTTGGAAGGATTGGTTGAAGACTATATGTTATTGGCAACCTTTATTTTGAGAATTGTGTATCTGATCAGTTAACTACTTAATTATTTTGGGAACACTCCAACTTGGTTGGAATATGCATGCCATTTGTGTACCAACACTTCAACTGTTAAAGATTGAATGGTGGATTGGTGTGAAGACTTGAAATGTTATATGAAAACTTGTGTGATTTGCTAATTAAGCCTTTAATGAAAAAGTTGAAATCCCTCATGAGCATGCATATGAGCAAGGAGTCATAGCGGAACTCAGTAATGGTGAGATCAAAGTGATATTTTCATTTGCTTCAGAGAGAGGTAGGATAGATGCCACCTTCAGTGTCGGTTGGGGAAAGGTTGACATCTAGGAGATGGTTGGAAGGATTGGTTGAAGACTGTATGTTATTGGCAACCTTTATTTTGAGAATTGTGTATCTGATGAGTTAACTACTTAATTACTTTGGGAACGCTCCAACTTGGTTGGAATATGCATGCCATTTATGTACCAACACTTCAACTTTTAAAGATTGAATGGTGGATTGCTGTGAAGACTTGAAATGTTATATGATAACTTGTGTGTTTTGCTAATTAAACCTATAAATAAGGCAGCCATGGGAAAGTTTTAAAATCATCACAACACTACAACAAACTACAAAAAACAATACGCAGCAATCTGTTTCCAGTAAGTTTCATAAAGGAATTAGTTTAAGGTTTTATGTTTAAGTTTTATAAGGGATCATGCTGATGTTCATTTATTTATGGTTAATTAGTGGATCTTATATAAATTAAGCTTACTATGGTATTTATATCCGTTAGATTAAGATTGTACTTACTTCAACTGTCTAAATTCATTACTTACAAACATAACCGTTAGGTCGAAATTAGACAAATGTGGGATTGCGTTAATGTAGTTTCAATTTGGTTAACATAGATACAATTTGGTTAACATAGATTATAAGACTTTCAGTATGAAAGAAAGAAGTACACACAAAAATGATATTTCTGTTTGACCATTGCACTTTGAAAACATATAATAGTATTCATGATGCTTGCAAACTTTCAAACTAAGAATTGAGCACAACATAAGAGTATGCATCACAAAGTTCAAAACACATACTTCAGTAAGATAATCAACAAGAAAGTCACAACTATGATTCTGATAACACACTGATGGACCACATCTGACGCTAACCAAACACAGCTTATATGGCTGCAATAAACAAATGATTGAAGCACAATCGAACCAATATAACAGCAGCCAACGAGCAACCGGCAGAACAGCAAAAAGGGACTCGAAACACCAGCAAAGGAATGTCCAAAGAGTAGCAAACGAACACCAAAGACAGCAACGGACTAAACCTGCACTTATGAAGAAAACCATATAAGGAGCTCTGCACGGGAATACTAGGTGGGTAAACAAAGAAACCAAGATATCTATTTATATAGTATTTTGGCAGTTGAAAAACTTCTTTCCCACTATCTCAAAATTCCGATTTATGTTGCATGAATATATATACGTGACTTAGTTCCGTGAAGGATTGGTTATCATTTCTCTCTACTAAAACTGTCAAGTTTGCCACTAATTCACCAAAATAATTTATCAAAGGCTATTTTAATAACCCCACCATACTCATTATATCGTAAGGTAAATCAATATTTAATTGAAACTTTACAACCTTACTTTAATTTATGAAAATCTCCCACCGGGTTGGAAAATTTTCTACTACTCTAATACGTTGTGTCACGAAAGTGTCATTATGATCAAACTCCGTTTACTCAAAATATGCAAAGTAGGATCAATTTAATGGTGTCCGTAGATTAAACCACAAACCTTACGACTTCACCGACATACTTTTACACACTTCCCATTGTAACCAATGCATTCTCACTGAGCGCTAATATGGTCATGCGCTTAAATCCCGTTTCATGACCATCTAAAAGAGAAACCAATACTCTTCATTCAAGGCGGCATCACCTCTAGATCATATTGACAAAGCTTTGTAACATCTTTGTTGCTAAGATGCCTTTATATTAAGACTATTTACCTCAACCTTTTTCCCAACAACGCCGTACTATCTTTAGTCTTTACCATACATCAATTAAGTGATAGCACCTTCTGTCGATTAGTGTAGAAAGACACAATCTAAAGCTTCTTTTATTAATAAAAACCAAAGTAGTACAAAACTGTTCTCAAACAGAATCTAACAACCAATACAATACTCACTCTCAATCAAGTTACCAGAACAACAATAGAACAATCTTTTTGATCAAGATGATCAAACCAAACTAGGGTTATGAACCGAAAGAATAAGAGAGTATTATTGCTTAGAGAGAGAATAATAATTTATACTACATTATAAAGCATTTGGGATTTCCTATAAAAGAAAGTCTTAAAATTTTAAGACAAAAAACATTACTATAAAAAGAAAATTAGAAAATTAAAGTAAAATTTGATAATTTAAGTCTTATTTAAACCATATAGTAACCCCTCCAATAATGATATATTTTAATAGAATTGTTTACAAGAAAAGCTCACTAAACTTATAAATAACCACCAATTTAATGCTAAAATTTGAAAAGTAAAGTGCTAACTGTTTACACTATTAATAATTTTGACGTTCTACTTTTGAAAAAACATATATCTACTACATTATAAAGTATTTGGGACATGCTAAATAAGGAAGGTTTAAAATGAAAAACATTTACTCGCCACAAAAATAGTCATCGGGTACCCGCCGCCGCATTGCGCGGGTACCCTTCTAGTCTAAATTATGAGGTGAAAGGCTGAGAAAACAGCTTAAATACTCTAAGCTAGGGGTGAGCAAACAAAACCGAAAAAACCAAACCAAAAAAACCGACCGAAACTAAAAACCGATGGTTCAGTTTTAAATTTTTCGAAAACCAAAAATTACGGTTCGGTTTCGATTTCGGTTTTCGTCCAAAAACCGAACCGTAAAAACCGAACCGAACCAATTTTATTATATATAATATATAATTAATATAATATGAATAAATAACTAAATAAATCAAATTTAAAAATTTATATTCATTTTGAGGGTAGATTTATAATATATTTATCTTAACGTTTATTTTTATATACGTGTTTGTCATGTAATGTGTTTACTTGAGAATATATGAATAAAATATGACAATGATCATACTATGTGTATGTTCACTTGCATGTGTGTGTCTCATCTATATGTGTATAATTATGGAATTATGCAATAAACATTATTAATTTATTATGCTTAGATTGTAAAAAAAAAGTCAATAAGAATCTAACCAATTTTCTATGTAATACAAGTTTGTTGGTATAAATTTGTCATGCCCATATATAAATGGTTATAAACCGAAAAACCGAACCGAAATCGATAATAAACCGAAAATATCGAACTGCCAAAAACCGAATGGTTTCGGTTTTGGGTTTTATAAAAATCGAACATTTCGGTTTGGTTTTGGTTGTAGCAAAAAACCGACCAAAACCGAACCGTGCACGCCCCTACTCTAAGCTGCAACTTTTGACATATTGGAGCTACAAGCCCTTCAATATTTACAGCATAGCCCTTCTGTGTTTCTTCAATATTCTTTTGACCTCATGTCTTCCAAACTTTCTACACTTTTAGCATCCTAACTCTTTACACATCCAAAGGACTAAATCTGAAAAATAAAACAATTATAATAAGTCCCTAAGGTTAATATCAGATAGCAGATTAAGTCATATATTTCAACAATTAGTAACTTCATTATTACCCATTAAACTCGTGAAGTAGGATCACTACAACCAAGTTGGGTTTCAATCACTAACTGAGGTTTTTTTTTTTTTTTTTTTTTTTGGGTTAAGTGGCAAGTGGGTCCATGTGGGGCCATGTCTATTGTTGCCTCTTATTGAGAAGGGTGTCATTTTTATCCCTTGTAAATACAGATGATTATAAGAAAAATGATAGGACCCAATTCAAAAAGAAACAATATTAAATCTTTAGTGGACCCAAATCTTTATAGGAACAGAAAAAGAAACAGGCTCTGATTCACATGTGGTTTCAAACTCATGTCTCTGGTCTCTAACATTAAGTCTCTCGTCAGAGGCTTAAAGAGATCATCAATCACATCTCAAACACTTGGTAAATCTCTCGTCAGAGACTTAATAAATGCAATAATTAAGTTTTTTGATCACTTAACAAACATGTCAATAATGATATCATTCTAAAATATATCTACAAATTCCATTACAACGGAATTTTACCATTAGAAGTAATTTTAGATTGCAAATTACTGTTTGAACAAAAAAATTTGTGAAAATCTTGATTGAAAATTATGCTATTATTGTAATAAGTACTTGCCATATTGACTTGCACATTATTTCCATTGAGAGAGTTGTATTTGATGAGAGAAATGAGAGTATTAAGTTGTTCATCTATAAAACCAGAAAATGAACTAGACCCAACATTATTTCCAATAGAGTTGTTATTAGAAAACCTTTTGTTGTTGTTTTGAGATCTGTTACTGTTACCTTTTTTACAAATTAGGATGATATCCAATTAATTTAAAATATCTTTCTTGAGTATGTCCATTAAAACCACAGTTCACAAACAACGGTAGGACCAAAACGAGTATTTCTTCTATTATCAGTCACTTTATTAAAGTTAGCAGTAGGATTATTAGACTAACTATTAGACTGATTAACAGGTCTTATAAGAGGTTGATTAATAACTTTAGTAGCAAAAGCATAATTATGATTTCTGCTAGAGTTACTAGAAACCACTTTTTTATGTGACTCATCACTACTAATGATTTCTACCTCCCCCATACCTCTCTCTTGCGGGACTGGGTTTGTTGTTGTTGGTTCGAATCTAAAATCAAAATCTTGTTTCCTAAAACAATTTCCTAATTGGCAAAACATTTTTTTTTTTTTTTTTTTTGAACGTGCAATACAAACCTTAGAGCATAAGGTATGGTAATCAAATTCGTTGTTAAAGCTTAACCAAATCAAATTTAAAGCAAAGTTAACATATAGCCCCCCTTGATGAAAGGCTCGTTAACGAGCTTGGTGAAGGGTTTAACCTTGCGTTAAAACCTTGAAATTTTCACTACACCCCCTCTAATTTTCACTTCTTCCCCCTGAATAAAATAGTGTTTTTATAAATTGTTATTTGGTTAAAGTTTGGTTATGATAACAGTGTTTTTTTGTTAAAGTTTAAGGGCTGATGTGTCGCTGACGTGACAATGAGTTAAAGTTTAACCTCCAAGTTACCATGCCATATGCTCTTAGTATCTTGGAATTTAACATATCATACCTCTAAACCATAGTTTTATTAGTAGTATTTTAAAACAACAACAATCATAATTAGTCAATTACACTTGATATTCATATTATACATGTTCTTCGATCCATGTTGCTCATCGATATTTTTATGCAAAGATACTTTGTTTAATTAGTCTTTTCTTAGTAGACTTTTTAGATACAAACAACACATGGTAAATGTTTTTTTTTCCTTACACATGTGGGTTTTCTTCCACTACATATGTACCAACCATTTGCCCAAAGGATTAAGGACTTCAACTTTCGGTGCATGTGGGTTTGCTAGCTCAACGCCTCAACTTATCCAGTTGATTCAAGATCCAAAACATCACCAAAACTAAACAACTCCAACTCCTTTCCTTTACACCAAAACTCTCTAACAACCGGAAAACCACCTGAAAAAAATGCGAATCACCAGCTCAAAATAAAAGTGGCAAAAATTCCCATATCTACCATGATTTTCTCTGACTTTCTTTTCCCATAACCAAAATTATCATATTTAGCTGTTGTGGTGGTGGTGCATGAAGACGGCGGCGGTCTCAAAATCACCTCTTTATTTCAGCAAGAGGAGGGTGGGGTGCCGCTCGGTCTATGACAATTTGGCATTTCATCTTGACAAAAGTGGTATCGGTGGGTTAGACTACATTCATAATATGGTTAGTTACTTGCTCATTTTTCCTCTTTATTTTATTATTCTAACGATTGTTGTTATTTTGATATTAAGAAAGTATTTTCGAATAGAGTTGGGATCAACACTACAAGAAAAAAGTCAAATAGCGACACACAAACACGAAATATCCAAAAAAGTGTCACTATATATATATATATATATATATATATATATATATATATATATATATATATATATATATATATATATAGAAAGAGAGTGAGGATTACGTGCGGATGTTTTGTTTTAGTGCGGACGTGCGGATAGATTTAGGCCGTCAAATCCAGATCTGATCTTGATTTTTTGTAAAAAAGTCAAGATCTACGCAACTATCACGGTACCAAATCACCATTCAAACGATTTTTTTAATTTTTTTTCCTTTTGAGCGATCCTTAATATAGTTATCTTCTTTCATTTTTTTATTTTTTCAGATTTTTCTGAGAACTTTTTGTTTTTTTGATTATGAGTGCTATCGTGATATTAACCATATTATGAGTTATACCGTGATATTAACAATATTATGAGCCGTGATATTAAGAACCCATGATAGCTATGGTGATATTGTAAAACCAACGTGATATTAAACTTTTTTACATGTAAAAATGAACCGTGATATTAGTGAAAAGCTTAATATAATTGTTTTTTTTATTACGATATTAAAAAAACTGAAAAAGAATGTATGAGTATTAGAGTGATATTAAGAAAGCATGATAGTTACGGCGATATTAACAATATTTATTAAGAAAAAGTTTTTACGATATTAAAAAAGTTATTGTGATATTAAATTTTTTATTAAAAAAAAAGTTTCAGAATCTGAATATCTGATGTCAAGATCAGATCTTGACTTTTGACAAAAATGTACCTGATCCTCACCCTATATATATATATATATATATATATATATATATATATATATATATATATATATATATATATATATATATATATATATATATATATATATATATATATATATATTCACCTTCACTTATAAAAAGTGTCTATAAAAGTTCAGGCGGTAAAAGTATATAGTGACACAGTTTATTGACACTTAAATAGTGTCAGGATTGGTTGTGTCTATTTTTTATACATACTTGTGTCACTATAGGTTACCACCAGTAAAGCAGCAGGTATGTACTCTTTGTACATACTTGATACATACTTGTGTCACTATAGGTTACCACCAGTAAAATAGCGTATGATATATGTACTCTTTGTACATACATCATACGCTACTATATTCATTCCAAATTAGCTAGTGCATACAAAAAACTGAGTAAAACCTATTTATTAATTCAACCATATATCAATATGTAAAATTGCAACCAAACAAATTGTTAACCATAAAACTAGAAAACATAATTCAACAACAAATCTGCAATTATGTCAAGGTTTCTCAATTGTTTGGGTGACTAAAGACCAATCTGCAGCTCTCCTAATACTTTATTCTGTAACAGAGATACGTTGTTGCCTTCATGTCGCTTAATTCCTCACGTTGCTTAATTGTTTCTTATAAATATTGCACGTGGGTAAGATTTTCATCATCATGGCTGAAAACAATAAGTGGGTAAAAAAATAAAAAAATAAAATAAAATAACAGGTCATTTGAGTCAAAAACAATAACATGTTAGTGGGTCAAGATATTTAACATTCAAACCAACCCAACCCATCACTTGTAGTTTAAGGCTTATTAAAGCACATATAAAACTGTTAATAGGAGTATACGAACATCATTGGTTATTTGCACAAACTAACTTTGTAATAAACCTCTGCTTTACAAATAACCATAGCAGTAGTTTGCTGTAGTGATCGCTCAGTATTTGCGCATGGGATCTCTCACTATTTACCCATAACTCAATTCTGATAGTTATCCCAAGTCTAGCAATTTTATACAATCATTCTTAAACCTCTGTTTATTCAAACTTTAAAAAGCAGAATCATATACGAAACTACTTTCTTCTATAACGTTCAAATGTGTATCGCTTGGTCTTATTATTAACATTCAAAAAAGTAGTTACCTTATGTATGAAGACGACTTGCGTCTGATTTTTGTTGAAAGTATCGGTTAAAGTGCTTCCAAGCATTTTCGGACAACTGCTTTTTTTTCCTAGAGCAACTGTACATATAAAAATAGTTAAAAGGGCTTGCAAGTGTTATTTGATCTCGTCCACAAAATATCCAGAATCATATAATAGCTTTGCACCCACCCAAAACCAATATCTTTTTACTAAAATGAAGAGCATAGAAATGGCAATTGAGCATATCAAAACTAATAAACTAAAAAACTACCTGAATCATTAAAACGGCTTGTGCCTGATTTGTTGAGTGTGTCACGAACAGTTGATGTGTTTCCTTTAACAGTTGCACACACAAAACATTTAAAAGGACTGCACGTATTTGTTACAGACTACAATTACTTGAAGAATGATGACGACTTCTGCAAGAATACTTTTGACTTCACCCTTCACTTCAGGTTTATGTAGCATGTGGTATCAGCCCCTTGAAACAAGATGCTATTCATGTCAAGATATGGTTTTATAGAATATAATCACATTTTTTATTAGAAGCACCCCGATGCCTTTTCACATTTTCATAGAAATTTTTGACTCACCAAACAGCAACAATATTCATGGACCATAAACAAAAACGAAACTTCGCCCTAAATGATATAACAGAACAACATAGTAGGGAAGGTGTAAACTTTAAGAAAATTTCAGAATGAGACCCACTTTAATAGGCCCAGTAATTGACGTAATAAAGAAAAATTAATCAAATCCAAGTAACTTACCTTGATCTACTCCCACAGATGCATTGAACCTCAAGAAGAAACTTCCCTAGAAACATATATCTAAGGCACTCATTCTTCTACTTTTCTGTCACCCAAATGCTCTAGCAATGAAGTACTTTAAGGAAAAATTCATCATTTCCTCGTCCCTACTAAACCATTAAAATATCTCTAATAATCATAATTTTTAAAAGGGGGGCGACTGTGTCTCATCTTATAACCAGCTCAAGTCCTTAAAAATTAGAATGGCTACATGTTTGCAGGACATAAAATCAGCAGACTGGTCAGGCAACGTTGCCCCATTTTGGTCAGCTGTGATAAAAACGGAATTATCCAGGAAGGGTATCACTTCATTGTTCCGTAGCGGTAATGCAAACTTCTATATTCTTATGTGGTGTGACTCTAATAACAAAATTTTGTGTCCTAATAAGGAGTTATTCGTGTTTAAAATTCATCAGGATGGAAGACCATAAGAGGGGCAATGGTAATGCCATTGATGATTGAAGGAATTAAGAAGGATGGTATGTTTGGTAAAATTAGTTGTATGTTGTAAGCTGTAAACTTATGTGGCGTGACTCTAATAACAAAATTTTGTGTCCTAATAAGGAGTTATTCGTGTTTAAAATTCATCGGGATGGAAGACCATAAGAGGGGCAATGGTAATGCCATTGATGATTGAAGGATTTAAGAAGGAGGGTATGTTTGGTAAAATTAGTTGTATGTTGTAAGGTGTAAACTGTAAGCTGCAAAACTGTTAACATGAGCTACAAGCTATATCTTTTTTTCAATAAAAGTGTTTGGTAAGTTAGTTGTTAAATGTAAATATAAGATGTAAAATGACATAAAAGGACATATTTATAATTGTGAACAAATGTTTTGAGGGTATATCAGTAATTTAAAGTTTTAACAGCTACAAGCTATATCTTTTTTTTAAATATAAGTGTTTGGTAAGTTAGTTGTTAAATATAAATATAAGATGTAAAATGACATAAAAGGACATATTTATAATTGTGAACAAATGTTTTGATGGTATATCAGTAATTTAAAGTTTTAACAGCTCCAAGATGTTTAAAAAGCTTCATGAATCAGCTTTTCATTTAGGAGCTATTTGTTTGAAATAAAAGCTTGAAGTTAAGGTATCCAAACAGAGCTATTTATTTTAGAAGAGATTATTTTTTAACAAAAAGCTAATAGCTCCCCAAAAAAGCCCCCACCAAACAGGCCCATAATCAAGTTCTCCATCATTACATGCAGAAAGCCTGAATAAAATGGTGTCTATGTAGCTACTGTACTCTTTTTCATTTTGGCCACTAAATTATAAATGATGTTGTACTATATATGTAGGTCGTCTATGTCTACAATAAAGTTTGACATCAAGTTGCAATTGCGTTGGACTGTTGCTCTTTGTTTTCTGGTGTGTACAATCCTAAATGTGTTCATTAAACTCCAAATTTGGTGTTTCATGGGAATTTTCATCTCTGGCCTACCTTAAAGTTAAAAGAATATTTTTGGCCATTTGTGTGAAAAACTAAGCATTGCTCTTATGTTTCATATAAGTAGAAACCGTGTAAAGTATTAGAAGTCATATGCTTAAGATCATATGCTATAGTCAGTGATGTGCAGGCACCGTGATGCTTAAAGAAAATGTAGTAGAGTTTCTGTAACCAACATACTCAAAAATGCAAACTTGATCATAATAGAAGTGTTAAATCGTCTACTACAGACTCCACTCTCTCTATATCTCATCATCACACCTTCACGGTTAAATACTGATCACATATATTCCACCCCATAAACTTTACTTAATATCTACGCGGAGAAGACATTTTCGTGGATTTTGGATTGAACAAAGAAAACTTAGGTGCTAAATTTCATCTTTTAACTACGGATACAACTTTCTGGTTGGTCGACAACTCACAAGAATGGATAAAGTGATCAACAGCGAAGAAAATCTAAAAAAACTACCTGAATTATTAAAACGGCTTGTGCCTGATTTGTTGAGAGTGTCACGGATAGCTGATTTGTTTCCTGTAACGGTTGCACACACGAAACATTTAAAAGGGCTGCACGTATTAAAATTGTTACATACAATTACATGAAGTATGATGACGACTTCCACCTGATTTTTTGAGAGCACTATTTTGAAGAGTCGATTCTTTTACTGGAAGAACTGCAAACACAAAAACTCTTGAAGGCAAAAAAAACTATATAAATAGAGTTTAAGGCTTGCAAGTCTTAATAAGAAACTACCTGATGTATGATGGTAAGTCGTAATAGAAGCTGTACCAGAACCACAAGCTGTACCAGAAGTAGATGCTATACCAGAAGCAGAAGCTGCACCAGAAGCTGAACTTAGGTTTTTGCCAATCGTATTATCATGATTACTAGATAAATCGTCAACCTAAAGCAATGTAAAAAAAGTATAACATGTTTTAATAAAATGTTTATACACATAAAGTAGTCAAGAAACTAAAATCGAATGTGAAATTACCTCCATGTTCATATAATTCATGAAAGATGACATATTTAAATTTGGTACTTGTTCTTGAATAGCAGCAGCAAACATCATAAATCCTTGTTGAAGAAATTTCACTTGAGCTTTCAGTAAAGGAACCTGAGGATCGTGCAATGTTTTGTTCTTTATGACTAAGAACTTTCCTGTGCAATGAAATGAGTCTCTTCTTTCTGGTCCTTTTACTTTTGACAAGTCATCATTTTCCCAATCAGATGAGTTTGTTGTCTCTTTATCAGTACTCCTAGCTTTTATGTTCGCCTACGTGTAGAATCAAATGAAAATTGTTATCTTTGTACTTAAGTAGCTATTCATTAACAACATTTATAAATAACATACCAAAACTTGAGCAGCTACAACATTTACGATGCTTCCATTTTTTCGGGTTCGGGTTATACAATACATGTCTCCTCGTGACAGACTTACACCCTTGTTCTTTTTCGTCTACATTGAAAAGTACCTTTACATGAATTTTTTAACTATATTTGAATAATACGATGAACCATTACGGTAAATTCCATGATTTATATATGTATTAATATGTAATCTTAAACATTATCGATGTAGGAAAAAGATGATCTGACATCTTCATCTTTCACGCGTGCAAATGATTTGGTCCCTGTCACGTGAGGCTCAATTGACTTCAACCTAGTTACTTTCTTCCTTGCACTTTCCACTTATCAATTTACAGCTTAACTATATAATTCCATATATTTCATGAGCAAGCTTACTAATGACAAGTTACCTATTTCTCTTCAGTGAACCAACTAGCCACAAGCTTTCTGAATTGACTAGCTTCCACTCTAACATCAGTTTGAGATTCCACAATTTCATCAATTATCATAGTCGGATCGTATGAACTTTTTTAAGCTCATACTTCCAAGATTTCCACTTACTGGACATGTCCATCATGATCCACCCTTTTATGTCATCTTCTGATTGATCTAATTCAAATGAAAACTTTTCCTAGAACAATATTATAGGGATTAGTAACAGATTACTTACATGTATATACTTTATAACACATTAAAGCAATTTACCTTAATGATGCTCCACAAATCCTCCTTTTTCTCTTTAGGAACCTTCCTCCATTCCGGGTAATGAATTCCAATATGTTCAGGCATCCTTACTAGCGTCCCAAGAATATTTGTCAATTCGTTTCCTTCATCTCCAATTGGTTGACATAGTTTTTAAATGTGACTAAGATTTGCTCATCACTTGCCAAGTTCCACATTTCTTTCTTTTTAGTTGGACCTCTCGCCCTCTTTTTTAAACCTAGCACATGAACCATGATTAAGGAACTTATGAATATCGACAAAATGCAAAAATAAGATACTAATGACAAAATGCAAACATAGAAAATGAATGTGCATAAATCTCAATTTCTAATGGATTAAAGTCATCTATTCACTTATGATATTTGTACCTACAAAACCTCGTTTACTCATTAGCTCAAAATGTTACTCACGTCAATCAGCCTCCATAAATCAATGATTTCCTCCCGGAAGTACCTACAAAACCTCGTTTAACTAGACCGCAATCGTCTTCCGTCAATGTAATTAAGCAAGTAAACTAATATCACATAAACAGATATCACAATAACATATATCGCTAAAATAAAAAAAATAAACATCAATTGGTACACATAAACATATATCACAATATCGCAATAACAGATATCACAATACGTTGAGCTTATTTGAACTTGAGCTTCATAAAGTTGAGCTTATGAAGTTGAGCTTAACAAATATCGCAATAACAGATATCACAATAAGCTCAACTTCATAAGCTTATTTGAAGCAAAATAACAGATATCACAATAAGCTTAACATATATCACAATAATTACCTAATTGAGTGATGAGGATGAGCTTCGATTAAACCCTAACGGTGAAGATTAAACACTAACGGTGAGCTTCGACTAAACCATAACCATGAGCTTCGAATAAACCATAACGGTGAGCTTTGACTAACGATGAGCTTCGACTAACGGTGAGCTTCGACTAACGGTGAGCTTCGATTAAACCCTAACAGTGACGATTTATTTGGGGAAAACGATTTGGTGAAAGTGATTTGAGGTTAGTAAAACAAAACCCCTGGGAAATGATAATGAAATTATAGACTTAGAAGATAACGAAGTAGTAAATATTAAGGAATCTAAATCACATCCATTAGATAACATAATAGGAAGTCTTAATCAAAGAACCCTTAGGTCGCAAGCCCAAGATAAAAATAACTTTTTTTGTTCCTCTCAGCAATAGAACCTAAGAATATTAATGAAGCATTAAAGGATGAAAGTTGGGTTATGGCTATGCAAGAAGAATTAAATCAATTTAAGGCTAATGATGTATGGGAATTAGTCCCAAATCCAATGAACATGACCATCATATGAACTAAGTAGGTATATAGAAATAAGCTAGATGAAAATGGAATAGTAACTAGGAACAAAGCTAGGTTAGTTGCCCAAGGTTATAATCAACAAGAAGGAATTGATTATGAAGAAACTTATGCCCCCGTAGCTAGACCAGAATCTATTAGAATATTACATGCCTATGCATGCGTCCTAGACTTTAAGTTATTCCAAATGGACATGAGAAGTGCATTCCTCAACGGTTTTATCAATGAGGAGGTTTATGTGGTACAACCTCCAGGATTCATTGACTTCGCAAAACCTGATTATGTTTATAAACTAAAGAAAGCTTTATATGGACTCAAACAAGCTCCTAAGGCTTGGTATGATCGATTAAAAGCTTATCTTATTAAACATGATTATTCCATGGGAATGGTAGATAACACTCTTTTCACTAAAAATAAAGACCCAAATCTCATCATTGTTCAAATATATGTAGACGACATTATATTTAGATCGACTTGTCAAGAAATGTGTGATGAATTTTCCAAAATCATGCATGATGAGTTCGAAATGAGTATGATGGGTGAACTAAACTTCTTCCTAGGATTATAAATAAAACAATTAGAAGATGGAATATTCTTTAACCAATCTAAGTACATTAAGGAAATGCTTAAGAAATTTGGCCTAGAAGACTCAAAACCAAAAAAAACTCCCGTGTCTACGGAAGTGAAGCTCACAAAAGATGATGAAGGTGAGTCTGTGGATAATACTAAGTATAGAGGAATGATAGGTAGTTTACTATACTTAACGAAAAGTAGACCCGATATCATGTTTAGTGTTTGCCTTTGTACCCGCTTTCAAGAGGATCCCAAAACCTCTCACCTAGAAGCGGTTAAGCGTATCTTCCGATACATTAAAGGTACTATATACTTAGGATTATGGTATCCTAAGGGATCCGGCATAGAAACCATCGTATATGCGGATTCGGATCATGTGGGAGACTACGTAGATAGAAAGAGCACTAGCGGTATTTGCACGTTTATGGGATGTTGTCTAACATCTTGGTTTTCGAAGAAGCAAACCACTCTTGCTATCTTTACCACCGAAGCCGAATATGTAAGCGCTGGAAAGGCATGTCAACAAGCACTGTGGATGAAACAAGCTCTAATAGACTATGACATTAGGTTATAAAATGTTCCTATTATGTGCGATAACAAAGGTGCGATAGATTTAAGTAAAAATCCGGTTCAACAGTCTAGGACTAAACATATAGAAATACGCCACCACTTTCTTAGGGATAATGTACAAAAGGAAACATATCTATAGAAAAGGTTGCATCGGAAGATAACATTGTGGATATATTCACTAACCCCCTTAAGCGTGAATTATTTAACCACTTGCGCTTAGGATTGGGAGTGATGGAACAAACTGACTAAATTTTACTGCATTTACACTACTTATTCATTGCATAAAATTTTATTATATTTTTCTTCTACTTCTTCATATCTGAGTCTAGGAATCTATTTCGCACAAGATTAAAAAGATTGGGAAACCTCATTTTACTGCATAAACATTCTTATAAAACCCAATCGGACTTTCTTTAAAACTATTCTCACATCTAGGAAACACATGAAAACCATTTTTCTTGCATTGTTGACAAATGCTAAAAACATTTTCTTATTTGCATTTAGAAATCGAAACAATCACAACTCCACATTTGTTGCATATAGGCACACACTAGGACAAAATCACATACTATGTTGTCTTTTTGTTCCATCACTAGTTACTCACTCACTAGTTGCCTTTGCCTTTGATCTAAGATAGTTACTCTAGGTAGAATTGATTGTTCTTGCCTTTTCTTGTTTACTCTTGGTAATTATTGATTGCTTGATTGTTCTATTATTTAAGTAATTTTGCATGTATGCTATATTATGAATAGATTAGATGCTAAATTGCCTCAAAGAGTTGAACTTGCTTGAATCTAAACCCAAAGACACAACCTTTCTGCAAATTTTCCGCCAAAAACCCAATTCTAGCAATCTGGAAATCACCAGATGGGCGGCCCCCTTAATTATGTAATTATTGATTAAGGGGACCGGCCCCTAATTAAGGGGACCGGCCATCTGATGGTCGGGTTTACAAAATCTTTTCTGCTTTTTAGCCCATTTCATCCTACACTTCCCAAATTTCACAAACATATTTTGTCCTAATCTCCCAAACAAACCTTATCCATCCATAAACACACAAATCTCACACTATAAATACCCCAATCTTCAAACTCTCCATTCATCTCATTATGACCTCTCCAAACAAACCAAAATCAGAAGCCTCAAGGCTAGCAAGGATGACGGAAAAACCCGTTTAGCGGAGAAAAAGCCCTCGAAACAAATCCATTATAACCAATGAAGTTGGAAATCACTCAACATCTCCAACTACTTACTTCCCAAACTTTACACCAAACCCACAAGGACATTCATTTGATCCTCTTTACAAACCATACAACATTGGCCAAACATCCACCTTCATGCCAAACTACACATCTCAACCTCTAACCACTTATAATGATCCCTACAACTTTGATCAACCATCAAACTACACTTCCAACAATTTCAATTCCAACTACACAACCCCAATTCATCCATATCAACAAAATGATTCTCTCCACATTGCCACGGAAAAGCAGAAGTTCCGTGAAGAAATAAACCAAATTCATGATCTAAGTGATCTCCTTGCTATGCATCTTGTACAACACAACAAAGGGCAACCTCCATCATCACCCTATGCAAATTGCTTACCTCACTCTCTCAACTTGGATCAAGTTACAAACCACACTCACTTTTGCCCTTGTTGCATCTTCCTTCAAAAACAAATCCTCTACTTGAGTGAAGATATTTCTTAGATCGAATATCTTATCACTCGTCCCCATCTAATACCACCCTTGACACGATACAACATCGTGAGATCCACCTCTTCTGCTCCATACCCTACTCCATATCCTTCTCCATCAAACAACTAAGCTTTATGCTTATGTTCCCCTCAAGCTAATAAAACACTCAACCATGGGTTGCAAGCAAGTCCAAGTGCTCTCTTTGGCAATTTAGGACTATATTGTTTCTTTTGTTTTATTGTAATCAATATGCTTCAAACTATTGAATTTTGTAATGATGTTCCTTTCTATGATCATCTTATATGCTTGAATGAATCTATTTTTATTTGTTTTTGCTTTGCATATATGTGTCTTGTTCTCTTCACATATATTTTTTTTGTAGCCAAGCTTTCCATAGCTCGTTTCCTTGGTGCTCTCAAATGAGGGGGAGCACACATCAAGGGGGAGCTTTCTACCCGTTTAACTTCTTTTATGAAGCTTTATCGGCATAACCTTTTTGATTTTACTAAAAGGGGGAGAAGAAAATATTAAACTCTAAATACTTGTCTAAAAATTAATTTTTAGACTTAATGAGTTTAAGGTATTGTAATCATCAAAAAGGGGGAGATTGTTGACATAAATAATGCCTAAAAACATTGATCGACATCTCTATGTTTTGATAATTACAAAACATAAATTCATTGATCTAAAAATTATGACGTAAACAAGTATTTAGCGATTAATATCTCTCTACACATCCAAATCACTTAAGGTATGAATAAACAAAGTGTTTATTGCATTCTATGATCAAAGGAAATTTTTCTCAATCACAAGACCTTTTATAAAATGTCATAAACATTTTATATCATTTACAAAATCATTTTTTGAATTAAAAGAATATGCTTAAATCACTATAAATATATTAATTCAAATTTTTAACTAAAAATGGCAAATATAATCTAGAAAAACCTTCTCCACAAAAGGACAAAGAAATCCAACGTTCTGGAGGGGCAGCCCCCTTAATTCCTAGGCGTCCCACTTAATTATTACGGGGACCGGCACGCTCCAGAATATTGTTTTTCTGGCCTATAAATACTGGTTCATTTCACAGATTTTTCTCACCTTTTGCACCCTAAAACTTTCTGATCTAAATCCCCTCTTCCATTTCTTATAATCCTTTGATCATAAATACATTAATCTCTATTTCAAAGTGATCCAAGTATCATCCTTTCAAGTGCAAGAGAAGAATACTTCTATCCACCAAGACAAGAAGTATTACAACTTGTTGTGACCTCCACATCCAAGTTGTTAGAGCAACATTCATTACATATAGTTTTGTGTAAATTGTTGGGAATATTTGGTAGAATATAGATTAGCAAGGTGTGTAGATAGAAAGATTTTGGAGTAGATAGTTGTGAAGTAGATTGTTGGGAAGCAGATAGTTGTGAGGAAGATAGGTGTGAAGAAGTAATGTTGTAATCAAGTTGTGACTAGGTGTGAAGAAGTTGTGTAGAAGGTGTGGCTAAGGTGTGACGAAGTTGTGGTGTGAATATTGGTGTGTAAGGTTTTCTCCGCCATAAGGGAGCTTGTTGACATAGTGAAGAAAACTCTCGAGTTAGGTGCTTGGGGAGTGGAGTAGGGCAAGGAAGGTGTCCTTGTAGCCGAACCACTATAAATCTCTTGTCTCGCGGTTCGATCTTTCCATCTCTCACTTATTTCATTTCTAACATTATTGTAGTATTAGTATTTAATTATAGTTTTTTATATTGTGCAAGACTTGAATTCACATAATATCGAATCTACAAATTTTGAAAGTAATCAAAACGTATAAACAAATTATTTCATATCAAATTAAAAATACGTAAAACTATTCAACCCCCTTCTAGTTTTTCACACATGTGCAAGGCACAACAAGGTAAATTTGTCTTTCATTCCATCTTTCATTCAAGATACCATTTTAATGCCTAAAAAACACATAAGAAACACAAACACCACCAGAAACATCAAATAAAAATCTCGATATTCCTAAAAAAAACACATAAGAAACACAAATACACACTACATCAATCTAAATCTACTAATTTACACTCAACTTGAAGGGAAAATATGCATCTATCACCACCCTCTCTTGTTGTTGTCGTCGCCACTACCATGACCACCCTCTACTACTGCTGCTGTCATTGTCATACATCACCATCATCACAAACACCAGCGTCTTCATTTGATTTTGTGAAGTTAACAGCAAGTGTTTTTAGTAGATCCCTAATTGTAAAAAGGTTTTAGTGGGTTTTGTTGAAACTTTAATTTTGTGTTTTGTCGGATAAAATATGTAAAGAGGTTTCTCAGTGGGTTGTCGTAACTGCGAGTATGTGAAAAAAAAAAAAAAAAAAAAAAAAAAAAAAAAAAAAAAAAAAAAGATCGGTGATTCAGTGGTTGAAACTTCAAGTAATGAATATTAAGGATAAACGAGATTCAAAATTAAAACCTTAAAAATAATGGTTTACTAGGGTATCAATACGAGTTTGAATGATTCAATAGAGAAGAAATATGATGTGTTAGGATATGGGGCAGGATGCGTTTAATTTGGGTTTTAATTTTTTTTTTAATGATGCATTTTGGGGTGGTGGTAAGAGCACAAGGTGCAATTTGTCATCTCCCTTTGATGGATCTAAACACCTTGATCTGTGTTAAAATGATACTTTGAGTTATATCACTAAGTATGCGGAATCTACTTAGTAATACTTAGAAGTTTGTATGTGAATGAAACAATTGTATATGAATAAGAAGAATGTATGTATCAAACGATTAGCTCCAATATTAATAATAATAATAATAATAATAATAATAATAATAATAATAATAATAATAATAATAATAATAATAATAATAATAATAATAATAATAATAATAATAATACGAGTGATCTTTGTATCACTAGGGTTACACCTTGAAGCTCTGGAAAAACATATATCTAACCTTAACCTAGGACTTCCTTTTATAGCACAAGGAGTCCTGTTCTACCAGATACGTATAATGATAATAGAATAAGATATACACAAGATCTATTCTATATTTATATATACAAGTTTCCTAACAGTTATCCTAACAATAGTGGTAATAATATGTACTAGCAGTGGTAATGAGTTTCCACTGCTAGTGCATTCTTCAGCAGTTGCAATTTTCATATTAGCCGTGGTAACTGTTAACATAATTCCCAACAATCCTCCCCTAAACTTATGATTAACATGTAAATCAATAAGTTTCTTCAAGTAATCAGCATATATAAGGATATGGGAATTCTTCCAAACACTTATCTCCTTTTTCTCAACTCCTTATCAGCCCTCACGCTTTGATCATAAATTCTCTATAACAAATCTTCTATGATTTCACTTCTTTCCCAACATCTGAGCTTAACTGACATAATAACAGTGAGAACATCAGCTCTTAAGGGATATTCTTTCTCAACTAACATAAACACATCAACTCCATCTTGAGTAGAAACATGATGTACAGCACTTAAATCATAGAATTTCCACAAAGTATTCATATTGTGAGCTTTAAATCTCCAATACCTGTCACTAGAGTCAGGTTCATATAATCTTCTAAAGTGAACCCATGACTCTTGAGCTTTGACATCAACAAGTTCATCTTTCTTGAACTGATCTTGAATAATTCTCCACAAAGTATCCAAATCTTCTCTATCACAAGATCTAACAATATCTTCAAAATCTCTGCAAATGCTTGTGATATTACCAGTTCTGATAATCTTCCATGCGACAACAAAATCATCAGAATAGATTTCCCAACCAACTACTGGATATCTTGCTTGTAAAGGTTCTACATTTATCACATCAGTTTCAATAAACACCATATTAGTAACTTGTTCTTCAGTCAACTTGCTGACACCTTCTTTTGCTTGAGACAACTCCTGAGTCTTCAATTTCTTAGCATCTTTGGATTCAAGACTCAATCCTGACCTTTTTGACTTCATTGCTATAGGTTCTTTATCCATAGGGATGAAATGACTATCCTGTCTTTTAACCCTGTAGTAAATTCCTTCAATCTGATCATGTGTCATGCCTTTAAATTGTGCCATCTTCCAATTTCCAACATGACAACAATAGGTCTTCATTTCAGCAATGATTTGTGCCTTTGTAGGTTGTCTTGGTTTCTTTTGACCCTTTCTTACTGTGCCAATGATATCATCAAGAGCCTATTGATTCTTCATCTGAATGAAGTCCTTCAATTGAGCAGACCTTTGTTCTTCATTTAAAGTTGTATTAGCAATGAGTTCTACTGCCTTCTTCCTAATCAATGGATCATTTTCAATTAAGAACTCAATCTCTTCTTCTATAGGCACATAAATAAACAATGGAGGTTTCTCATGTAGTATGGTTGGAGGAACAATAGAATGTGGTTATTCCATCACTGTTTCCAATTTATCTAACCTCTTATCTTCCATGAAACTTGCAATCTCTTCTTCCTCTCGCTTTTTCTTCTTTTCAGTTTCAACTGCTTCAAGTTCCAATGCCAAATTTGCATCATAATCTATCTGAGCTTGTTCTTTCTTTGAAATCTTCTTTGATTGTTGCTCAGATGATTCATCAACAATGTGAACTTTGCCTTTTTCAATTCTCTTTCTTTGAAATTTTGCATCAGCAATATCCACTACATCTTCATTTGTTTCCACTGTGACTTCCTGAGTTTCAACTGCTTCAGCAAAAACTTTCTCAGTTCCCACTGCTTCATCTTTAGATCCCACTGTTTCATCTTCCTTCTCTTGAACATTATCAAAGTTATAAAGCTCAGCAAATTCTTGTTCAAAATTAAGTTTCCTCCCTTTAAACTCTGCAACAGTTTTAATCCTCCCCTGTTTTGAAGAATCTCCCAAATCTTCACTGAAGTAAGCTGAGTCAGCATGAGGGGGTGAAGAAGAAGATGACAGCACAAGGTTGGCAGATCTGTGCTTTTTCAGACTCTCAACTTCTTCCTTTAAATTCTGAATCTCTGCCTTCATCTGGTTAAGCTTTGTGACATGTTGTTGCTTGGTCTGTGCCAGATCTTTCTCCAGAGCTTGAACCTGCTTGACTAATTTGGTACATAATTCCATCAATTCAGTTGGTTGCACACTGCCCTCAACACTTCCAACTGTGTTACCTGTTGGGAGAGGTGAATCATAGAGCATCGATTCAGGCTCTTCTCTAGTTGGACTAGAATGAAGCCTTGAACCACCACTGCTTGTTCCTAAACCAAAAAGCTCAGCAACATGCAATGTTGAGATGAGAGGAGCTGGCTGTTTGTGCCTCCTCTCATATGTGTGAGTAACAGCAGGGGTGTGTTGAATGGGTGGAATAACAATAGAGGGTGTGTGATGGGATACAACTCGGATGGTTGCATCTTCACCTTGTACTTGTGAAATCTATGAAAGCATTTCAGGAAAAAATGGTTTAACCTCCCCATTCCAAAGTTCTGAAGCCTTACACATATTTTGAAAAACTTTTGGCTTAAGACAGGGAGTTTGATAAACTCTTTTGTGAGTTTACACTTGAAATTCATTTAACACTGCTTGCACAAACCTTGGATACATAAAAAATTTATATGAACTCTTTACATTGCCTTTCATATGATTGAAAATAAACTTTAAGAAATTGAAAGTCCTATCAGTAGCCAAGCAAACCAAAGGGTAAGCCATGGTTGATGCAAATTGCTCATAAGAAGTTTTCTTAGGACTTAGACAATGTAAAAGAGTATGTATCAAAAAACTCCAATGGGGATAAAAACATCCTTTTTTGAAAGTAACCTTTTGATCAGATGTATCATACCCCATGGAAGCAATATATTTGAAAATTTCTGAATTAGGTAATGTGATGATACCATTGAGATCATCCAATTGGAGAATTCTCCTCAAGGATGACTCAGTAACATCAATAGTTACCCCATCCACTGTGGCTCTAAGAGCTTCCACAGTTTCTTGTGTGTTTCCTTGTTCAATAGTTATGGACTCCACAGTGTTCCAGAACTGCTTGATATGAGAAACATAGATTGTGGGATTAACAGTTAAAGCATACCTTATATGGGTTGTATTGAGAAAATCCACAATTTGATGGAAAATAGGTGCACTCTTTTCGTTTGACTTTTGTAAATAGGCCACTTGGTTGTGTTCGTCAGCAAAGTTTAGAATCGCCATAAATTTTGTGAGAGAAAGATAGAAGTGTTAGTAATCGAGAATAAGAATCAAGCCGTATGATAATGAATATATACTAATAGGGTTTGGAGGAGTAAGCGTAATGTGAATTATCTTAAGAAAGATTTTATCTTTGGGAAAAGAATAAATTAAAATTGGTAAGTGGATAATTCACAAAAAGTTACCCTATTAATAAGGAAACACGGTTATATTAGAACGGCTAGTTAAAAATAAGATTACTGACACAACAGTTGTAACGGCTAGTTCACCAGTGGTAAAAATTACTTTTGCAGTGGTAACTATGAACTAGCAGTGGTAAATTTTCACAAAATATCAAAGAGCAGTGGTAAGTAAAACATGTAAAATCAGCTGCCCTAATCATAGTTTTTAGCAAACTATCAGCTATAAACGGATTTGTTATGTCTTTACCATGAGCCGTTTGCTATGGACTAGTCAACTCTTCATCACTTGGAATATGGTGAGTTGATGACCATATAGTTTTTGGTAAACTATCAACCATAAACGGATTTGAGAAGTCTTTACCAGTAGCCGTTTGCTCTGGACTAGTTGATTCTTATGTTGATTAGACATGGTGAATCAATAACCATTTGTTGTGTATCTGAGATACACACCTTATAACTCCAATTACTCAAACAATATTGGGTTGTATTCTGCATAAGTAGGGAACACTAAACTTAACCAATATAATTTAACCCAAAGTAACTTTTTAACCAAGTTACTATTTATAAAAATATCTCTCCAAAGTCAACCCGATAATATCCAAATTTACTCCTCCAACCTACCAAAACAGATAAGAGTAAATAACCTTCATTAAGTATCCTTCGACCTTGACTTTGCTTATTAAAGGGTGCTCAAAACACATAATCCTGAATCAAAACATATCTCCAATATCACAAACCCTAAACATCATCATGAGTTGGTTTCCTTTAATCTACATCTCATCTGATGACACATCGGATGAGGAAATCAGTTACCGCTCTGACTCAGAAGAACTTTCAGCTGGATGGAGTGGATATTTTCCTCCAAGTGCTGCAACAGCTACATCTTCCAACATGAAGCCTAACAAGAAGATTTCAGCTGCTCCTGCTCCATCACTAGAATTTTATTCAAGCTCTTCCTCTGATGATGATGATGATCCAACCTACACCCTGTCCAAGGAGCTTCCAAAAGCCCTCACCACAGCTCTGGAGTCAGCCATAGTCAACATGAAGTGGCCTGCAATGGAAAAGCCTTCAAGATTGCCAAAGCCACCCAAGCAAGTGTTGGGCCTTGCTTGTCCAAGAAAGAAACTTTCTTTTGACGACAAGAGAAAGAATGCTTCTAAGGGCAAGCATGATTATGAGGGTAAAGGGAAGAAACCCATGGAGTAGCTAGTCTGAAAGTTTAGGTGTTAGGTTGTTAATCCTTGTGTTTTGTGATGTTATTTTTATGTTTTGGCTCTCTGAAGGGATGTACTTTGTTATCTTTTGATTAAATAAGGAAAGTACTTTTATCTTTTTCTTTTGTCACTGAGAGAGCAAATCTTTCCACTGTTTGTACCATGATTTCCACTGTGCTTACATTCCTCTGCATACAAGTTAGTAGAAAACCATACAAACATATGCAGACAATATTAGTACCTAAAAACTATCCTGCAACACTGAAAATTATTAGACATCAAAGAGTTATGGGTTTAGCATTCCAATACCTGTTACCAAGTACTGAAACCTACCCACATCAAGCCCTTTTGTTAATAAATCAGCATAGTTGTCATCAGTATGAATTTTGACAACTTGAATAAGCTTTTTCTCATAACAATCTCTAATAAAATGATGTCTAATTTCAATATGTTTAGTTTTAGTATGTTGCACAAGATTTTTAATAATGCATATGGTACTACTATTGTCTATATAGATAATGGTGTTCATGAAATTGTACCCATAATCCAACAATTGATTCTGAAGCCATAAGATCTGAGCACAACAGCTAGCAGCAGCTACATATTCTGCTTCAGTGGTTGAATTAGCCACCATTGTTTGTTTCTTACACTGCCATGACACCAATCTACATCCAAGAAATTGACATCCACCTGTAGTTGACCTTCTATCCAAACTTGCACCAGCATAATCACTATCTGAGTATGTGATCAATTCCATAGGGGATTCTCTTGGATACCACAATCCTAGATTAGGATATGTCTTCAGATACTTGGAAATCTTCTCTACTGCTGTCATATGTGATGTCTTTGGAGTAACTTGAAATCTTGCTCAAGCACATATAGCAAACATAATGTCTGGTCTTGATGAGGTAAGATACATCAGAGAACCAATCATAGATCTATAAGTGTGCACATCAACATTTGCTCCACTAGCATTTTTCAACAATAGATGAGCAGTCTTATCAGCAGGGGTATTTGAAGGTTTTGCATCAGTAAATTTGAACTTCCTTATAATCTCAGCCACATATTTGTCTTGACTGATAAAGATGCCATCTTTCCTTTGTTGTACTTGTAGCCCCAAAAAGAAAGTAAGTTCTCCCATAGAACTCATTTGGAATTCATCCTTCATCAACATCTCAAACTCTTTGCACATCTCTTGTCTAGTAGATCCAAAGATGATATCATCTACATATACTTGAACAAGTAGAATATCACCCTTGTCTTTCTTAATGAACAAAGTTTGATCAATCTTTCCTCTATGAAACCCATTATTCATCAGATAATTGGCAAAGGTTTCATACCACTTCCTTGGAGCTTGATGTAAGCCATAAAGAGCCTTAACAACTTTATACACTTTATTAGGGTGTTGAGGATCTTCAAAGCCTGGAGGTTGAGAGACATAGACCTCCTCATCAATCTTTCCATACAGGAAGGCACTCTTAACATCCATTTGATAGACAGTAAAGCCCATAAAGGATGCATAGGCTAGAAACAATCTAATAGCCTCAATCCTTGCAACAGGAGCGAAAACTTCTTCATAGTCAATACCCTCCTCCTGAGTGTATCCTTAAGCAACCAATCTAGCTTCGTTCCTGATAACAATACCTCTTTCATCTTTCTTATTTCTGAAAACCCACTTAGTACCAATTACCTTCATTCCATCAGGCAAATCACAAAGAACCTAAACCTTCTGAAGTTTGAACTGCAACAACTCCTCTTGCATTGCTTCAACCCAGCTAGATTCTTCTAAAGCCTTAAAACATTTTTAGGCTCCACTTGTGATAAAAAAAAACATAAAAACAAACATTCATTCTTGTTTTTGTGCTTCTTGGACTCATAAACTTCACTAATGAACCCATGAGCATCATCTTTCTTTGTCTGCCTTCTTGTCTTGACTCCTGATTGTAACTCACCAATAACATTTTCAAGTGGATGCACTTTGTGAATTGAAGTCTGTGATGTGCTAGGAATATCATATGTTGTTGGCATGTTAGAGATCTCTACATCATCACTGGGTGATTCCTGAGTTGAATTTTCCACATTTGGATCATCAGTGGAAACTTCTGTTGTAGCAGTGGGAATTGAATTACCACTGCTAGCAGGAATTTCTTTATTCAAGACATCAAAATTCACAACATTTGCATCACTTTCCTTTTCAGAATTCTTTGGAGGTTGTGAGTCTTCATTATTGTCAACAAAGTCTCAAAGTGGCATAACAATTTGATCTTTATCATTTTCATCATCTTTGCAAGATTCATCTTCATCAATGAATTCTTCTGATTCTTCAAGATTATTCTCTCTGGTACCTGAGGTAATAGGTACATAATTCATTGTGTTTGATAAAGTCTCAAGATCAAATAACCATTCTGGTCCTGAACCTGCTATGTTAGTTTTATTTTCAAGAAACTCAACATGCAAATTCTCTTCAATCTTCTTTGTTCTTAAGTTATAGACTCTAAAAGCCTTTCTAACCATAGAATATCCAACAAAGAAGCCTTCATCTGATTTTTCTTTAAACTTTCCCAGATGATCAATGGTATTGAGAATTGTGACATGACATCCAAATGGCCTCATAAAATCCAAAGTTGGGGGTCTTCCTCTGAATAGCTCATAAGGTGTCTTGTTCTTTGTCTTCACCACTAAAACCCTGTTCTGTATATAACAAGCAGTGTTAACTGCTTCAGCCCAAAAAGTCACTGGTAACTTAGAATCAGCTAACATGGTTCTAGCAGCCTCAATTAGTGTTCCGTTTCTTTTTTCAGCAACTCTATTTTGTTGAGGAGTTCTTGCAATACTAAATTCTCTCTTAATACCTTTGTCTCTGCAGAAATCATCCATAACTTTGTTCTTAAACTCTGTCCCATTGTCACACCTGATGATCTTGATCTTCTTTTCAACTTGGTTTTCAACTTCAGTGATGAAAGTCTTAAGGATGCCATTGGTTTCATCCTTGGTTCTTAAAAAGAAAACCCATGTAAATCTACTAAAGTCATCAGTTACAACAAGACAATACTTCTTCAAATTTATCACAGATGTAGGACCAAACAAGTCCATATGCAGCATGTAAAGTGGATGATCAATAGAATTGTATGCCTTGGTCTTGCAAGAAGCTCCGTGTTGCTTGCCTTTAAGACAGGCAACACATGTTTGGTCATTTTCAAATCTCTTCTCTGGTAAACCTCTGACTAGACCATCTTTCACAATCTTGTTTATGGTCTTGAAATTAACATGACCAAGCCTTCTGTGCCAAAGCATGGATTCATCCAAAGTGGCTTTTGCAAGCAAGCAAGTAACATCATCTTTAGACACTATATTCTTCATGTCTATGCTATATAGATTGCCTTTTCTAGGGATTTTAAGCAAAATATCACATTCATCAGGGAGCTTATAATCCTTAGATAAGATATAGCATCCATCTTCTGTGATAGAACTCTAAGTTTCTTGTCACACATCTGTGACACACTGAAGAGATTGTACTTGAATTCTTTCACATAACACATTCTCAAAGTCCAAGTTTCCAGCCTTGATTGTTCCCTTGCCAGAAACTTTGCCACTAATACCACCTCCAAAGCTGACAAATTGTCCATCATATGGTTTGAAATCTGAAAGATAGGACTTATTGCCAGTCATGTGCCTAGAACATCCACTATCTGAATATCCTTGATCATATTTAGGCTTTGAATGTTCCTGTACATTAAATAAAGGAATTAGTTCCTTTTGGGGACCCAAACCACAAATGACTTGGATTTGCCTCGTGTATCAATATAATTATATCTGTCAAAGGTCATTGATACACCATTGGAATTGTTTGAGGTGATAGTTCCTTTTGGTTTCCATTCCCAACGTGCTGAGACCTTAACAGCATTTCCCACATTTACCCTTTTGTTGTTCACAAAATCACCAGTGGAAACTTTTGGCCTTGCAGTGGTAACTGCTGGCTTAGCAGTGGCAACTGCTAGTTTTGAAATTTAGGTACCCCCTTGTGGTTATAGTAAACTTTCTTTTCAAAATAGGTCTTTTTCCCTGTTTGTGCAGATTTAACAAAAGTTGTAATGGGTTTTGCACTCTTAACAGGGGACTTAGGGTAAACTCTGTTTATATTTCTGGCAGTGGCAACGGCTGGTTTAGCAGTGGAAAGAGTTTTGATGCCAGAATTTAACAAAACAAACATGGAAATCATCTTGCTTAGTGGATTTGGGTGAGTAAAGTTATTAGCATTGTTTCCATTCACCCCGGTATTCCCAAGCACTTCCCTTCTACCCATGTGATAGTTACAATTATAATGAAGATGTTCAAAACTACCACATATGTAACAAGGTTTGTTGTTAAACACAAAGTCACTACCAAATTGTCTAGATTTAACATGATTCCAACTCCTCTTGTTCCCCCTAGGAGTTGTTGACCTGCTTCTATACATCTCAGCATATCTAGTAGTGGGCCTAGTATTATTAGTTTGTGTTCTAGGCTTCTCTTTGACAATTTCAGGAATACTCTTTTTAACTTCCACTTGAACACTCTCGGGAACACTAATTTTAGACTCAACATTCAAACATTCATCTTTAAGAGATGAGTCACTAGCACTATCAAATGTATCAACCTCAACTTGAACCCTCTCACTAGCAACTTCTTGAACAAATTTTGGGCCATAGGTCATGGTTGGTTCCTGGAAGTCTTCTAACCCTGTGTGTGCCAAGTCAATACCAGGAGGTGATGGAACACCTCTTAGGGGTGGTGGAACTGTTTTATATCCTACTCCTGATTTGGCTTTATTTACTACTTGGGCCTCCTAAATTTTTTCAATACACTTGGATTGATGATCTAGTGTATTACAAGTTATCTGTATATTTTCATTGGCCTTTTTAACCGTCTCTAACTCTTCCCTAAGAGCCATATTCACAGCAATCTTATAATCTAAGTCTCTTTTTAAAACAGCAATATCATCATTGAACTTAGATTCATTAGCTCTATAATGCTCTAATTGTGCTTCTAAAACAGCAAGACCTCTTTTATGATTTGCTAAGTTATAATTTGTTTGATTTAACTCTAGCAATTGTTCATCATATTGTTCTTTAAGTTTCTCATAATCTTTTAAAGCCTTACAAGTTTTAGAACAAGCATTATTAGTTTGTACCTCAGAGTCAGAAAAATCCATAAGTGCAAGCTCAGTAGCAATCATTGCAGACTCTGAACCATCTTCTTCATCCTCAACCATATAGCTCCAATCATAGCTCACTCCATCAATGGCCAATAGCACCTTTGGTTCTTCAGTTGTAGGTTCTTTCTTCTTGTCCTGCTTATACCAAGTTGACCTGTTATCAGGCTTCTTTGGTTTCCTGCATTCCCTGGCAAAGAGCCCTTTCTTATGACAGTTGTAGCACTCCACCTTCTTTTTATCAAAACCTACAGTTTCATTGCCATTAATGGTGATCTTCCTACCAGTCTTCTTCCAGAACTTCTTTGCCTTTAAGCTTAGCAATGCAACTTGCCATTTAATGTCCATCTCTTCCATGTCATCCTCATCAATCTGATCCAAATCTTCATGTGTCAGAATTGAGCCATTCATTTGACTTGAAAGAAAGGCATAAAATGTAGAATCACTAAGACCAGCAATCTGTCTTTTTGAACTAGCAGTGGAAACTCCTCCACTGCCAATGGAAACAACAATGTTAGCATCATCATCATCACTATCACTCTCTTCATCTGAACTATCATCAACAGATGATGATATGAGTGCTAAATTCCCTGATCCTGAACTTAGTTTGCCAGCCTTCTTCAACCTCTGTTCAATAACCTTAAAGTTATTGTACAAATCAGTAAGCTTCATAGTCTCCAATTCTGGCTTGTCTTCCTATACTGCAACATTTGTACCAAACTCAGAGGGTAAACTTCTTAAGAACTTTAGATTGAGGTCTTCCCTTTCCACCTCAATTCCAAACACTGTGAGTTGTGTAACAATCTTTTGAAGCCTTGTGAAGATGCTGTCAATAGATTCATTACTTGTTGAACCAAAGTTTTCATAAGTCTGTTTCAACAAGGTCTTCTGTGTCTTCTTGGTGGAGTCATTACCGCCAAAAACATTGCAGATCTCCTAAAACAAAGTTTGTGCAATCTTGTACTTGCTGAAAGCTAGAATTTGATCTCTGGGAAGTGTCATCAACAGCAAACCTCTGGCCTTCAGATCATTCTTCATCTGAAGTCTTTCATCATTTGCGACTGGTCCAGTGTTAACTTTTTGTACTACCTTGCCATCAATTGTCTCTGAGGTAGTACCAGGTTTGAAAGAATTTCCAAACATAATGATCTCCCAAAGTGCATGATGCGTGGGAATTGCACCAGGCTTTACCTCTCGAGGGATCTCGAGAAGCTTACAACCCCCACCAGGCAGTGTACCTGATCGTTGTAGTATAGTATAGTGGTAAGTACCGGGGGATTGATCGTTCAACTCAGGAATAGTGTCGCTAGGATTAGAAAGCCTAAAAACTAGGTCTAGAGGTGAGGGATGATTCTTTTTATATTTTTATATTTTTATGAAAGCAAGTAAAATCTCGGGTTTTGGAAGAGTGGGCGGAATTAGTTGCTAGTCAACTAACCCAATAACTAAAATGCAATCAAAATAAAATAACAAAAATGAAAATAAAGCTAATTACTACTATGGTGTGAACAATAAATGGGAGAATTGTGTTTACTTAGATTTCACTACTCCCTAGATATCTTTTACAGGTTAATTGTTTATTACAGTTGCGTGGATGACGGGTTAAATTCCTTAATACCAATCATGGGGTGGCGTACTTACTTCCTCAATTCTATAAGCTCCTACTTCACTCCTATGTCGAGCCTGCAAGAAGCTCCCAACATGGGATCACTAGAATTCGCTCATGCATTAAATACAACCATAAAAACCTAGTACACATCGGTTCATGTTTCTTAAGACGTTCAAGCAAGTTACACAATGGAGATCTGCCAGTTTTCTTAAGCCTAACATTGAAATCATTCATCCATTACAACTATAAACAAGCAATCAACCTATAATCAACATCTAGGTTTCATTACATCTAAGCAAACACACAAGAGATCTAGCCTAGCATGTTAAAATTAAGACAAGCGTAAGATATATTCAAACAACACATAGACATATTGAATGAATTGAAAGGATACTTATCTCAATTGAACATGAAGGGTTTCAAGGGGTGAAAACCCTTGAAAATACTGTAAAAGTCGTGTTAGGGTTTTATTAAGTTCGACCCTAAAATTCTCCTCTCCTCTAGAATGAAAATAACAAAGAGTATATATAGATTTACAAAGGTGATGGCTTCAAGAAGAAAGTTCTGACGCCGTCATCTCGCCCTTCTCGGACTGCCTAGATCCAGATCTGACGCCGTCATGTGTATTGCTGCTCTGGGCCGTCACCACTTTTACTCTTGACGGCCTTGCTCTGACGCCGTCACGTTTTCTCTGGGCCGTCATCTCTTTTGCTCCTGACGTCGTCACAAAATTGCTCTTGACGTCGTCAGGTACTGTTCCCAGCAAGGAAAATTAAGACTTTGCCATTTTCTTCACTTTTATGCTCCAAAAACGTCCAAAATACTTCCTTTTCCAGAATTCACTCCCAAAGTACCTAAAATCACAAAAGGAACGATTTAGGGCAATATTTGATCAATTAAATTCAAATTCCGGCTTAAATGACCCCCTAAAAACGGATCATTTTTTGCCTCATCATATACCCCTTACACTTGAGATTTGCTTGTCCTCAAGCAAATGCGCTTTTATTCTAGTCAAAATACAACTTAGGGGTCATTTAACACTAATATAAAAGTAATTACAACAAATAATCGTTCCACTAAAGACCAAAGACAAGCACGGAGGTCATATACTAGCACCTCACAAATAGTGTTTAGATACTCACATCTCTCGGGTGTAATAAAGTATATATCACAATATGGAAATGGAAAACATCTCTCACTACCTGTCATAGCAAAATAGATTACCATATGCTTGGGAAAGGATCAAACCTCCACCACATGGCGTAAGCACCTAGGATAAACTATCAAAGAGGTCTTTTAAAGGGTTATAACGTTAGGTGTAGGGATATGGAATACACGGTTTTGTTGGATATAGGCAATCTTTAATGGTGGCGAGTTAATCATCTTGGTTAATTACATGTACAATATGGCGTTGCTAAGCCAAGACTAGACTCGACTTAAGCTAATAAATCAAAAATAACAAAAACATAAAATAAATATAGAATGAAACGGGATGGTAGTCCGTATGTTTTTCTCTCTCTCTTTTTTTTTTTTTTTTTTTTTCTTTTTCTTAGTTTTTTTTTTTTTTTTTTTTTTTTGATTTTTTTTTTTTTTTTTTTTTTTTTTTTTTTTGCATACACTCTTACCCTACCATCCAAAATAATACATTATAGGGAATGAACATTCCCCTTACACTTGAATTTTTACATATTTTACAATAAATTAATCTAATGACTCGAATCAAGATAATCAAAACACTTGGACTACTTTTAAGATTAACACACATATGGGGGTAATAAAATGATGTTCTTCCCCATTACTCCTTAACATTAGTACTTTACCCATGAGTCCCAAAACAATATGTACAAGGATATGACTCGACTTAGCAACCATGTAATCAATTAGATAATTAACTAAGGGTTTAAACAAATAACAATAATGCACTAAAGATGAGTGCATACACGGAAGGCTAAGGCGATTTGGTTGTACATTTAAGTGGGTTGTAACAAATTCTTCCTTTAAGTAAGATGCTTAAAGTTAGAAACGAAAAGATAGGCTCGGAGGGGTGTACTAGGGGTTTCGTGTACTAAAAATGAGTACAACGCTAAGGTGTGGGAAAAATTAATTGACTTTACTAGCCAAGTAATATGCCTTAAATGGTCAAGTAATTATGATACGGGTTTAACACAAGGGTGATCCTAATGCCTCATATCATGTAGTAAATCCTACTACACGAATGTAGTCTCACTAGCGGTCTCGGGATGCATCACTAACGCAAGTTCTAGAATCTAAATGCTACCGATACACTCATAAGCATTAAAAGTAAATGCTTTTCCTATCAAATCTAAAGGCGATCCTCACATATTTGGGTGGAAAATTTTTCTGAATAGTGCGGTTTTGTGCTAGTCATACGACTCCTATCCATGAGACGCTTGCTAAGGCTAAAGTTTCACTCCTAAATGTTGTAAAAATTTTAAATTTGGCGCTAAAATTACACTAACAAGTATTTCTTATAGTTTTATTACAGACCTACCATCAAACAAACAAACTCAAGTGCAAGTTTATCTATAAGGTATCATCATTTACCCTCCCCTTATACTTAGGATGAACATTGTCCCCAATGTTCAATTAAAGATTGTAAAAATAAAACATGTAAAAGAATGAAATCAAATACTCCCCTGATTCGCTCGGTATGGATAATGTGGTAACAAGGTTAGATCTTCCTCCAAGAGAATGAACAATCAAAGCTTCCCTTCCAGAATATAAATCATTTTCTTGTCAAACATAACCTGTTAAACCTGAGAAAACAAACAAGGCAACCTCGCGTAAAATCGGCGGCAATCTATATATGCTGCCAAAACCTAGAAAACAAAGTAAGATATAATGCTTGTGGAATGAATGTTTGCAGATTTCCTGGAGATTATAAAACTAAAGATTCAATAAAAACTTTAAGACTCCGTTAGAAAAACAAAACTGGCAAAATTTCCAGATTTTTACACGTGACACCGTCATGAATTTCTTCCTGACGCCGTCAGAAGTGACCTGCAGAAATCTTTATGTTAAGTTTCCGGAAAATTTCTGGAAAAACTTTGTCCTACTTCCTGAAAAATCCTGCAAAACATCATTATGACTCGATACAAGCATTTGACTCTAACAAATACGAATATACATGTCCATTTAATATTGTGGAAAATCATGATCGGTTTTGTTTCTTAAAAACATATTTGGGGTTTCTCCTTACACTTATCTTTTGCGAAATACCTTTGGATGAAGTTAAGACTAAGCCAAACAACAAAATAAAGTATTTTCACCATTTTAGTTTGAAACATGATCTACCAACAATAAAAATAAAATATGCATACGAAAACAAATAACAATCAAACAATTAAAAATCACACAAAGCATGGGTTGCCTCCCAAGAAGCGCTTTTCTTTATTTACGAGTCTTGTAGCTAGACTCAAGGTCATGGGTTATTACGTGACCTCATCCTTGGTCTCATCCATCGATTGTAAATGTTCTTTATAGAGACCAAACACCTTATTCTTAATTACTCCTGTGATCCTATTGGCAAATTCTTTATCAACTCTATATTTTGGTCCTAGAGTCAAGCAATCCTTATAAAAAAGGCTCTTCTTCTCCCACACATAGTCCATGCCCTTTTTCTTATCCTCTTCATTGATGTCCTCGAAAGCACCAATGTTATCCATGTCAAATCGAGGCACAAAGCGAAATTCTTTCATTCTATTGGGCATCTTATAAGTGATCCTATTGGTGTCACTAGCAAATCGGATTGTCCCTTCTATCTCATCATATTCTAACTTGGATCAACAAATGGTTTACCAAATACAACATGGGATAAGCGACAATCAATAACATTAGCAAGATCATCAACAACCATAAAGTCAGTGATATAAGTAAAATTCCCAACAAAGACATGTAAACCTTTAATTCTCCCGACAAAGTTACAAACTCCACCGAGGTATTTGGGATCTCTTCTAGGTCCAAGTCTTGTTTTCACTATATCATTATAGACACTTGAGGACATAATATTGATTGGGGATTTAAAATCAATGTAGGCATTGTCAATATGTTTATACCCAATCATACACGGTATCTTAGCGTTCTTAGGATCGCCTCTCTTTATCTTAGGTTCGATTCTAGTAAAAGGAGGTCGAGGATTATCAATAAGATTATTGTAGTACGCTATCTCCTCCTTAGTGGGGTATAGATTAAAATAATCATTTAGCTTTGGATCAATCTCCCCTTCTTCAAGTTCCTCAACAACATCCTCAAAATCTTTAGTTCCTAGATCCTCATTTGAATACAAGGCGGTCGCTACGTCACTAAATGCATGGTCGAGCTCAACATTAATCAACCTATTAAGCTCCCTAAGTTCCCTAATCTCACTCTCAATTTGTTCACGTAACAAAGCCACTTCTCTAGGCGAAAGGGGTGGATTCACGTTTTCCATAATGGTCCACGGAATAGTAAATGAATTTAATTTACTAATAAAGGCACGAAGAAAAAGATAGACTAAAGAAAACCTAAAAATAAAAATAAAATCTTACTAGAAAGGAATCTAGCAAGTAGACCTAATAAAAAGAAATTCTAACCTAGACAATAACTATTCCCCGGCAGCGGCGCCAAAAACTTGATGCATGGGAATTGCACCAGGCTTTACCTCTCGAGGGATCTCGAGAAGCTTACAACCCCCACCAGGCAGTGTACCTGATCGTTGTAGTATAGTATAGTGACAAGTACCAGGGGATTGATCGTTCAACTCAGGAATAGTGTCGCTAGGATTAGAAAGCCTAAAAACTAGGTCTAGAGGTGAGGGATGATTCTTTTTATATTTTTATTAAAGCAAGTAAAATCTCGGGTTTTGGAAGAGTGGGCGGAATTAGTTGCTAGTCAACTAACCCAATAACTAAGATGCAATCAAAATAAAATAACATAAATGTAAATAAAGCTAAATTACTAATATGGTGTGAACAGTAAATGGGAGAACTGTGTTTACTTAGATTTCACTACTCCCTAGATATCTTTTACAGGTTAATTGTTTGTTACAGTTGCGTGGATGATGGGTTATATTCCTTAATACCAATTGTGGGGTGGCGTACGTACTTCCCCAACTCTATAAGCTCCTACTTCACTCCTATGTCGAGCCTGCAAGAAGCTCCTAACATGGGATCACTAGAATTCGCTCATGCATTAAATACAACCATAAAAACCTAGTACGCATTGGTTCATGTTTCTTAAGATGTTCAAGCAAGTTACACAATGGAGATCTTCCAGTTTTCTTAAGCCTAACATCGAAATCATTCATCCATTACAACTATAAACAAGCAATCAACCTATAATCAACATCTAGGTTTCATTACATCTAAGCAAACACACAAAAGATCTAGCCTAGCATGTTAAAATCAAGACAAGCATAAGATATATTCAAACAACACATAGACATATTGAATGAATTGAAAGGATACTTATCTCAATTGAACATGAAGGGTTTCAAAGGGTGAAAACCCTTAAAAATACTGTAAAAGTCGTGCTAGGGTTTTATTAAGTTCGACCCTAAAATTCTCCTCTCCTCTAGAATGAAAATAACAAAGAGTAGTAGATTTACAAAGGTGACGGCGTCAAGAAGAAAGTTCTGACGCCGTCATCTCGCCGCCAATAAAATTCTTGGACTGCCTAGATCCAGATCTGACGTCGTCATGTGTATTGCTGCTCTGGGCCGTCACCACTTTTACTCTTGACGGCCTTGCTCTGACGCCGTCACGTTTTCTCTGGTCCGTCATCTCTTTTGCTCCTGAAGCCGTCACAAAATTGCTCTTGACGCCGTCAGGTACTGTTCCCAGCAAGGAAAATTAAGACTTTGTCGTTTTCTTCACTTTTATGCTCCAAAAATGTCTAAAATGCTTCCTTTTCCAGAATTCACTCCCAAAGTACCTAAAATCGCAAAAGGAACGATTAAGGGCAATATTTGATCAAATAAATTCAAATTCCGGCTTAAATGACCCCCTAAAAACGGATCATTTTTTGCTTCATCAGTGCATAGTCTTGCACCATAAAGAATTGTTCGATCATTAGCCTCCACATCTCATAGTCATTCAACTTAAGCTTGGGAAGCTTAGCAGCAATGTTGGACTGACTTGTTTCTGTCTCCATTGAATCTTCTGAGTGAACTTGGGGTCTTCTAAATCAAAGTATCAAAGCATGTCTCTGATACAACTTGATGGATCTAAACACCTTGATCTGCGTTAGAATGATACTTTGAGTTATATCACTAAGTATGCGGAATCTACTTAGTAATACTTATAAGTTTGTATATGAATAAGAAGAATGTATGTGTCAAACGATTAGCTCCAATATTATTAATAATAATAATACGAGTGATCTTTGCATCACTAGGGTTACACCTTGAAGCTATGTAAAAACATATATCTAACCTTAACCTAGGACCTCCTTTTATAGCACAAGGAGTCCTGTTCTACAAGATACGTATAATGATAATAGAATAAGATATACACAAGATCTATTCTATATTTATCTATACAAGTTTCCTAAAAGTTATCCTAACAGCAGTGGTAATAATATGTACTAGCAGTGGTAATGAGTTTCCACTACTAGTGCATTCTTCAGCAGTTGTAATCTTCATATTAGCCGTGGTAACTGTTAACATAATTCCCAACACCCTTCACCAATCCTAGGTGGAGCTCTTCATGGCTAGCCATTGCACCGCCCCTCTTCATCCCTCTTCACTTTGTTCTTGCTCGTCTACACAACGAAGCAAAATTCTGACATTTTATACTTTTTTTTCTTTTTGTGAGTGGAAAATAAAATAAAGGTGTAAGTGGTGCCCCAAATGAGTAAGTTGAGGTTAGTTGTTAGTGAGGGGGTTAGTTGTGAAGAGTATTTAAGGTGATTGGCACCCGTGGACCCCAAATGAAGAGCTTGAGCTAGCCATTGCACCTTGTGCTCTAAGTAAAGAAGAAGACGAAGGTTGGTACTTGATTCAAGATGGATAATTGTGTTTGGCTATGGGGAAAAAGTGTGTTATTCACACAAATTGGTGGGGGTGGATGTGGGAATGGTGGTGGTGGTGGTGGTGGATGCGGTGGAAACTGACGTGTTAGGAGGCAGTGGTGAGCTGCGGTGGGGGTTAGTTGGTAGTGACTAGTGATGGTGGTGGTGAAGAAGAGATAAGCTTATTAAAATACATGAAAGGACATATATATCCTTCAACTTACCAGTTTAGCAGGTCAGCAGTTGCAAAGATAGCCCATATGGGTAACATTTGAACAAATTCAATAAGTTTGATAGGTAATAATAGTATTTTAGAAACTTCTTTACCTAACATTGAAAATTTTTGAAAGTTCATTACCTGAATTAACCCTTTCGAAATTTGTAAAATATTAAATGCAACTGCATTTTGCAATAGTAAACTCATTACAAGTTTCGAACAGAAACATAATGATTACATTAAAATTTTAATACAGAGTATTCCAAAAACTAAAAAAGGAGCATCATTTACAAAACTTAGCTTATAACCATTGTGCAAAAGACTAAAATTCTAGACTTCGCTTTGATTTCACAATTTGGCTACGGTTATTATAAGTTTTCACTAAAAAATTTGTGTCACACAATATGACATAAATTTGCTAAATACTTCGGGTCCGTTTGGTTTGGGGGATAAGGGTTGGATTTGAGGTTTATGGAAAATAGTTGTTGTTTGGTTTGTTTTTGTAGGTCTCATAAATGGGGACGAGTCTTAATTTTTTTCTTTGTGCTAATTCTATGTCCTATGCCAAGTTCAACCAATCATATTTTCTTTAATTGTCATTTAACTATAAATTATATTTATTTATAATATATATAATATATTATTTTATTATATTTTTCTCTCTCATTTAATTAAAAAACTATATCAAAATCAATTCCAAATCCAAATCTAATTTCAAATTCAAATTTTAAACCCGTCTACAAACCAAACGGGCCCTTATAATATCATTTGGTTTCTTAAAGTAACAAAGCTTTTCATACTCCTGAGAAGAACTCTTGAAAAATAAAATTAGAACTCATTCTAAAGTCTAAACATATATACATCAATGACTGATGACATGTAAATTATGGCCAACACTTTACACAAGACTAAAACTCAAATTTGGAATCTCATCCACGAGATCCAAATACAACCCAACTTGGATGTATATTTGAACAATAACTGAAGTGATCTCTTTTAATTATCACTTGTGAGTCGAGACGTGCAGTATATCCGAGTTAAGCCAACTAGCTATTGTATAATAGGCATTTCTCTAACTATTAGGGATATGAAACACAATCCTTAAACATTAGACCACTTACAGTAGAGATCGCCAAATTAATGGTCCGTCTTGCGATAACATTTGATCGATTCTCACCAACCATAATCCCTTGTCCCCTTCCTATTGTACGAAGAGCCCTAAGAAATTTCCCAACAAAATTCTTACTAGAAAAATTCTCATCAAATGCTTTTAAACTTGTGATGATAGTGTTAAACCTAGCAAAAATATTATCTATTGATTCCTCCTCTGGAATCGTAAATTGTTCATATTGTTGAACAAGAAGATCTATTTTGTCATCTTTAACTTGACTATTACCTTGGTGAGTGATTAGTAAAGAATCCCAAATTTCTTTTGCGGTTTTACACATAAAAATTCTTTCATATTCTTTGCGTGGTAACGCATTATAAATAACCATTTTAGCCTCATTATTTTCTGCTAGTTTCTTTTTCAAATCATCATTTTGTTTCTCAAAAGATACAATTTCATCCTTTTTAGTTTCAAAATTATATTGAATAGGGGAAAATCACCAAAGGTAATAACTTGCCAAAGATCAAGATCTTTTGATTTCACATAAGTTTCGAATTAATTTTTCCAGTAAAGAAAACCATCGCTTTCAAATAATGGTGGTCTTTACATATATTGCCCTTCTAAATATTTTTCAGATTCCATAGATCGTTACAAGTTTTAAAATACAATATATTTTAAAAATCTTGTTTGACGTGGCTCTGGTACCAATTGTGGAAAACTAGAAAGGGTTGGGGGGGGGGGGGGTTTGAATAGTTTTACGTCTTTTTAATTTATTATGAAAACCTTTGTTTTTAAAACTTTGTTTACTTTTAAAAACTTTTGATTCGATATTATGTGAATTCAAGTCTTGCACAATACAAGCAATTATATAACTAAGTACTAAAGTAATAATAATGTAAGTAAATAATAAGGAAGAGAGAGATGGAAAGATCTAACCAAGACACGAGGGATTTATAGTGGTTCGGCTACAAGGACACCTTCCTTACCCTACTCCACTCCCCGAGCACCTAGCTCGAGAGTTTTCTTCACTATGTCAATAAGCTCCCTTATGGCGGAGAAAACCTTACAAAACTTTTGCTTACACCAATTAACGACACTAAGCTAAATGTCGAGTTCTAATCCTAGCTAGAACCAATCTCACACCACTAATCACTACACACCTTCTTCACAACTTCTTCTTCACGACTTCAATCTCTTCACTTCTTCACGACTTCTATTTCTTCAAGACTTCAACTTCTTCACAACTAATTCATAAATTGCTCACACCTAAGCACACCACTATCTTCTTCACACCAACACTACTTATTCACACCACTATTTTCTTCACAACTTCTTTACTTACACACCTTACTAGCCTAACTCCTTATATCTACAACTATCTAATTAATATTCACAACTTATACACAAATGAATTAATAATATACAAATGATGATGTATAAATAACTTAGATGAAGGGATCACACTAAGTTGTAATACTTCTTGTTTTGATGGATAGAAGTATTCTTCTCTTGCACTTGAATAGTAGAAGCTTGAATCAATTGGAAACAAAAGCTTATGATTATATGATCAAAGGATTAGAAAGAATAGAAGAGAGGATTTAGATCAGAAAGTTTTAGGTGCAAAAGGTGGGAAAAAATGTCAGATTTGAGCCAGTATTTATAAGCAAAGCTGGGGGAATCTGGAGTGTGCCGGTCCCCTTAAATCGGGTGTCGGTCCCCTTAATTATTAAGGGGGCCACCTTTATAATTAAGGGGGTCGCTCTCCAGAAACGTTACCCAGCTTTGTCTTTTTGTGAAGAAGGTTTTTCTGGACTATTTTTGTCATTTTTGGTTGAAAATTTGAATTCATATATTTATAATGATTTAAACATATTCTTTTATTTTCAAAAATGATTTTGTAAAAAATATAAAATGTTTTGTGACATTTTATAAAAAGTCTAGTGTTTAAGAAAAATGTTCTTTTGATCATAGAATGCGATAAATACTTTGTTTATTTATACCTTAAGTGATTTGGATGTAAAGAGAAAATTTATTACTAAATACTTGTTTACATCATAATTTTTAGCTCAATGGGTTTACGTTTTGTGATTATCAAAATATAGAGATATCGATAAATGTTAATAATGTTTTTAGGCATTATTACTGCATCTATATTGTCGCGACATCACGTAGGTACCCATTATTTTTATATGAAATAATTTGTTATTGTTTAAAGTTATTTCATTCTAAGAATTCTCGCTGCCCATAAAATCATTGTCACGGATCATTGGGGATTGCTCTAATGGTATCACTATCCCCCATCGCAAACGTCCAATTGACAAGTTAAAGAGGACTTTGGATAAATAGGTATTTGGTTAAATCCCAACTTCTAGCTAAAAGGTCACTGAAACATGTGCTCATTGACTGTGACTTGATCTTTCAGGAAGGGTCTGTCGACATCTAAAAAGACACACTGGATCAAGATTTCCCGCTGATTTATTTTTTTTTTTTTGAAAAAATCATTATCACCAAAAACATTATTCAGCGGAATTTTAAATTAAAATTTACTCACCGTCATAACGCATCAATAACATCTAGCCAAACAATATAATAGTTGACCTTTTATCAACTTGGTATTATTTTAATAAACACATGACATAAGTTACCAAAATACCAAGCAATAATTTATAATCAACAAATTAAAGATAACAAAAACCAAACATTCACTTTTTTCACTTTCTACGAAACCAACAAACGAATGCCGTTAGGGTGGTGGCAGTCATGATTTCGGAATCATCCATACCTCCCAAATCCACCAATAATATCATTCCACCTCATTTCACCTCATCCATACTTTTTTCATACCTCTCAACCTCTTTTTAGTGGCAACCATGCCTTTTCCATACCTCCCAACTTTTTTTTTTTTTTTGCGTATGCATTAATTGCTTTTTGGCTTTCAAAGATAGCATGCAACGGATCTTTTTTGCATTGAAAATACAATGCTTCGGAGGCAAAGATTGCCGCTCACACCATGCCGTTGGGCATGCCGGCATAGTGGCGGCGGTGTTCACCGCCGGCATAGGGATGCCGTTGGTGATGCCGCTGTCCACTGCCACCACTCTTATTACCCCGTTCTATAGCCTCTATTTTATTCGAATCTCATTTTTAAATAAAAAAAACAAAAAGGTACACATTAATAAAGACAAGTAACACATTCCATTTTCAAAATTCAAATATTTTTGTCCGCCCCCAAATTTATTAACCCCCAATCATCATCTCTATTTCAAACGGTCAAATTATTACTGTACTATTTCCTTTAATCAACAACAACAACAAACAGATCAGTTTATTCTGTTAATTCAGTTTTCAGGTTCGTTTTTTTAGATCTTAATTGTTATTTGTTCTGTAAAAATTAGGGTTTTACATGTTTATTATGATGAATTCAGCTGCTCAGATTTTATACTTTTTTGTATTTGAAAATACTATGTTGTTGTCTAGTTTTTGTAACATTTGCGCGGTATGTTAAGAACCGATGTTGCGCGTTTTGTATATCGGCTTGATGAAAGTAATTTAAAACTGTTGTTTTGTTTCAGGATGTCGACTCCGTCAAAGGATCCACTTCTGCAAGTGGAAACAACATGCGGATCTCTTCTTTACGAACTGCAGGTATACTTTTTAACGGCTGTTCTAATTTCTAGACTATGAGTGTTAATTCGGGTCATGCTTTAATTTTTATCTCTAGCGTGTCTAACAGGTAAATATACATAGGGAGTGTTTGTTTTGGCTTATATAGCGGGTTTATGGCTTATTTGTTTTTCGGCTTATGTTTCATAATCTCACTTTTTGTGGCTTTTTTGAGATTTTTTGGCTTATATAAGCTTATCATGCCAGATAAGTTTATAAAATCTAACGAGTTTCAAAATAAGCCACAAAAAGTGAGCTTATGAAACATAGGCCGAAAACCAATAAGTCATAAGCCCGCTATATAAGCCGAAACAAACACCCCCATATATATGGAAAACGAAAAACAGTCATTTCAAAACGTTTACACATAATTACATGATTTTTTTATTAAAAGCTCGTATTTTTTGCCATCTAATATAAGACGCTAGTTTTATAAGATAATACTAAACTTTGGGATTGAGTGTTTCGTGTAAACGTGGCCTGTAGCATAAATTGTATGCATATTGTGAAATCAGATAATTTGGGATGAAATAGGCGAGCCGGATACTGAAAGGGACAAGATGTTGTTAGAGCTTGAACGAGAGTGTCTTGAGGTATACAGGAGAAAAGTTGACTTGGCAAACAAAAGTCGAGCTCAACTTAGACAAATGATTGCTGATAATGAGGCAGAGTTAGCAGCTATATGTTCTGCTATGGGTGAGCGACCCGTTCACATTAGGCAGGTAATAAAATATCTAAACCGGTTATTTTGTGAATGACAGAATGATTTACCTTTTTGTGTTTCTGAATGGATAGTTACTGGAAAGTGTTGATGCTAAATTTGAAGTTCATTAGTTTTGATTTTCACTATCGCAGTTGTAACTCCCAATAGTTATTAGTAGCCTTTGACTCTACTCGAATTGCAAACTTTTTTAGGCGGTGTATTGTGACTTGAAAATTCAAAATCAGAATCATGTCATTGGATTAACATATGAATAAGCTATGGACAATTAAGTGCATTCACGTTTATGTATGGTGATTACTTGTTATCCCATATCTGATTAGTATGATCCGAAATAATCAAAAATCTAAATCCATGATCACATTATTAGAACGTCAAGTCAAAGTAATACTTTATCTGCATTTCCAAAACAACTAATGAACACTAGTATCCACCCGTACTGATATATTGCTCCCAGAGTTGTTATCATGAGTAATTGTAATATGGAATTGTTTCTTGATTTCGAGTGTAATGGTGTATGACTTTGTTACTTTTTCAGTCTGATCAGAACGCTGGGAGTCTGAAGGCTGAGCTCAGAGCCATTCTTCCAGAACTCGAAGAGATGAAAAAGAGAAAAGCTGAGAGGAGGAATCAGTTTCTTGAAGTCTTAGAACAGATACAGAAAATACAGCTGGAAATTAATGCAACTTCTTACAAGACAATATTGGATGAATCTGATTTATCGTTAAGAAAGCTTGAAGAACTTCATGCACAGCTTCAAGCTCTTGAGAAGGAGAAGGTGATTTAGTTTCTTTACAATAAAGTTTTTTAGAAACTGCCTTGTTGTGAGTTGATACTAATAACTCGTTATTGCTTCTAAATATCCAGAGCGATCGACTTGAGCAACTTCTAGATCAGATGGGCACCTTAAGTTCGCTTTGTTTGGTACTTGGAATGGAGTTCAGTCAAACAATCTATGAAATTCATCCTGGTTTAGCAGAAACAGAAGGAACAAAGAGCATAAGCAATGAAGCAATCGCGAGGCTTGCTGCTGCTATACAAAGATTACGTGAGGTTAAAATAGAGAGAATGCAGAGAGTAAGTACAGGATCCAACTTGACCTTAAGTGACTATCGAATGTCTATAAGCTGACTGTTTATAATTTGTTAAAATTTTGTTAGATCCAAAATCTTGCTTTCTCTCTGTTAGAGCTTTGGAATTTGATGGATACCCCTGCTGAAGAGCAACAGATGTTTCAGAGTGTTACGTGTAAGATAGCTGCTGCAGAGCATGAGATAACGGAGCACAACTTGCTTTCTATCGAGTTTATTAATTATGTGAGTTATGGTATCTAGATTAATTTGGGTTTGTTGCAAAAAAAAGTAACATAATGGGCTGATTTCTGTTTTGATCATCTTAACAAAATCTCAATATAATGAACTTTCACAAAAGTTTGATCGAAGTACAAGTTTTCATGTAAAAATAATGACGTGGTGGTTAATTCCAGTGACTTAGTTTCGAAGCTGCACCTAGATAAGACAAGGTTTAATATTATCTTACATTGAACTTTTTGAAAGTAGGATACCTTTTAGGGATAATAACAAACATGGCTACCTGGAGAACAAAAGTCAGACCAAACTATGTTGCCTTTTTAGTTTTTATGCAGTAACCCCTAAAATTTTTGAGAAGGTAGGAATTCTAATGCGTGTTAACGTTAAAGGTTGAGACAGAGGTTTCACGTCTTGAATCTTTGAAGTCTAGCAAACTGAAAGAGCTTGTTTTCAAGAAAAGATTAGAGTTAGAAGACATTTGCCGGAAGACACACTTGCTTCCAGAATCTGATAATTCAATGGAGATGGCACTTGAAGCTATTGAAACTGGTACATATGTATTTTGTTATGTCTAATGCAACAAAATGATTATATCGCATATTCACTTATATATACTTCGCATTTGTGAATGAAGGAGCTGTTGATCCAGCTAGTCTCCTTGAACAAATCGAACTGCAAGTGGGGAAAGTAAAAGAGGAAGCTTTAAGCAGAAAAGAAATACTTGATAAAGTTGAGAAATGGATGGCTGCTTGCGAAGAAGAGTGTTGGCTCGAGGAATACAACAATGTTGGTCTTCTTTATTTCCCATTTATCAACTGTCTCTTGTGGTGCCTATTGAAAGAAAGATGATTAAAAAAAATAAATCTCTATATGTAGGACGATAATCGATATAATGCGGGAAGGGGTGCTCATCTTACTCTAAAACGAGCAGAGAAAGCTCGGGCATTAGTGAACAAACTTCCAGGTAAATATCTCAATCTTGTGAATCTATAAGATATTTCAAGTCTGTATTCATGATCATAACATGTTACACATGTAAAATTGAAAATGTCCCTTATCATTATTTTCTGAAATATTTCTTTTGAACATCAACATTTTCATTAGAGGAGTCAATTTAGAAGATTTACATGAAAGGAGATAGGTTAAATGGGTCGAACAGTTTGAAAGTTGTTGAAAATCTTTCTTTTATGTGTGCAACTTCCTAGTTTGTTCGAAGTTATAGATTGTCATTGTAATAATATTTTTACTGTACTCATAGTTAACACCGTAATTATGTATTCTAATCTGCGAAAAATGGGCAAAGTAGTATTTGCTAGGTCCCAATCCAACGCTAACTTAAAACATGAAATGTTTCAACCTGCGCCCATTTAAAACTTTTATCCAACCTGCCCGTCTTGTCACATCTAGTTTTCAATTTGTGGGTCCCATTCATATTTTGTTTTGGAGTAGATATAGTTTGGTTTCATGTATTTGAAGGAACTTTCTTGATGGTTGTACTTTAACCTTATTTAATCAATTTGGAACAGGAATGGTGGAAGCGTTGGCTGTGAGAACAATAACCTGGGAGAATGAGAGGGGAACTGAGTTTACTTATGATGGAGTACGGAATTTTTTAGTTAACTACTACTAATCTGAAAACTTCTGTTATTTACAGCCTTTTGTTTATATCATGTCCATTGTATGCAGATCCGACTTCTTTCCATGCTTGAGGAATATAAGATCTTGAGGCAAGAAAAAGAAGAAGAAAGAAAACGACAAAGGGTATGATATCAAAACCTCTATCAGCTTATTTCCGAAATGGAGGTAGAATTTGAACCCATTCAGCTGAAAGATGAATGGGTCAAATGGGTTTAATGGGTATTTTGATCATAGTTAACATAATAAAACAACAAATAAAGCGTAGAACCTCTTAAACCGTCTCACTCAAACTACCGTTTTGATCATAGTTAACATGGGAAATAATTATAAAGAAAAATAAAAATGTTTTTTCAGGTCAAACTGGCCTGGACCATTTAAACCTGCTTCAAACCGAACCTGTTTTGACCCATTACCTGATACATCCATCTTAGCACTCTTAGAAACACTTGTCCAATCTAATAGACATTACAATGTTGTTTTGGTGTTCTTAGGACCAGAAAAAACTACAGGGACAATTGATAACAGAACAGGAAATTATGTTTGGGTCAAAACCAAGCCCAATGAAGCAACAAAGTGGGAAAAAGGGGGCTCGGATGTCATGTGGTGGTGCAACTAACAGAAGACTATCACTGGGAGGAGCTATGCTTGCACCTAGAACCGATCTTCACTCCACTAGACCTACACCTAATAACCGGCACACCAAAAAGAATGAACGCCAATCTAATAACAGGGATGATGGATTTGGAGCACTTTCAGCTGGTACATTTCTCAACGTTCTACTACTGCTTTTGTTTGTGTTTCATGACTTCGAATAAAATGTTTCCTTTCTTTAGTAAACAAATCATGATGGTAATGATTCTTGTTAAATGTTTACTTCTAGATTTAGTTGCCTAAAAAGCCGTAGAATCTTGATCCTAAATCTTAATCCATGAACTTAGAAAACCGTATATGGATCTATAATCTAAAAAGCTGCATTCATTGTTGCTAAAATCATTGATTGTTAAACAAAAACATGGTGTTTTGATCCTAAATCTATTTTTTTCCCTAGAACTGAAAAAGCTCGGGTTTATAAACACATACTCGCGCACAAACACGTACTGTAGTTGTTTTATGCTAAGTAGATGCAACGCTTAGCCTTTTTCACTTTCATAGACGTGATGACAGCACTTTACTCTTTCTTTTAGGCTCACTCAGTATATATCCAGTAGAAATGTGCTGCATTTTGATCTTTGAAGCGAATAGACTAAAGTTCCACGTTATTGTTATCAATTATGCATTAAACATATTTTATTATGCTTGTAATCTAAAGATGTGGATATACATATATGAAATGACCCTAGAATTCAAGGATTAGTGGATAGAAGATCAAAGTGCATTGGTGTTTTAACTAATTGAATTGTATTGACATCTACATTTTGAATTCGATATTGGAAGTTTATTTTAACCCACCCATTTAAATGATATTTCAGGGCGGAGAGGTTTAGACATAGCTGGACTTCCTGCAAACCGGAAACATTCCCTTAGTGAAGCTGAGCCAACTCAACATATATTCCGAACACCATTCTCTCCCATTTCCTCAACTGAATCATCAAAATCCAACATAACGTTATTGGAAGATCTCAATAGAAAACACGAAATGTTGCAGAAAACTTTTCAAACCACCAACACACCCTTAACTACTCCTTCCAAAACCACCATATCTGCAACACAGGATGAAAACAGAACTCCAAAAACAAACATGATCCCAATGATACCATGCACACCATCAACAGTTTCTATCCCAATGCAAACTGCAATGACCCCTGCGCCTTTGAAGGAGATGATTCCTGAAGGGTTTATTGAGTATTCTTTTGAGGAAAGGCGAGCTGGTTTTCTGCTTCCAAGAGCACATTTGAAGACAATTGCTGCAATTTGATTATTTATGAAGTTGTTAAAATGTGAGTAGTTAAGTTTGATTTGGTTTTCGTTATTGTTGTAATTGACGTGTTGGTGATTTGAAGTCAATTGTAATTGGCTTTTAGAGAGAGTTAATTTGTATGACCAGCCTATGATAGCTTGCTTTTATCGTTTGATCTTGTCTGAGAGATGAAAACTCACCAGAAGTGTATGAAAATACTATGGTTCATCCATTATGTATCGGACCAATTTGCCATTAAAGATTTTAATGGTAGGTGATCATCTTTCCTTATCGAACTTCATATTTGCATCAATGCCATGTCGTCTTGTATACTTGGAACTTACTGTTAGTGGTATTGAAGCTTAACTACGTGAATTGGTTCTCGTCATTTTTATTCCACCAAGAAATTGCATACGGGGCATTGCTATTGTTGTATGTTAACAAAAGCAAATATTTGAAAATGGGCGAGTTCTATAACATGATAACTGAAATTTTATATATGTTGAAACAAGCCGGGTTGGATTCAGTTGACCCCAGAACATCTATCTTTTTACACTTTTATAGATAGTGTGTCCGTTATTAAACTTATGTAATTCTAGTAACAGTCTTATTTTGTTGAATGCAATGATTTAGGGAATGGTTTGAAACTCGAGTTGGCTTGGCTGGTTGGACCGGGGATTGGTTTGTTTAGCAGAAGCCGGGTTTTGAGCAAACTGTTGGTATTTTAGTGTAAAATAGATTGAGTTTAATATACATATAAGGGTCGACACTTATATGAATATTAACTGGACTAACGGGGGTTCCAAGGGGGCGGTAGCCCCCTTGGTGGGGGTTCGGGGGCAACGCCCCTGAGAGAAGCAGGGTCCAAGGGGCGGAGGGGTTCGGGGGCAACGCCCCTGGCTGGGGTCGAGCTGCCAGGTCAGCTGGAAAATTTTTTATTTCCACTAAGTTGCTATGTCAAAAATTCCTCAGAAAATTAAATTTTCGGAAATTGAGGGACTAAATTTGACAGCTTGAAACCTTGAAACTGCCAAAAGGCAGTTAACCCTAAAACCCGTTTCATCAAACATAAGGATACAGAAACGATTCTGTTGAAATACAGAACAACATACACAAACTTGAATCAATTAGATTTTATCCGGTCGTTAATTGGTATCCACTCCAATTTAATCGATCTGAAAGCGTTCATACTCGTGACTTCTAATTGCTATCAGGATACCCTATCACCCCACATACGACATATAAACAACACAAACAACCGGTTGGATCACTTAAACCGGTCCTGATAGATATAGTACATAACCAAAGGATGAGAAGCTATGTTAACTTTCTTATATTGTAATATCTATAGTGTGAATCTAAGATGACCACTCATTTACATAAAAGTAAAGTAAAGTAAAGTAACTCCCAATACCGTCTTCCACGGGTTATGGGTCCCAATACCGTCTTCTACGATGTATGGGGGAGGTTGAGATGTAGACAGCCTTACCCCTACCTAAGGTAGAGAGGCTGCTTCCGGTTCTACCTAAGGTAGAAAAGGACCTCCAGCCTTTTGTAGGGAGTGAAGATCGAACCCTTGACCTCTAGGTTGAATACAGGCATTTTATATTCTCGCATATGAAAACTTGTTCCCATATACATTGGTCCCTTGGTCCATGTAAATTATTCTACCAGTTTGTGATTCTCAATAAGTCGTCCAAAAAACTATATATTTTCTGAATATAATGGTTTGGTTATTTAAGTTTGAATATAATTTAGTCCTTCAAATAATAAATTTAAAATATATATATATATATATATATATATATATATATATATATATATATATATATATATATATATATATATATATATATATATATATATATATATATATATATATATATATATATATATTAACAAAGAGAAATATTCGAAGACCGAGTCCGTCACGAATAATTTATGGTTTAACACTACATAAGTATATTCGGTCTCAGCGACGGAATTTGACAAGTTTTATTTGAAGGGTCAGATTGTAATATACTTGTTTAGGGGGTGGGAATTTACATTTTCTTTTAACATTTGTACTAATAACGCCTAGCACTTTACAGAAGTACAAAGTATAAAAGTTAAAAATGTACTTGTAGTTTAAATTTTAGGAGGGCCATAACCCCTCTCGTTCCCCACTAAGTTCCGTCCTTAGTTGGTTTTTTGTAACGATAACCTTTCACATTCTTGTTACATCACAACATTATTTTTCGTATATCTATAGACTATAGTAATGATATTTATAAAATGTTAAACATTAGATGTGATATTTCTTGGATTTACATAAATGTTTTCATTTTCAGTTAACTACTTTTTAATGCTCATTAAAAAAGATTGAATTTGGTGTTGTGTGGGAGAAATGGACAGATTTGACTTATGTATTCGCATGCTTGATACGAGTAGTTTGTTTCTTTATTGCAATTTGGAATTGAACATTTGAACCCACCTATCCAATTGTAATTTTCTCTAAGAGAGAACTGCAAAATACATCCATGTGGTTTACAGATTTTGCCATCCTACATCCCTGTCAGAAACTTTTTGCAAGATACATCCCCCGTTAGGCAAACGTTTGCCACTATACATCCCTCGTTTACTATGAGGACTAACGGTGCAAATTTTTCCTCCGTTATCTCTTAACGAGACAGAAAATATTACACCGTTAGCCCTCGTTAGCCAAACGTTTGCACCGTTAGTCCTCTTTTTTAGGAAAAAAAAAAAAAAAAAAAAAAAAAAAAAAAAAAAAAAAAGTTAAAATTAAAAAAAAAATGAAACAAATTTAAAAAATTAATTTTTTTAAAGTTAATATTTAAAAAAAAATCAAAATTTAAAAAAAAAATATTTGCAAAAAAAAATTTATAAATAATAATTAATTTTTTTAAAAATGCGTATTTTTTTAAAAATTAATTTTTATAAAAAAAATGCGTATTTAAAAAAAAATTATAAATAATAATTAATTTTTTTTAAAATGCGTATTTTTAAAAAAAATTATAAAAATTAATTTTTTTTAAAGTTAATATTTAAAAAAAAAATCAAAATTTTAAAAAAAATATATTTGCGAAAAAAAAATTATAAATAATAATTATTTTTTTTTTAAATGCGTATTTTTTTAAAAATTAATTTTTATAAAAAAAATGATTATTTTTTAAAAAAATTAAATTTTTTTTATAAAAATTAATTTTTTTTTAAAATAATGTTTTTATAAAAAAAAATTAATTTTTTTTTCGCAAATATTAATTTTTTTAAAAAATTTTGTTTTTTTAAAAAATATTAACTTAAAAAAAATTAATTTATAAATTTTTTTTAAATACGCATTTTAAAAAAAATTAATTATTATTTATAATTTTTTTTTTAAATACGCATTTTTTTTATAAAAATTAATTTTTAGAAAAATACGCATTTTAAAAAAAATTAATTATTATTTATAAATTTTTTTTTCGCAAATATTATTTTTTTTTTTAAAAATTTTGATTTTTTTTTAAATATTAACTTTAAAAAAAATTAATTTTTTAAATTTGTTTCCTTTTTTTTTTAATTTTAACTTTTTTTTTTTTTTTTTTTTTCTAAAAAAGAGGACTAACGGTGCAAACGTTTGGCTAACGAGGGCTAACGGTGTAATATTTTCTGTCTCGTTAAGAGATAACGGAGGAAAATTTTGCACCATTAGTCCTCATAGTAAACGAGGGATGTATAGTGGCAAACGTTTGCCTAACGGGGGATGTATCTTGCCAAAAGTTTCTGACAGGGATGTAGAATGGCAAAACCTGTAAACCACAGGGATGTATTTTGCAGTTCTCTCTTTCTCTAATAAAACAACTTAGCCACCATACAGAATCCTGTACTCGTACCCAAACCCAATGATTGATATGTAGTAGTTCAGCTGCCCAAAAAATAAATAATTCACACAAATAACATAATGAAATGAAATGCAAGGTTATGAATCATTTTGAAACCATATGACAATGAAGTGATCTACAGAACCGAAAACTAAATGACCAAAGATGCTGGTCTAGTTATCTCGTGACGTTTTATATGTTTGGAATTGTTCGTTTCAGAACGTTTCTGTTTCAAATTTTTGAGGAGTTTCAGAAACGTTACATTCTAATGACGAAATAAGGGTATACTGTATACATGTTTTTCAAATATTGTGCATCATAAAAACCGAAAAAGAAAGATAATCGCGTTGTGGCTAAGTTTAATATTGACATGTTTCATACAACACCGAATCAAGAACCAAAATTTATGAACTCCAAGAACCAACAACCAGATTGTAATTCGAACCACCTTACGCACATCGCTAATAGCTATTCAACCATTTGATAAGATATGACAATACAAAATTTACATTGGTTCAGTTCTGACTATAACTTTGATCTATAAATAATGACCTTGATTCGCAAATGACCCATTGACTAGACTCAGTTTTTCAGCCTTCCAACCTTTATTAATCTTATCAATGAATTCCTCCACTCTTCTTCTGAGTTCATCATCATGTGATTCCTCGTTATCTTCTTCGACTGATAAGTTGCAATCATATGACACTTTCTCAACATCTATAAACACGTTCGTTGAATGTTCTTGAAGTGGCTTTGTTTGAGTATCTATCAAGACGCTGGTTGTGCACTCTTGAAGCGGCTTTGTTTGAGTTTCTATCAAGACATTGGTTGTGCACTCTTGAAGCGGCTTTGTTTGAGTATCTACCAAGACATTGGTTGTACACTCTTGAAGCGGCTTTGTTTGAGTATCTATCAAGACATTGTTTGTAAACTCTCGAGGCGCCTTTGTTTGAGCGGCGCTTTTGAAGCTTTTGTTCTTGTTCGCAGGAAGTGGCGGCTGAGGTGGAGGAATTGGAGTAGGAGTGTGTTCATTGGTAGAATTTGAGTTTGGTTCCATGCTAACAAGAATGAGAATGACTATGATCACATTGCAAACAAGAAATATGAAGTGTGGGTTTGTTGCAGCAACTGAGATTAATTCATATGCGAATTCCAACATGGTTCTTGTGTTTGTTTTTGTGTGTATTTGAAAGAAATGAAGAATATATAAGGATGAAAGAATAAGAGTGTGCTATGTAAGCTTTTAGATAGAATGGTGTTATGTAAGCTTTTAGATAGAATGGTGTGGTGTGAAAGCTAATGAGAGTTGACCATTGAGATTAAAAATAGATTTGTTTTCAAAGCAACCCACTTTGTTTATTATATTCATAAGTCTGGTTTTTTTTATATGGGTTTTTCTAACATGTGCCCTAAGCACAACAAAAAGTACATAAAAGTACTCATGGACCCACGCAAAAGTACAGACAAGTGTACTTTTGTATGTCATTTTTCGTGGGTCTCATGGTACTTTTTGTGTGTTTAACATGTGCCTTAAGGCACATGTTAGAAAAACCCTTTTTATATTAATCTAACAAACTATGAATCATTTGATCAGCAATATGATTCTCAAATAATCAGTAATGCATAATTTTAACCAGATATTAGATACTTTATGACACAGCTTGATACTGTATCTCATAAAAACAGCATGGACCAATTGGTTTTTATTACATTTATTCAAGCAAAAGTATTGGTCCACGTCGAAAATGTAGAGTGGTACTTACGCCACAAGCTAGCACCTATATGTTGACATTTAGAACCATCTTAAAGCCTCAATAATTCGAACACTAAAGAGCCTAAGAAAATTTGAATAATGTTGTATGTGTCAAATTTAATGTACATTTACTCTTTTGCACTTGAATTCTACTATATGGTCCATGGAGTTATTTGCAAAGTTTAAACTGGTTATTTTTTGATAATCAAACAACAAAGACTTGAATCATAAACACGAGTCTAATAGCTTCCATGGTCCGAAAAAAAAGAATGACCATTGATGCAGAAGAGTTCTATTGTTATTAGGTAACATTTTATATTTATCCATAACACAAGTAGAAGATAAATACAAAAAATATAGATAAGATGCAATTAATAATAGAATTAAAATTTTTAAATAATTATCTTTAATAATAAAAAACTGTAATTAAACATCATAAATCAAACAAAACAAAGATTAAATTATTTGTTTTTTAATAAATAAAAATATATGACTCAAAAAATTTTAAAAAAACTCGCGCGTGCGCGGGCATTATAACTAGTCTATATATACGCCAAATCAATCAAACTGCCTCATCACTGCTGTTCAAAGTCCCAGACAAATATCAACACCAAATTATTCCTAATACTGCATATAGCAGAATCATTGACTGAAGACACAGTAACACCAGTTTTCATCTTATAGATATATAAGACAATCTATTAAAAACCCGTAAAAAGTAGATGGCATAGTAGCAGAGTTGGAATATAAAATAAAAACCTCATGGGTTATTTGAGTTCACCCAAAATCTTCTAAGGTTAACAGAAAACCAAACATAATACAAAAATCTTATTTGTAGTTAGCTGAACCTCTACACTGAACCTTACTTGGATCAGGCATAAAACTTTGTATTGACTTGTCTTGTTATATGATAAACAGACAAGTAGTCTTGTAAAACCTAGGCTATTAAACACGTATCTAAGGGTTAATACGACATACAAAGCATTTAAGAAAGATGCATCATGTTCAATGGTTGGTTGAGTAATCGGCAGTAGAAACTTAAAACCTTATGCACCAAAAGGTTTAAACTCCAAAGTGATCTCCAACATTAAAGACGAAAGTAACATTACATTCCAAAGCTGTATGTAACAGAGATATGCCAATACTTGGTAACCCAAAAGACAAATGAAACTAAAACTAACACGACATAAATGAAAACAAAATTTGATTAAAGACTTAGATATCTTAATAAAAACAACAATCTGACCTTCAAGATACATAACTGATGTGTGCATCAACCTTACCAACACGAACTAAGTTATAAAGATCACTTCTTTCTTTTCTTATTTTGGAATGAACCACTCTTGTTGAACCCTTTAAAATCATTAGTCGTTTCAGCTGTGTTCTGTTTGTTCATACCTTTCTTTCCTCCAAACCCATACTTTTTATCCCTATATTCTCGACTCTTACCAGCCCCTCCTTTTCGGTCTTTTCCAGCACTTGGTTTTGCTTTACCACCTGACCTATCCCATGGAGATACTCCAGCCCGTTTATTCTTCTTAGCTTTATCAGACTCTTTTCCACTTTCAAACGACAAACCCATATCACTATCTTTGTCACCTCCCGGATACCCATTTTGTTGACGTTGTTTCCTCCATTTCTTAACAGATTCAATCTCATCTTTCTTCTGTTTGACCCGTTCTTTCTGTTTTTGAGCTTGCACTTCTTTAGCCTTCTTTTTATTGTCTCTAGCCTTTCTTCTCTCCTCAGCTTCCTCGATTCTTCTCTTTTCAGATAAAAGTCGACCCTTGATTTTCTCCATGTGAGTGTCGGTTTTCACCATTTCAGCATAATAATCAGTGGGGCGAAGAAAAGGGATACCCATTGTCTGGAATTTAGCAAAAGCTTCACGTGTGCCTTCTAATCCTTGAGTGTAGAAAGCAAGCTCACGTGCTAAATCATCATTAACATCAACTTCTCCTTCTTGTTCAATATCAAGTGAAAGTTTGTGAATCCAGTCTATATCCTCGGGCCAACTGATATCTCCAAGTTTATCAAGTAGACCTTCTTTGTTGTATATCGCCGTCTTTGAAGGTTCGGCTAATTTCACATCTTCGTCTCCTTCTGATTCAGATTCAGACTCAGGTTCTGATTCTGTTTCTGGCTCAGATTCAGAGACGTCCATCTCAAGATCTTCTGGTAATGTCTCCTCCAACACTTTTGACGCACGTTTCTTTGAAGCCATTTAGTTATCTGATAAAAATATATGCCAAAAAAACAACTATTAAACACATCATTTTATCATGAGCAGAACCATATTCAACATGTAGCAATTATTTTACAGCCACAAATTTGAACTACAGACACAAATACTCTATCTACCGATTCTCATATTCACAAATAACCATATAAAAATGTAAATGTAATGTATTGTGATTATAAATTCTAAACAGATTCGTACACTGACCCTACAGAAGTATCCACATAGAGTTTGATAATCAGAATACTTTCTTGACTAAGCACAAGAAGATAAATGTCATTCAGCTTCTTCAAAACGACCAAGTAACTAATTTTCATGACTTAACGACGTCATTCAACAAGTAACTAACTTTCATGACTAAACAGAAAAAGAAATGTGTCATTTAGCCTCTAAAATACAAGGGAGTAACTAATTTTCATGACTTAACGACATCATTCAACCATTACAAAACGAGCAAGTAACTAACTTTCATGACTAAACACAATAAGATAAATGTCATTCAGCCTCTATAATACGAGGGAGTAACCATTTTTCGAACTGCATATGTGAAAACTTGTATTAAACCAGCAGCCATCTGTTAGCTGTTTACTAAATCCTACCCATTATACCTACCAATCAAGTAATTCAACAAAGAAAACTCGAAAGTTGGAAACTATCATTTTCTTGCAAACACAAATCAACCCATTAACCTCAGAAGCTAAATAACCTATAAAATTCTAATATATAAATACGATACGAGTGCGCGAAGTCTGGGCAAGTAAATTAGTTTGGTTCTAGTTATGAAATAAACACCCAATGAAGCATTTCACATGTAACACAAACTAAAAACAATATTCATATGACCACACAAACAAACATGTTCATCATGTAACAATAATAATAAATAAATTAGTAACCTTGTACACAAATATATATATATATATATATATACAACGATTCTGCAAACCTTAAACATAAAGAAATCAGGAACTTTATAAAACATTGCTACACGAATTGTATAAAAAAATAAAAATTTAGAACGAACCTTGCTGAAAAAGAAGATGTGTAGAGGCTGTGAATGTATAAACCCTAATTAAACCCACCCCCCTTTGAAGTAGATGAAACGAAGATATGGGTTTTGTTGTAAAATGTGAGACTGAGCCCATGAGTGATGAAGTGGGCCAAGCCCATTACTTGTATTTGTTTTGCTGACCCATTATAGAGTTTTAGTTTTAGGACGATAAAGCAGTGTTTTGAAACCCGGGTTGACCCAGCCGGGTTAACCGGTTAGACCGGTTCCGATCAAAAAAACGGGTCAAAAAAATCTGTGTTTCTAAAACTGGGTTAACCGGTTAAACCCGCCGGGTTTTGAGTGACTCGGGTCAACCCGGTTCTTGAAACCCGGCCGGGTTTTATTTTTTCAAAATTTTTTAATAAAAATCCGGGTTGACCCGGTGCCCAGTGACTCGACCGGGTCGATTTCAAACCCGGTTTTTAAAACATTGCAATAAAGTTTGATATGGGATTTTTTTGTGATAGATACTAGGAAGAGTTTTATGCGGTGCTAAGCACGGCCCTGGTGTTTATATGTAAGGTTTTGTGAGCCGATAGATTTTAATAGTTAAGAAACATAAGAGCTGGTTAATTGATCGGATTTTACACGATTAATTTTATAACATGAGTATCACAAATTATTCTATTTTGTAATTTTGGTATGATACTATGTCTTTTTAACATAATTTAGAAAATAATTTTCAAAATTTTTACCCATCAGTTTAGTCTAATAACATGTACTGTACTATGTAATAATGTGATATTTGAAGATCACATGCCGAATTCTCTCCGTCACAAGATAAATATTATCCGACAAAAATATATATTAAAAAAAACAATTTTTTTTTTAGTTTTTAAAAATAACAATTTTACTCTTAATTAATTAATAATTATTTCATTTTTAATTTTTTTTAGTAGTAACTTCATTTAAAAGTAATGTAATAATCTTAATTAATTTTCTCTATTAATATCTTTAGTGGATAGTTAATTAGAATTTTAGTTGCGCTCAAAATTCGAAAATAAAAAAATAGAAAAGAGCCCATTAATTTGTACTTTTTCACATTATCTGAAAACCTCACGCTTGCCATCCTTTTTTTTTTAACATACAACATTGCTTCACGTAGCCTAATCATGATTTTATTTACAAATTAACATTTTGTATCATCATGTGTTAATAAATTATCTATCTACCTTGACCAAGATCTTTGAAAGGAAAACAGTAAAAGATAGGTACTTTCAGAAAGACTTATAGTTGCCTAAAAAGATGAATGTGCTATACGTGTTACATTTGACAAGTAAAATGATTTGAATTTGAAAATTTTGATAGTAGACGACTATTTTTTTCCAAATATGTCTCATCACATTGATGGTCAACGCCTTTAAAAAAATCACATTGATGGTCAACCCAATTTTCTTTTTTCAATCACATTGTGTTGTAGAAGTAGTGGGTGGTCAAACAATGTTATACTACTGTACAAGATTGAGCCTAGTTCCCTGTAAATCTTATAGCTCCTCACTAGAAGCATTTCGACCTGAATCTCGAAACTGAACTGGAACCGAACCGGAACCGTACCAATTTTCGATATACAGTACGTTACCAGGACTATGAAATAAGATGAAAAAAAATCAGGATGACTAACTCGGTACGGGACCGGTACCACATCGAGAAATTCCCAAAAAAAAAGCGGGAAAATCCCGATTTCCCGGTACCGATACCGGTATCCGAATCCCGTTAGGTATGGTACCGGTACCACTAATTTATGCTCGAAAAAATTATCAGTACCAGTAATTCGGTACGGGATCGATACCGTGCTCATCCATACTCCTCACCAAGTTAATGTTTGATTGATAGTTAGAGTATTCATCACTCAATATGAAATATGTCAAATCCTATCATGAAGTAAGGTAGATATGCCCATAACCCATTCTCTAGTACTTTTTGAGAGTTGTTATGTTCTACATTTAAAAAATAGTATGTTGAAGATCGGGTATAATGCAGCACAAATACAAAATCAGTACAATATGATTTTGAGAAATAAATACACACAAACTTAGGGTCCGTTTGGTTGGTGGGGTTATGATAGGTTTGGGTTTTGTCCTACTCAAATTAGTTGTTTGGTTGTATTTTTAGGATTGAGGTTTGGCAACTAATACCAAATATGAGGGGTGTAGTAAAGTTAGGGGTGGCAAGGGGTTTATGGCAAAATGGACTATTTCTGGACCATTAGCTTTTTCAACCTCATTTTTTTTCCTTTTTATCTTATCATTATTAATAAAAATAATTTTTATTTTATGTTGATATAAATAATGTATAAAAACGTTATTAATATTTTTCGATATCCTTAAGTTTTGACGATCACAAAATATAAGAACATTAAACGCAAAATTAATACGTAAACAAGTTTTAAGCAAGTTTATATCATCTCATCCAACATAATCACTTAAGGTATGAATAAAAAAGTAACTAATACATTTTATGATCAAATGGATGTTTATTTAAATAATACAAAGTTTATAAAATTAAATAAACTTATTATATATTTTTGGAAAACACTTTTGGTAATAAAGGAAAATGTTTTATTCATAATAAATATATGAATTCAAAATTTTAACCAAAATCAGTTAGTTTTTCACCAAATAAACTTTCCCCAGAAAAAGACAAGAAAACTGCAGTTTTCATCTGGGCGGCCCCCTTAATTTTAAGGGGGCCGGCACACAATTAAGGGGACCGGCCACGTTCCCCTGTCAGATTCTGTCAGAAATTTTTCCCTATAAATACCACCTTAAATCTGGAATTTTTCCCACCTCTTGCATGAAAATTTTCAGATCCAAATCTCTCTAAACATCCTCCTAAAAACCCTTTGATCATATAATTGTTAATCCTTGTTTCAAGTGATTCATTCCCTCACCTCTCATCTCTCAAAGTGCAAGAGAAGAATACTCCTTCAACATCAAGTTGTGAAGTATTGTAGATTTGTGTATATAGTCTAGTTGTTGTGTACATTCATTGTAAAGGTGTGATAGTAGTGTAACTAGATAGATCTAGGAGTAGAAGTTGTGAATAGAAGTAGTGAGATATAAGTAGTGGTGTGAAGAAGAAGTAGTGGAGTAGTGTGAAGTTGTGAAGTAGTAGTGGTGTGTACAAGTTGTGAAGAAGGTGTGCCAAGTCGTGAAGAAGTTGTGTAGAAGGTGTGAATAAGTTGTGACGAAGTTGTGGTGTGTATATTGGTGTGTAAGGTTTTCTCCGCCATAAGGGAGCTTGTTGACATAGTAAAGAAAACTCTCGAGTAGGGCAAGGAAGGTGTCCTTGTAGCCGAACCACTATAAATCCTTTGTCTCGCGGTTAGATCTTTCCATATCTTACTTATTATCTTGCTTATATCGTTATTACTTTTGTAGACGTAGACGTATATGTATAGTTGCTCATATAGTGCTAGTATTGATTTTACTTAAAGATCAAACAAAAGTTTCATTCACAAAATAAAGTTTTTACAATCAAACTAAAAAGGTAACATACATTTAATTGATCATTTCGATCAAGTATAGTTTTCATACAAAATATAACTAAGGATTATAAAATAAACGGTTACTTACTTATCTCTCGTATATAGCTATAATTGTTTATATTATGCATGTGTTGATTTCACATACTTAGTTTTCATTATTATTATTGCTCATACTTTGATATAGTTGTTCATATTGTTCAAGATTTGAATTCACATAAGATCGAATCAAAGTTTTAAGAGTAAACAAGACTTTTAAACAACTAAGTTTTCATAAAACTAAAAAGACGTAAAACTATTCAACCCACCCTTCTAGTTTTCCACAATTGGCATCAGAGCCAGGTTAAACAAGATTTTTAAAATATATTGTATTTTAAAACTTGTATCGATCTATGGAATCGGAAAAATATTTAGAAGGGCAATCTATGCAAAGACCACCACTATTTGAAAGTGATGGATTTTTATATTGGAAAAATATATTCGAAACTTATGTGAAATCGAAAGATTTTGATCTTTGGCATGTCATTACCTTTCGTGATTTTCCCCCTATTCAATATAATTTTGAAACTAAAATGGATGAAATTGTATCTTTTGAAAAACAAAATGATGATTTGAAAAGGAAACTAGCTAAAAATAATGAGGCTAAAATGGTTATTTATAATGCGTTACCACGCAAAGAAAATGAAAGAATTTTTATGTGTAAAACCGCAAAAGAAAGTTGGGATTCTTTACTAATCACTCACCAAGGTAATAGTCAAGTTAAAGATAATAAAATAGATCTTCTTGTTCAACAATATGAACAATTTACGATTCCGGAGGAGGAATCAATAGATAATATTTTTGCTAGGTTTAACACTATCATCACAAGTTTAAAAACACTTGATGAGAATTTTTCTAGTAAGAATTTTATTAGGAAATTTCTTAGGGATCTTCATCCAAAATGGCGAGCTAAAGTTACGGCGATTGAAGAATCGAAGAACTTGTCAACTCTTCAACTTGATGAGTTGACCGGCAACCTGAAAGTCAACGAAGCAATAATAAAGAAAGACTCCGAGATGGTCAATGGAAAAAGAGAGCAAAGCAAGTCAATTGCGTTGAAAGCTAGGAAGGAATCTAGTAACGAGGATAGCTCAACTTCCGAAAGTGATGACGAAAAATATGCGATGGCCGTAAGAGACTTCAAGAAATTCTTCAAAAGGCGAGGAAGATTCATTAGACAACCGCTTGATGAAAGGAAAGCAAACCAAAGAAATAAAGATGACAAAAATGGCAAAAGTGATAGGAAGTGCTTCAAATGTGGTAATCCAAATCATCTCATCGGAAAATGTCCAATGATGCCAAGAGATCAAAATCAAAAGGCATTTGTTAGAGGAGCTTGGAGTGATAGCGATGACGATGAGAAATAAATCACAAATGAGGAGAAGTGTCTTATGGCTAAGACATCAAGCGAGGTACGTTCCAAAACCGAATACTTTAGTGACGAAAATTTATCATTAGACGAAAAAGACCTAGATAGTGAATATAATAGGTTATGCAAAATAGGTCAAAAGGCTATAGCTAAAAATAAGTCACTAAAACATATTAATAATCAATTAGAAAATAAAGTACTCGAATTAAAAATTAAACTACAACATTTGGAAAAAGAAAAAGAAGTTTTTAAAGAATGTAAAACATGTTTAGAGGTCAAAAATGAAAACGAAAAACTTAAAGATGTAATTTTCAAACTTGACAAGTTTAAAAATAGTAGTAACTCACTTAAGAAAATAATAAGTGTTCAAGAAACTTTGAGAGATAAAACCGGTCTAGGATTCGACTTAACTAATGTTTCAACTAGTGAAAATAAAAATGAAAAGTTTGAATGTGAATCTAGTAAACAAAAACCATTAGACTCAAAATCTAAGTATGTACCTATAAAAGATAGAAAAATACCTATTGCGAGTGATGAGGAAGTAAAAAGTTTTTATAAACCATCATTAAAAGCGAAAACCGGATTTTCTAAACTAAAATTAAGATCTAAAACTCCACCTCCAAATAGACCAAATAATCCTCATCCTCGGTCTAAAACCCCTCAACATAGTAGAAATCAAGGTAGACAAAACTTTTCAAATAATAGTCACCCAATGTGGATTTATCCACATCAACCAAGCTTTAGCCCATGGGGAATACTTCCACCATACATGCATCCTAGTCAATTGCAAACCATGTTTGGTTCAAACAACTTTGGACCAATGAAACCATGGGAACCAAGTGGCTAAGTTGTCACTTTTCGAAACTATTGGAATCTCATCTACAAATGGCTTCTATAAGTCAACATGGCAACTTGAAGTTTTTTTTGAAGAAAATTTATTGAAGACTAAAAGGTACGCATTTCTTTTAAGTTTATCGTTAAAATTATATTCTTAGATTAATAACTAGTTAGAATAATGCTTAGTTTTATAGCTAGTAATACTTACTTGCTCACATATTATGAACCCCTCTTAGATGGCTTTCCTAGGATTTAAATTAAAATTGTTCGTTGTCGAACAACATAGAAAATGGAAATCTTCTATGTCCACTAGTAGAAAACTCATGGTGATGAAGTGAAATGAGTTAAGTGAATTAATCGTTAATATAGAAGTAAGACTAGATCCCTCGCGTAAGAAAACTATGGATGAAACAAGCTCTCGAAGACTATGGCATTAGGTTAGAAAATATTCCTATTATGTGCAATAACAAAGGTGCTATAGAAATACGTCATCACTTTCTTAGGGACATTATACAAAAAGAAAATATAACAATAGATAATGTAGCTTCGGAAGGTAACATTGCCGATATAGTCACTAAGCCTCTTAAGCGTGATTTACTTAACTACTTACGTTTAGGATTAGGAATGATGAAGCAAATTGATTAAATTCTTGTAATACTTAACATCTTCTGAAAAATCAAAGTTCTGATAAATTTTCTTTGTCAGATGGGCGGACCCCTTAAAATTAAAGGGACCGGCCTCACTTTAAGGGGGCCGGCTATCTGAGCATAAAATTTTAAGTTTTCTTTCTTCTCAAATCTTAGTCTAGGATTCTATTTTGCACAAAATTAAGAATTGAGATATTTTGTTTTGCATAAATATATTCTCAAATAAAATCTCAATTCATTTTGAAATTATTCTCACGTTTAGAATACTCATTGTTGAATAATGATAAAAACATTTTTCTCAAATCATGCACAATAGTCTCACTCTCGTTGTCTATATATATATAATCCAATATATACATATACATGACACTTAGAAGTGAGCAAAGCTAAATCAAGGAGATCAAGGATCGTTTCTTAGGAATATTTGCTTAGGAGTCGAAACGATCTTAACTCCGTAATTGTTTCATATAGGCATACACTAGAACAAAATCAAGGATTACACTATCACATTTGTTCCATCACTAGTTTCTCACTAACTAGTTTCCTTACGCTAAGATAGGAGTTTTAGGTTGAATGATTTGCTAAATTACTTATTTGTCTTATTGGTTATGCATGCATGCTTAGTTATGACTATTTTATGTGCTTACTTGCTTGCCTATATACTTTTCATGCATATTTCATTAAGATAATACTTGCCTTGTTGCCTAAAGAGTTGGACTTGCCCAAAACCAAACCTCATAACCCTTACACACTCAAACCATCAAAGTGAAATGAAAAACCAAGTCATCCCTTCCATCAACATCGCTCTCACCAATCACACCACTTGATACTCATTTCCCATCTTCACCAATAACTCCATCTAGTCATCCTCACAAAAAGATTCAACTATTCCCTACACTCTACAAAGTGTGTCATTACCAATACAACTTAACCCATGAAAGTCAAACCATACATCATAATAACAAACCATCCATCTCATCACCCAAATACACCTTCACCCTTGCTCCCAAAAATACACCTTCATCTCACTTCACCCAAATACACCTTCACCCTTGCTCCCAAAAATACACCTTCATCTCACTTCACTCAAATACACCTTCAACACACCACACCATAATCCACCATGGATTCACTAAAAAAAAAACTTCCATTTCCAAAACATCAAAGAAACAAAAGATCCTCATCATCACTCCTTAATAACTCTTCATTGACTTAACCAATCATGACTTCTCCCAACAAACCAAAGTCAAAAATCCTCATCAATAAATGATGTTGTCTCTAACCAACCAACACCTAAGCCTCCAACTTACCCAAATGAAACCACCCTTCTACATCAACAAGACAACCTCACAATCACTCTCACCAATAAAATCCCACATTCACCTCACTCACTTCTACCAAATGATCCTTTTGAGGAACATACTCAATTTCAAAACAACAACCATTACCCTCAACAAAACATGAATCACATCACAACTCAACAAAACCACCTTTATTACCCTACTCAAATTTTCTCCCTCACTCACTCCACTTAAAGCAAGTTGAGCATCCTACCCACTATTGTCCTTGTTGCATTTACCTCCAAAAACAAATCATTCTCTTGGAAGAATACCTCACTTGGATTGAATACCTCCTCACTAGGAAAAACTCAAACCCATCACTCACTCAAGACACCAACGATTCATCAACCGCTCCAAACCCACAACTTACCATTGAAAATGCATCCGTAGACATCACCCTTTCATTATCACTCATAACATCCCTTAATGCACACTTCTCCTCATCCCCAATCAACCTACCAAACTTCAATCCTATCCTATGAAGCTTACTTGAAGCCAACTACCATGCTTCCCATCAACAACCACCAAACTCTCCAAACACCATTCCAATAAAAATCTATCTCCACTAAATCCAACTACCATGATTCCTATCTTCAAATAAAATCTCCACAAACCTTTTGTGTTCCAAGCAAGTCCAAGAGACCTCAAGTTGGCAACTTAGTATTATCTAGTGTAATTTGCTAGAAAAGCATTTATATATGCTTACATATTAATGATTATGTTTTCAACATAATCTATTTAAACTATTAATGAATGTTTCTTGTGCATTCTTGTTAGTTCTCCTGTACTATATGTATTACATGCATCATATATATATTGCTTGTGCTCTAAATATTTTTGCAAGAATTCCATATCTCAATTTCTTATGACCTCAAAACGAGAGGAAGTATACTTAAAGGGGGAGCTATACACTCGTCGGGATAACCTTTTTGATGTTAACAAAAAGGGGGAGAAGTGATATAAACTCACACTAAAAACCTGCATATATATTAATTTTTAGTTTAATGAGTTTAGATTTTGTAATCATCAAAAAGGGGGAGATTGCTGATATAAATAATGTATAAAAACGTTATTAATATTTTTCGATATCCTTAAGTTTTGACGATCTCAAAATATAAGAACATTAAACGCAAAGTTAATACGTAAACAAGTTTTAAGCAAGTTTATATCATCTCATCCAACACAATCACTTAAGGTATGAATAAACAAGTGACTAATACATTTTATGATCAAAGGGATGTTTATTTAAATAATACAAAGTTTTAAAAAATACTATTCATCCAGAGCGAAGTCTCTCCCACTATGGGCGATTTTTTCCCTAACCCACCCTAATCGATCCTCATCAAATCTGCCCTAAAACCTTCAATTCTTGTATCGATTTGATTTATCCTAGTAATCAAACATTGTGTTTATCATTGGGATATTCAATCGCTACTAGTTTTTTAAGATTTAGATCGTTTTTTGGTGAATCGTTGTTAGGGTTTTTTAGGGTTTAAATCGTCACAGTTTATATCATTCGATCCTAATATCCTTTACTGATTAAAGTCGGTTGTATAATCGACTCTTATATATATATGGTCGAATCTTTTTCTGCTGCGCCTCGTTTTTATTCCATTCGATTCTCTACTTTAGGGTTTCATTTTTTTGTGCGCATGGATTATTATGGTGCTTAATTCAACACTATTCTCGATTAGGGTTTGGTGTATTTATCGTTTGGGGGTTTGTTTGGTGCTGATGCGTTATCCCTTGATGCCTAATCGAAACCCTTTTAGGGCTTTGGTACTACCGTTTTGCAAGTTCCATAGGATGGTGTTTACGGACTGTTCCTTTATGGATTCATGTTTCCTGTTAGTTTACTTTGTTTGTGGTTCATCCTTGTTACGTGGGTTTGGGAGAGTGAATGTCAAGTTATCTTGTGTAAGTCAAGTTATATGATTCTTGTTCAAAAATCATATTGGGTGCTGCTGATCGGTTGGGTAGTTTTGCTTATGGGTGTCTTTGTTATCTAACTACCATGATCATGATTGTAAGTTAGGGTTTAACCTATTGATGTTAGGGGATTCACCTTATTTTTTACCAATCATCTCTATTGGACATAATTCTGATCATGAGATCCTTGAGGGTTGGTTATATTGGACGTTAGAGCTCTTTGATGTCTTTGGATGAATCAAGTGTGTCTATTGGTGTGTTACGCTTTCTCATGCTGCTACTGTTCACTTGCTTATCTTCGGGTAGTTGCTTATGGATTTAGTGTATGATGGGTATGGTGGAGGTTTTGTTTGTGGTGTTCGTTGCTACTACAAACAGATTATAAGTTGAAGACCGCTTGGATGATACTTTGGTTATTTCTACGTGGATTCTTCATGGAAGTTAAGGTGGACCGCCAGAGTGATATAGAAGGCTTAAGTTTTTGCTTGAGTAGTATTGTTAATTCTCATGTACTTGTATCATTATTGGTATGTTCATTTTATTGTAAGTTATAAGAATGGTGTGTCATTCTTATAATCGAGTCTGTAAGTGTCCTAAGGGACAGAGGTGAGGGACATCACCCTCACCCTATGTACCTCAACGTTTTTTGGTGTAATGAATTTTGCCAGGGTGATTTAACCCTTTTACCCAAAAAAAAAAATACAAAGTTTATAAAATTAAATAAACTTATTATATATTTTTGGAAAACACTTTTGGTAATAAAGGAAAATGTTTTATTCATAATAAATATATGAATTCAAAATTTTAACCAAAATCAGTTAGTTTTTCACCAAATAAACTTTCCCCAGAAAAAGACAAGAAAACTGCAGTTTTCGTCTGGGCGGCCCCCTTAATTTTAAGGGGGCCGGCACACAATTAAGGGGACCGGCCACACTCCCCTGTCAGAAATTTTTCCCTATAAATACCACCTTAAATCTGGATTTTTTCCCACCTCTTGCACGAAAATTTTCAGATCCAAATCTCTCTAAACATTCTCCTAAAAACTCTTTGATCATATAATTGTTAATCCTTGTTTCAAGTGATTCATTCCCTCACCTCTCATCTCTCAAAGTGCAAGAGAAGAATACTCCTTCAACATCAAGTTGTGAAGTATTGTAGATTTGTGTATATAGTCTAGTTGTTGTGTACATTCATTGTAAAGGTGTGATAGTAGTGTAACTAGATAGATCTAGGAGTAGAAGTTGTGAATAGAAGTAGTGAGATATAAGTAGTGGTGTGAAGAAGAAGTAGTGGAGTAGTGTGAAGTTGTGAAGTAATAGTGGAAAAATTCATGAAAGACAAGCACAAGTGGAAAAATTCCGGCTCGACTTTGGCAAGACGTAATCGTCTTCGGGTTATGAACGAGGACCCTGAGCATTTTTGTAACACCCCCAATTTCGTGATACGCAGCGGAATTCAAACTGGGTGTTACTTCATGGCACAACAGTTATAACAATAGAAAACGAACTCTAATTCAGTCGTTTTAAAAACATTTATCATTCGAATTATATAAATATCAGAGTTTACAAAATGAGGTCCCAGTAGTTTCAAGGTTTACAAATTACATTAAATGGGTTTTTGAATGATAATAAAGTTTACAGCCTTCTTGAGTATCCGTGCTCCTCCGTGCCAGCCTCGATCATTATGGACCTGAAATACATGCTAAAGTGTCAACACAAAGGTTGGTGAGTTCATAGAGTTTGTGAAAATAGTTGTGGAAACCTTGCAAAATTATCGTGACAAGTATAGGTAAATACTAAATGTAGATTCCTAGAATTCCAAGTGTATGACTATTCTACTAAATACAATATCACATGTAGGTAATGCTTCTGTTGCTCTTAATTCTTGACATCGAAACCTTAAGTTTTCTAGCTTCTCGTTTCTGGTTTTTATTTGTACCAAGTCCGTTAGTTTGTTATTATACCAATTATATTAGTTTCGAGATTTACACCAAGTCCATTAGATCACATAGTTTGCACCAAGTACATGAAATAGTAGTTGGACCAAGTCCATTGAATCGTAGTCGGACCAAGTCCGTAGAATCGTAAATTGGACCACGTCCATGGCATCGTGGGTTACGTTGTTATACACCCACAACGTTGAAAATTGTTTATTATTGTACTATCCTTTATGAAAACCAAAATGTAAATCTCATATTAATAGAAAGTGGAATAATTGTTGCAATCATAGCCTAATAGGTAATTTGTTGTTATACCTAGTGTTCTCAAATGTTTGTTTCGTTTGTTTGCTCTAACTGGGTCAACTTAATGTTTACACTATTCCTAATAGATCTAACCATAGTATTCGTACTCACTACGCATAGTGCTTAATGGTCCATGATATAGAAACTATAAGTATGGCAATAATGCAATTTAGCTTGAATAAACATTTAGTTCAGATACAACCTATAGTTTGCAAATTATCGAGATTAAAATTAAAAGTAGTTGAGCATGTATCTCCCCCAAAGTATTTATAAAACAAGTATAAAAATGGGGCTATGACTCACCTGATAATAACTGATAAATGATACTAGTAAATTGGGCAGCGCTTCCTGTAACACCCCCAATTTTTAAAATATTTGCAGCGGAATAAAGATTGGGTGTTACTTCATAGCTCACAGTTTTTCAGTAGAAAACGATTATCAATTTAGTTATTTTAAAACATTTATCATTCAAATATCAGAGTTTACAAAATGAGGTCCCAGTGATTTCAAAGTTTGTTAAATAAGTTTTCGAATGATAGTAAAATTTATAGCCTTCATAAGAATCCGTGCTCCTCCGTACCATCCTTGCTCATTATGGACCTGAGATAAACACATGCTAAAAGTGTCAACACAAGGTTGGTGAGTTCATAGAGTTTTATGGAAAACCATTTATTTTGATAGATTTCAGGAATATTTGGTAATGATAAATCCAAACAGTAATGGAACAAGTATTGAGTAATGTTGACTATAATCACAGATAAATCATATAAATATTCAATCAAATTCAAATAAGGGATCAATAATCCTAACATGAGCTGGAAACTCATGATGCTAATTTAATGAGATATACAATTCAAGTATGGTCAAATTCCTATACAGCTGTATCTAAATATATGTTGAAAACATACATTTCCTTATGGATATTGCACCAAGCCTCATGACACGCAAAACGTTAACAAAAGAGGTGATTTATCAAGTTAATGATAAATTTTACCCTTTTATAATAGGTGATTTGCCAATTCCTATTTTTGTTCAAATATAGTATATCACGACTAATACGACTAACCATATGCATATGGCATTCCCTCAAGTATTAGTGGGACAGGAGGTCAATCCTTAACAGGTTTCGAAGCTGTTCACTATATTCACGCTCACATAACAGTGATTAATGGCTCATGATTGAGGGACTTTATGGCGATAAGGTAACTTAGGCAATATCAAGGTAATAATGGAATCATTCAGGATAGTATAGTATAGTCAAGTATCAGTATTTCAGTTAAGTAATTCGTCACATAATCATTTGAGTATCAGTATTTCAGTTACGTAATTCGCCAGTAACACACACACACACACACACACACATATATATATATATATATATATATATATATATATATATATATATATATATATATATATATATATATATATATATATATATATATATATATATCACATGCCACAATAATCAAATTGGAAACATTATCATCTGAGTATCAGTATTTCAGTTAAGTAATTTGCCAGTAACATATATTTATCACATGCCACAATAATCAAATTGGAAACATTATCATCTGAGTATCAGTATTTCAGTTAAGTATTTCGCCAGTAACATATATTTATCACATCTTAAGTCATAAACTTCATCAGGTAACTATTAATAAGGAAATTGATTTGAATCATGTAATTTATTCATATACTTATAAAGTTATCAAAGTATATGTAAGCATGTATCTCCCCCAATGAGTTAAAAACAAGTATTGGAAATGGGGCTATGACTCACCTTGATTGATGTTGGGATGATGAAAAATAAGATATGATGAGATTGTGAAAATGATTATGAAAACGTCTTTGATACGGAACCTGATAAATAAATTTATCTGAGAATCTAACCAAATACTATTTGGTAAATGAATAACGATTAATCGTTATGATGAAAAGATGATATGCGAATGAAATTATTATGTTTATAATAGTATGACGAGATATGCTATTATTTCTAAAGTTCTTCCTTTTTAATGATGATAAAAATAATATGCAATGAATATGAGTTTAAATATCGTTATATTAACGTAAAGTTAAATAATATATAAATAAAATGTAATGAAAATGCATATGACGTGATGGGTGACATAAAATAGAAAATAAAATAAGAATGTCAAATAAAATATGTTGGTCCTTGTCCTTTTCCAGTTTTTACAATTTTTATACTAACGGCGTTAGCGTTACACCGTTAGTCCTTTTTATATATAATTTATAATTATAGTCCACTACATGTCTAATATTACAATATAAGCTTGGAAATCAATAATATGTCATTTTATAACCTATAGTTTCTGTTTTTACTGTTCCAGTCCTCTGTTTTAATAGTTTGGCAGTTTTAGTCCCTGAAGGTGTCGTCGCGTTACATTTTTAGTCCAAATATACAAAAATTATAAGAAAAATTTTATAAAAATTTCCGAAGCTTAATAAATTAATAACAAGCTTATTTTAACAGCTTATTTGCTAAAAAGCTTATTTTTCATGAAATTGGGCCTTAATGAATCAAAACAAAGGCCCGTTAATAAATTTAGAGGCGAGGGCATGGAAATTGTTTTGGGCCTGGACTTGGGCTATTTTTATGCTTCTAAAAATATATTTTATGGGCCTGGTGGACTGATAAAACGCTAAGTCTTATTGGGCTTAGTATAAGCCCAATCGAATTTTATTAAATCTTTGAATAATATGAGATTTATAAAACCTTGTGATTGTCGATCAAATTGGCTAAATTTTAGTGTCGAGACGTGAGTATTTTTACAAGTTATATAAATGAAAGTGGTAGTTTTCTATGTGGTCTATTGAGTCGTATAAAAATATTGGGTGTTCGTTAATTTAGATTACGAGATAAACGAGTGTTTCATGAGACGTTTGTGACGTAAAAAGACTTAGAAATATTTCTAAGTGTTTAGAGTTTTTCATCCGATTGAGCATGGTTTAAAATAAGTTCATATGATGCTTGTAACGTAAAGATAAACGTGAAACAATTGTGTGTCGTGACTCCTAGGCCTTCCAAGATAGAGGCTAGCCACATGTCGTGTACTACATGATAATTTGTACGTAAAAATTATATATAAAGCTTATATATGATCGACAAAACATATACATGATGCATGGGATATATTTAACGTGTGAAATGAATTCAAAAGGGTTCTAGGAAACTTATAATACCTTAAAGATGGTATTTGAGTCGAGTGAAATGGAAGAAAACGCAATAAATGATCACGGTGCAACAAGACCCAAGTATCGAATTTGTATTAAACCCGATATACCTTTTCTTGCATTCAAACCTTCTTGTGATTATTTCTGGTTGAGCTTATAATATTTGAGAGAGTACATGAGTTTTTTATGAGTATATTTGATGGAAGAAACAAAGTGAGGAAGAAACGATACATATAGAAAGAATTTTGATATACGTACGATGCAAAAATTTCAAGGAAACATGAATTACTATTACATGTCAGTGAGATAGGATTCTTGATTGATTTTTAACATATTATAATGTTTTGAGAGAGCTAGAATCATGGAGTATGTCTTTGTGAGTCATGGGATATGTCGACCATCATTTATATATATACACGATCTACAAAATCGTGTAACACTTGGTCTATAGCTGATGAGACTTGATTAGGAACATGAAAACATGTTTGAAATATTATTAGAATCATTTAGAAACAAACCAGGATTAAAATGGTTGAGTTTTGAATTTATTATATATTGATTGGGTTGGATTTTGGCCAAACACTTTGCCTCTATTAAACGTATCAAACGTTCGTCTTAGAAGCTAAAACTTGGCATACTAATTCTTTGGCGGGTAGATAATTAGGAGGTATAAAAATATGGACATGTTACGTTTAAGAATTGAAAGAAAACGAGGCGTTTTGGGATGGGATAACTTGACTGGAAATGAAAAATAAAAAGAAGTTGGGCTTTTGTGATGGGCTGGTGAACAGTGCTTGTCGTGTGGGTTTGGGCTGAAATAATTAAGGGCCCGATGATGAGGCGAAAAATGAACCATTTTTAGGGGGTCATTTAAGCCCGGAATTGAATTTATTTGATCAAATATTGCCCTAAATCGTTCCTTTTATGATTTTAGGTACTTTGGGAGTGAATTCTGGAAAAGGAAGCATTTTGGACGTTTTTGGAGCATAAAAGTGAAGAAAACGGCAAAGACTTAATTTTCCATGCTGAGAACAGTACCTGACGGCGTCAAGAAGGAAAATGTGACGGCGTCAGGAGTAAAATCCATGATGACCCAGAGAAAACCTGAAGGCGTCAAGAGAAGGGCGTCAAGAGTTATTTTGGTGACGGCCTGAAGATGGACTACACGTGACGGCGTCAAACCCAGATCTAGGCAGTCCGAGAACTTTATTGGCAGCGAGATGACGGCGTCAGACATTTACTCTTGACGTCGTCACCTCACAAAATCTATATATACTTTTCTATTTTTCATTCATTAAGAGAGGAACTTGTGTGGAGAATACTAGGGTCGAACCTAATAAACCCTAGGTCGTTTGTAACAGTATTTTCAAGGGTTTGAACCCCTTGAAACCTTTCATGTTCAATTAAGATAAGTCCTCTTTCAATTCATTCAATATGTTTATGTGTTGTTTGAATATATCTTATGCTTGTCTTGATTTTAACATGTTAGGCTAGATCTTTCATGTATTTGCTTAGATGTAATGAAACCTAGATGTTAATTATAGGTTGATTGCTTGTTTATAGTTGTAATGGATGAATGATTTCAATGTTAGGCTTAAGAAAACTGGCAGATCTCCATTGTGTAACTTGCTTGAATGTCTTAAGAAACATGAACCGATGTGTACTAGGTTTTTATGATTGTATTTAATGCATGAGCGAATTCTAGTGATCCCATGTTAGGAGCTTCTTAGCCGGCTCGACATAGGAGTGAAGTAGGAGCTTATAGGATTGGGGAAGTAAGTACGCCACCCCATGAATGGTATTAAGGAATACAATCCGTCATCCATGCAACTGTAACAAGTAATTAACCTGTAAAAGATATCTAGGGAGTAGTGAAACCTAAGTAAACACAATTCTCCCATATATTGCTCACACCACTATCTTAATTTAGTTTATTTTCATTTTTAGTATTTTATTTTGATTGCATCTTTAGTTATTGGGTTAGTTGATTAGCAACTAATTCCGCCCACTCCTCTAAAAACCGAGATTTTATTTGCTTTTATAAAAACATAAAAATACAAAAAGAATCATCCCTCATCTCTAGACCTAGTCTTCAGGTTTTCTAATCCTAGCGACACTATTCCTAAGTTGAACGATCAATCCCCCGGTACTTGTCACTACACTATACTACAACGATCAGGTACATTGCCTGGTGGAGGTTGTAAGCTTCTCGAGATCCCTCGAGAGGTAAAACCTGGTGCAATTCCCACGCATCACCCGATTAGTTGTAATTAATATTAAGTAGGATTAGTGATGTTATTTAGTTTTCGTTAAACGTGTCGAGAACTTGTTTCGTCATTTGGTGAATTCTGTGATATCGTAATCGTGACCATTTAATATATTAAGAAAATTTCAAATTTTCCTGTAAAATTGGTGATTAAAATAATGACAGAGATTCATATATAATTAAACATTTTTAATTATATGGATTTTTTCGAGGTTTTACACTTCCGCATCTAAATTCAAGAATCCATTTTCTAAGCCTTAAAAACCTCTAAATCACCTCATAACAACCCCAAAACTATCTTAATCGCTCCTATAATAAAAACCCATCCTTAGAATTAGCTGATCTATCCTTGCCAAAGTTTCAAGAAATTTCTGAGAATCACAGCTCCTATCAATCATTGTGTAGCTCTTAATCCAACCGGGGAAACATAAAATAAACTTAATTTTTACGTAGACAATACTTATGCCATCAACTTATCTGTATAACTCGGAGCTCGAAAATCAACTATGGATGATATATGAGGGGGTGGAAAGTGGAGGATGAGGGAAATGTGTGTTTTTCTGTGAAATAAAATGAACTAGTTTCATTTCTCTTTATAGTGAAAATTTATGAAAATATCTAGATATTTTGATGAATAGTAAATAGATATTTATGAATAGTAATTAGATATTTTGATGAATAGTAATTAGATATTTATAAATAATAACTAGATATTTATATATTAGGAGTATATGATACATTGTTTATGCATGAAAATCGTGTAGAAGAGTTTATTTATTTAATTAATGATAATAAATAAATAATTGGTAAATAAGAGTAAGACATAAAATAAAGATGATATTACTGGAAACGTTCTAGCAATATATAGATTAACCCTAGGATGAATAGTAACCTGAAAATGGGAATTGTTACAATTTTGGAGCAGACGCGTTGCCATGGCTAGACGGCATGTACCGGATTTCTAAGAGTCAACGTTCGTCAAACTCGACCGCTAGTTCCGGTTCAAACCTGACAATGTTTCAAGAAATGCCGCAACAACAATACGAGTTAGACCGCAAGGCAAAGATGGATGCTCTCGAACGAGAGTCACTCGCGAGAATTACTTTATATGAATCTCAAAAGATTGCCGAGGAGATGCGAGTGCTACAAATGGATACAAGCAAGATGGATTCGATCGACGAGACGGTCGTGAAAGCCTAAAAAGCACGAATCCGGCAAAGTATCCAACCAACGAGCACTAGGTTTTAATTTATATGTTTATGTATTAGGTTTTTATTTTTATGAAACTTTTTTATTTTTTTTATTATTTTTTATTTTTAATGTAATGTTTATTATTATTATTATTATTATTATTAATGAAGTTTATTTTAGTTAATATTGTGTATGTTTTATTTTATGTAGAAAAAAGAAAAGAAAGAAATGAACGACCTCACCATATTTTCTGGTGCCAACGGTAACGGCCAGAATGTGGTGCCATAGAGACTTTTGTTGACGTGGAAACATTTTTTGTCTATGGCACGAGAGCCACGACACCCCTGTACCAAGTGCTCTGAATGGTGATGTGATAAGTAAGATAATATGATGAATGGTGATGTGACACTAATCTATGCTACATTATAATGCATTTTGGACTAGAAAGGTTTAGAATTCATACTTTTTTCTTGCTTATTACGGAAAGATTTCAAAATTAATTTGTTAGAAAACAAGTTGGTTAAGAAATGGTTGGTTGTTCAAACTAAAATTATTTGGCTTAACTAACTCTAATATCTCTACTTATAAAATATGAAGACAACTAAACATGTAACTAAAGAACGCAAAATATAATCACACGGTGACCGCCGGCGTATTGCGTGGGTCCGCTCTAGTAATGAGTAATGTACGGATGTTAGAGTTAAAGAAACATATGTAGAAAATTGTAAAATGATCCCCAAAGTTTTAGAAGAAGTACGTGAAAGAGCAAACCAAGTACAACCAAAATGGATTACATACATACATACATGTGTTAGTTAGTTAGTTGTGACCCTCAAAGATCAAATCAATTCTTCTTCTTCTTCTTCTTCAAAGAACCTAACCCTAACAATAATCTCAATCTCAAATAACTTATGAAAAATGCCTCCTCGTAAATCAATCGCAAGACGCAAAAAACCATCAACACAATCTGCTGCTAATGTTGATAATCAATTGACTATATCAGAACCATCAGAATTACAACCGATTCAAACAGATCCTATTATTATTCATGATGAACCGGTTGAAAATAATGATCATGAACCGGTTGAGACTGTTGAACCGGCCATTGTTACAGGTGACTAATTCATTTGGTTAATTACTATATTGGTTTTGATTATGATCAAATGTTTTGTAGTTTTATAAAATTATTGCTTATATGATTAGATTAGTTTTCCTTGTTAAGTTAAATAGGGGATTTCGTGTTTTGCAAAACATTTTTGTTGGAAAACGTTAATTTGAACGTGATCTCTGTTTTCCTTGTTTTCCACAAAACATTTTGTATTAACTCTTTTTGTCCGTTTTCGTAAACCTTCTTTCCGATCAATCGTAAATATCTGTAAAACTAGTCTCGCATGATAAATGATTGTATTAACTATTGAGTAATGGCAAGGGAACTTTTTGTAAGTAAATTACCCGCATAAGATGATAAGATGAGACGCTCTTAGTTAGATTTGCACTCCGACACAATACGGGATCGGGGTTCCATTTATTGCATTCAGCTATGTTGCAATAAGTGGTAATGAATCTCTGTGATCAACATACAACATGTGTTTGTTTCGGCTTATATAAGCCAAAAACTTTCAAAATAAGCCACATAAAGTGAGCTTATGAAACATAAGCCCAAAACCAAATAAGCCATAAGTCGTCTATATAAGCTGAAACAAACACCCCCAAATATGTTATCTGCTAGCCCCTGCACTTCATGTTTACTCGGTATCAACGATCAATAGATGACTATGTAACTCTGTCTCGTGGATGTTATTGTCTTTTGTGCAGTGCCTTATCAAATGAGCTTAATATGATGTCGGTTTATAGGACACTTTTTATAATTTGAGTGGCTCTTGCTACACAAGAAATCTGTGAATTCGCCAAATCATGATAAAACGTGCATACCTTTGTTTATTTATTTATTTTGAACAGCAAAACGAATTAGATAAAAACAAAAATTGCTAGCAAGACGCTAGAAATACATAGGAGTTCTTAACCAATCGGTCCAACTACTGATCTTACCACCTCTAAACTTGAGCCAAGAAAAAGAAAATAAACGAATGCTATCGAAAATGTCACTTTTCCTCATATAAACGTGCATACCTTTATAGCTCGTTAATTAATCGTTTATATCGTGCCACTTCTTCGCATTTGCGTAAGTTATTTTGTGTGTGATGACAATTGATGATAAGGCTATTTTTACCATTTCGCAATAAGTTTTATTTACCATGTTGCAGAAACAAATTCTGCTCAAGAAGAGACGACTACTGTCCAAGTTGACGATATCGAAGGTCATGATGACGAGGAAGTAGAAGAAATTGAAGAAACCATCTCAGTTCAAGAATCTAACGTTAGCAAATCACCATCTAAGAATAATGATGCGCTAGCCGTTGAGGATGTTGGCAATGGGGACATAAAGGGTGCTCTAGAAACAGTCGCGGTTAATGAATCTGGAGAAGCTGTTACCGCACTAATATCTTGTGGAAATGAAAGTCCTCTAGCTGTCGAAGATGAATCTAAGGAGGGCATTGACGATGATAATGAAAAGAATGCTGATATTGCGGAAGATGATGTAGACAATAAAGGCGACGAAGACGTGTCCCTAATTGATAATAATATAGATGAAAACCCAGAAATCTATGTAGGTAAACTAGATAAGGATATAGTTGAAGATGATCTGGTTAATGTCTTTCAACAGTTTGGTGAACTGGAATCCACTAGAATAGTGAGGAATGCAGGAAAAAAGAGTAAAGGTTTTGGATTTGTGCGTTTTGCATCTGTTGATCAAGCAACGCGTGCTCTTTCTGAGTTGAAAGATGGAGTTGAGGTATGTCGTTTTCTGAATCGACACAGTTTCACAAGTCAATCATTAATTAGTTCTATTACACAATTTGTCAGCATTCATTATTTATTTCCCTATGCACAGGTGAGGGGCAAGCTGGTAAAGGTATCAAAAAGCCAGAACAATCGAACGCTCTTTTTGGGAAATATCTCCAAAACATGGAGTAAAGAAGAAGTAAGTTTGTATGTGGTAAAAGCACATTATTTGTAATGAAATGCCTTTTAATTTATTTTCCAGCCTTTAGTATTTGTTTGATTTTGTAAGAATATGTATTTTTGGGTATCCAAGTATCGAGATTTACGTCTGTGGCATGCCATTGTTTTAAAACTACCTGCTAATACTCGATGTTTCTGTTATCCTCTACAAGGTGTTGCAACAATTGGCACAATATGGAATTGAACATATCGAGACAATTCGTGTACCAGAGGATATCAGTTATAATAGGAAAATTAAAGCAGAGGATAAAAAGAAAACAAAGGGTTTTGCTTTCTTGGAATTCAGCACGCATTCTGAAGCAGCAGCAGCATTTCAACGTCTGAACAAGCCAGATGTAGTGTTTGGGCGGGATGTGAGTGCTAAGGTTTCATTTGAACAATCAGTTAAACCTTCAACTGATGAAGATGTGCCTCAGGTATTAGTTTAAAATGATCAATTATCTGTTTTAAAGTCTAATGCCAATCGCTTAAACTATATAAAATTGCTTGTTTCCATCTTAATATGACTGATGTGTGTCTTATATTGTTCTAGGTCAATCGGGTACATATGGCAGGACTAGCGAAACATTGGAATGAAGAGAATGTGAAGGAGATTTGTGAAAAGTATGGTGAGATTGTAAAAATTGATCTGCACATAAGCTCAAAGCCTAAACACAAAGATTTTGGATTCGTCACTTTCTCTTCTCCTAAAAGTGCCCAAGCTTGTGTGGAGGGGATCAATGCTACTGGTATAGTAGGAGAAACCGAGGTTTGTGTGTTTAACTTATCTAACTTATGCATGTAACAAGACAAATATGGCTATAAGTCTATAACTATTAAGAAATGCACAATCAGACAATAAAATTTACTTATAACTAATTGTTCGTTTGTAACTTTTTGTTGTTGTTGCAATTTTTGCGAATATGACAGCCCGTATATGACAAATTTACAGGTCTCGCCAAATTTGTGTTTTTACCATGATTGTGAATGTGTATATTTACTAGCTATTATTTTTGGTGTCTCAGATTATAGCCAGTATTGCAAGGGCGACCAAGCCTCAGAAGCAGGGTTTGCATGGCGGAGTTAAAGTTGAGAAGAAAAAAAAAGTTGAGAAGAAATATGAAGCGACAAAGTTGAATAAAGAGGGTGAAGTATCTAATAAAGCTTCAGAGCCTAACTCAATAATAAAGATCAAAGGTGTTTTGAACTATCAGCAAACTAATATAAACGGAAAAGATTCCTCCAAAAACTAATATACAATCGGGTACATGTGGCAGGACTAGCGAAAGATTGGAATGAAGAGAAGGTGAAGGAGATTTGTGAAAAGTATGGTGAGATTGTTAAAATTGATCTGCGCCAGAGCTCAAAGCCTAAACCTAAATACAAATATTTTGGGTTCATCACTTTCTCTTCTCCTAAAAGTGCCCAAGCTTGTGTGGAGGGGATCAATACTACTGGTATAGTAGGAGAAACCGAGGTATGTGTGTTTGACTTATCTAACTTATACATGTAACACGACAAATATGGTTAGAACTATTAAGAAATGCATAATCAGACCAATAAAATTTACTTATAACAATTTTTTTTTTTTTTTTTTTTTTTTTCTTTTTTTTGGTTGTTGTTGTTGCAATTTTTGCGAATATTAACAGCCCGTGTATGACAAATTTACAGATCTCGCCAAATTTGTGTTTTTACCATGATTGTGAATGTCTATAATCACTATCTATTATTTTTGATGTCCCAGATTATAGCCAGTATTGCAATGGTGCATGGCGGAGTTAAAGTTGAGAAGAAAAATGAAGTGGAAAAGTTGGATAAAGAGGGTGAAGTATCTAATAAAGATTCAGAGCCTAAGTCAATAAAGATGAAAGGTGTTTTGAACTCTCAGCAAACTAATATAAACGGAAAAGATTCCTCCAAAAATAAGGTGAAGGTCCCTTAGTTCAGCCATGGTGTAACTTTTAGCTATTATTGAAGCATTTTCTAATGAATGTTTAATTACCTCAGACTGAAGCTGGCATTATAAAGCCTCAACAAAAGGGATTGGTTAAAAAGCAAAACTCCGGAGAGGCAGTCAAAGGTGAAAAACAAAGTCAGCCATTGAAAAAAGATGGTGAAAGTTCTAAACCAAAAAACAAAAGAAAAGCATCGTCTGAGAAGAACTCGATTGCACCTCCTGACTTGAGAAAAGGTGGTCAGGGTAATTCGAAAAAACCAAAAAAAGGTGGTGAAGGTCAGAATAGTAAAACCAACCCCAAAGCAGGAAACAATAAAAGAAAGAAAGGCCCAGCTTATGAAGGCCGTGAAGACAGGGATAACAGAAACGCTCCTGGCAAAAAACCCCTGAAGAAACATAAAGGTATTTATTTTATTTAAGTTTGCCTTTGGGTCAAAAGAGGATAACCAAAGTTATATAATTTCAATAGTAGTATAAAGTTCTGAATGAAATGATTTAGGAGTGTTTATGCATTAAAAATATGCTTTGGTAACTTCCATTTTTTCAACCCATTTAGTCGTTTGATCTGTTTACTCTTTTCTTCCCTTTTTGTCTATTTTTTATTTTACTTATTTGACCTATTAGAGATAAAACATGCCCGAATCAACTCATGTATAAGTAACTGGGTGTATTAATTTGATCCATCTTTTATTTCCGCAAAGCTTTAATTTTGACCCATCTGAGTTGAAACTTTAGGCAGCATTCACGGAAGAGAAAGAGATAATTACAGGAACCCACAAAGTGATGCTCATGTTATAAGGGGGCATGATGACTACAGAAACTCCACCAGATATGTAGATCCTTTTGCACCAACATATGCTGCGTCTACTCCTGCTACTTATCATTTAGGTTCTGATTCAGTGTCTACAAGACGCCGCCAGGAGATGGTACAGTTACTGTTCTTCAGTGCGTTATTATACATATTAATTTTCATTTTTAATAACGTTGAACGTTTATAGGAACCACATGCTGGATACATTCAACCTGCTGCTAAGCAAAGTCAATCATATTCAGCTTATATTCAGCCTGCAGTTCGCCAACATCAGCCTGTTTACCTTGAACCTGCTTCCACAAGTCAAAGTTATTCAAGATATTTAGAATCAAAATATTTAGATCATCCTGTGATGACCCAATCTCACAGGAGGTACATTGAGACTCCTGTTGCACCTGAGGTTCAACCTCACCTTGAACCTGCTTCCACAAGTCAAAGTTATTCAAGATATTTAGAATCAAAATATTTAGATCATCCTGTGATGACCCAATCTCACAGGAGGTACATTGAGACTCCTGTTGCACCCGAGGTTCAACCTTACAGAGGATACCGTCAATCTGAAATTGTACAGATCGCTCATGAGCCTTATGATCCTGGGCTTACAAGGTTCATATTAATACTTCCGGTTGTATTCAAAATTTGAGCTTTTCCTTAAATTATCTGTAGTTAACTTGTTTTGTGGCTTTTATAGGGTTGTTCGGCAGGATGACAGAGGTTCGGGTGTTCTTAGTTATGTTGGAGGTAATCCTTACATTAATATAATTATTAAGTTGTCAAAAAGGTCTTTACCCAAAAAAAAAAAGGTGAAAAAATGTGAAGGTGCATGTATGGGCTTATGGCTGAAACTTTTAATAGTGATATGGGCGTATGGCTGAAACTTTTAATAATGATATACGGAGTATATTGTTTACTGTATTGTTGAGATGCTTACTATATTTCCTGTTAACTTTTAGGTCCATCACTTCCGGCCTCTCATGTTCCAAATCCCACAAGCTACTACCAGGTAAATTTCTCTGGTTTTCTTTCTCTTTCTTTGTTGAGTGTTGCACAAAAACTTGAAATGATTAATTGTAAGATAAATATGAAACACACTATTATCAAATCATAAAATATGATTTTTTTTGCTTCCATACCATCTAACATCTTTGAATAAATGGGGTCCTGTTATTGGTTTCAAAAGAAATGAAATTTAGAACCATCAAATAAAGAACACTGTTATAGAGAATGGAATCTTGCAACGTTGACGTTGCTGTAAATCTTGTGCATAACTCTTTCAAGCCATTTTTTACTCGTTACAGATAGAACGTAACACTAATCGACCCATTCATAAGTATCTGTGCTTAATTTGCCGCCTCTTAACTTCTACTTTGTGCAGAGTGGAAGCAGATACAGTGGAGAGTACGGTATTGGACGTCCATATTACTGAACGAATAAAGTTGTTCAAAGCACAAGGACCAAAACATCTGTCATTTCTTTTTATGTTTAATCTTGTAGAAGAAATGGTGTTTGAACCAAGAGGCGGCATCATTCATTTTGTTTTTTGTTGCTAATCATAAACTGGTTCTTAAAAGTAAAGAATTGTGATGTAATTGCGGTATTTTCATCCTAAAGTAAGTTGAGATAATGATCAAACCTTGGCACAATCATATTTTTTGAATGATTAGCTTTACCCAATATATTCGTATCAATTTGCAGGTTTGCCCAATATCATATTTTCTTATCGTTGGCAACAAATTTCAGAGGTTGAGTTTGGTTACGCTCAAATGTTTGTGGGTTTTGTTGCAGCTTTTGAACTATTATTTAAAAAGCTTAAAAAGGATAAGAGAGGAAACTACAATGTGATGCTATATCCAGATTTACATAGATTATCAACTAGTTACTCCTTCCGTCTCAAAATAATTATTTTCCGGCAAAATATGCGCTGTTTTAAAAAAGAAAAATTATCACGGTTTGTCTTCGTTTTTTTACACTTTGCAAATACCAGCTTCATCTTTTAATAGTTAATTAGTGTTTTTTTAAACTTTGTAATGCTAATTTCAAATTAATATGGTAATAAGAAGAATGAGAAATAATTTTAGTCACACATTTCAATTGAATAAGGAGAAATTCATGGGAGTTGCATCTTTTATTATACATGCATCTGAAATGTTTCTCATTTTACTTTTAATTCCCATTTGATCCTTACTCGTAATATTGTAACTTGATAAGACTTTTTCTAATCTTTTTTTAGTATTGGACAATTGACATGAGACGATGCAAAAAGAAAGAAGAATAAATAGTTTAGGATGAACCGAATATATATATATATATATATATATATATATATATATATATATATATATATATATATAGGGTGAGGTTATTTTCAGAACCAAATAAATTGCGAGAACTGCGAGAACCAGCATCAACCAATCAGATTTTTTTGAATATTAATTTTTATTATTTAATTCAAAAGGGTATAATGGTAAAATTATATTTTTATTTTCTTTTTTAATTTTTCAAATAAAAAACGGTTTTTTTGTGCCTAAATTTTTGGATTTTTTTTTTTTTTTTTTTTTTTTTTTTTTTTTTTTTTTAAGAATAATAATTTATTTCCAGCACGTATGTTTATTAAGGTGCATATGTGTTTCTTGTAGTAGATAAATTAAAATTTCAATATAGACACCAAGATGGTTTTCAAAATGTGGATACTTTCAAACTTTTAATGTATGAGCGTATGTGCACATGTGCAACTAACTCTCTTACAACGTAAACATCTCTACAAACTTATAAACAACATAAATAATAACTCAAAATTGCACAAGTTAATGATTTACAAAATCTAGTACGTGCTAAAATTTCTACTTCAATACAAATGCTTAATTTATAGAAAAAAAACAAATTTAATTGAAGATGCACATGTGCAAACACCATGTTTTGCAACATCGTCTTTAGTGTACACGTATGCATTCACATATCCTTGATTATCTTGATCGTTTTTGCATATACGCACATGCATGTAAACTTTTTGTCGTGTTCACATGTACAATGCACATGTACATTCTTCGTCTCTATCATTTTCAATGCATTTGTATTCTTCATCTTGGGCATAAACCTGGATATTTGCAACCAATATTAATTAACAATAATATGAAAAAATTATGGATCGAATCTTGTAATAAAGTTATGGACACACTTTTTATTAATACAAGCTATAAAAACATATGTGCACAAAACTTAAAACACATATGCACACACATACCAACTATAAAACACACTCTAAAACACATATGCACCTTTCAATTGATTATATATATAAAACTTAAAACACATATGCACACATATACCAACTATAAAACACATATGCACCTTTCAATTTTTTTAAGCTTCTCACTTTTTTTAAAGCTTAAAACACATATGCACAAAACTTAAAACACATATGCACACATATACCAACTATAAAACACACTCTAAAACACATATGCACCCTTCAATTTATTATATATATAAAACTTAAAACACATATCCACACATATACCAACTATAAAACACACATGCATTACTTAAGTTGTGTACATGTGCACGAGTGTCTACGTTATCATCAAACACATAGGTATCCAACAACAATTACAGACCACCACACAAAACCTCCAATCTATACATTACCACTGTATTAATCATGAAAAAAAAAAAAACCAAAAGCCATCTAAACATATAAAAAAAAGAAATCAAAAAGCTATGTAATATATGACTAACAAAAATAAATCAAAATTTAAAAAATCAATCAACCATTAAGATCAAAAGGAACTAATAACCATATTTAGGATACACGACACCAAAAAAAGGTTTCTTTATGTATCACAAAAGACAAGTATTCAATCAAGACTCATATTAAACCTTATACACGAGTAGACAACCATCCATATCATTCTTTTAACTATTCACATATTTTCATAGATAGTGACACAGTGCTACTTAGACCACATTATTTACTTAGGAAACCAACTTAGTAGACCAATTATTTATACATTGGTCATCCTGCAACATATACAGAACCAGAAAGATGGTTACCCACTAAAGGTTTGGTTCTGATCAAATGAACGGCTTGGCACCTGTTATACGCCCAGTTTCCCTTTGATTGGAACTGGGTCTATTCATCCCTCCATTAAGCTGTGAAAAACCAACCAAGAGTACAATCAGACCATAAAACTACAAACCCATTCAAAACTGAAAAACACATAAAAAAGGTTAAAAAACCAAGATCTTAAAACTTCCCACACACATATTCGTAGATCCAACCGCTTATCCGATATTGTCGATCAGTCACAAAAAATAATAATAATAAAAATAATCATTGTGTAGATTCAGAACGAGATATCAACAAGAGGGCTATTAATTGCTTTGAAAATAATTGAATATCTTTATAAAAAAAATCTCATACCTAAAACAACAAGGTTTTAAACAACACAACCACCAACGACGCATATGCAAACAACAACTACTTGAAAAAATGGTGGTTTGGGGTATCGGTTTCATAGATCGAAGGTTCAGTGTGTCGCTGTAACAGATCAGTCGATGTGAGGCTGTGGATTGGGCGAGCCGGCTACGTGAGAACAAGAGAAAAAAATGATACGTGATCGGGAAATACATGGCCTTCCTTCTTAATGGATCAGTTATTAAAAAGTTAGAATGTCAAATTCCATTACTGCCCTTATGCGACGGCAGTTTTTTGATGTGAGAGAATGACAAGTTTTTTCTCTTGACTTAAATTTGTAGTGATCAGTTATTAAAAAGTTAGAATGTCAAATTCCATTACTGCCCTTATGCCATTTATGAAATGTTACATGATCTTTAATTTAATTACGATTATGCCATCAGAATTTGTAACCATTGATCAAAAAATGAAAGGCTCAGATTGGTTCTCGCAGTTCTCGCAATTTATTTGGTTCTGAAAATAACCTTACACTATATATATATATATATATATATATATATATATATATATATATATATATATATATATATATATATAAAAGAAATTTACTGTATAAATTTCGTCTTTTAATCTCCCAATATGCCTAGTTTTAATGCTGTAACATCATGTCATGCTCTTTTAGCTTCCCAAAGTTAACTCTCCAACTTCCACTAGTACTCTTTACTTTTCCCATTTCTACTTTATCATTTGTTGGCTCCAACACTGCAAATTCTAAACATAATCTCAGGGTTGTGTTTTCGTGTTGAGAAGCATTGTCAACTTTTGAGCTGTACAATGAAACATTTTCTTAGAAAGATTTACTTGTCTCATCGTATCAAAAAAACAAAGGGGAATGGTTCACTTCAAAAACGTTTGGATAAAATGTCTTTGTCGAAAAAAGATGGTAAAAGTTGCTATAAAAAAGGTAAAAACAACACTCTATGTCGCTTTTTCTTGTTCAAAAATGTTTTATTTTCCTTTTGGTTACAAGTCAAATTAATGGGTAACTTTAATATAGTTAAAATCATTTGGTAATGGGTTGGATAAAAAGATACTACCTCTGTCCCATATTTATAGTCCATCTTTCCTTTTTCGGTTGTCCCAAATTAATTATCCACTTCCACAAATAGATAGAGAATATAAATCAAGTTTACCACATTATCCTCATTTGTGGTTATTATTACAAACTTTAAAGAAGTTGGAAATTAATTGATTAAGGGTAAAACTATCTTTATGCAAAAAGTAAGAAAGAGAAAGCTATAATGATAATGCTTTTCTTAAACTGTATGTTTTTTGTCTGTGGACAATAATTTTGGGACGGAGGTAGTACATTCAAAACTTATTCTCAAGATATTTTAAAAATTCTGAAACTTATTCTCAAGATATTTTAAACATTCTAATAGAAATTTCTTATGATAAACAAAGTTATTTGAATAAAGGGTCTTGTTAAAAGAATGATAGAAATGGGATTGTATTTTGAATGAATGTCAACTTATATGACTAGTGTTTTTATTTTCTTATTTCTATTATTTAATCTATTTAAACTTTGTCACCTCTTACATTTGATTCTTCTATGGTGACATATTAGGCAAGGTGCATGCAAAGGAAATGGATAATACTAGGAAACCAAAAACAACAAAGAAGAGGAAATGTGGCTTTGCGTCTGCTTCATCTAAACTCAAACATAGAGTTGAGGTACTATTTGCATGTTGTGTTAGTTTTGGTTTTGAAATTATAGCGTTGTTAAAACCTGAAATTTGCTTTACATGAATGACTAGACATTTTTCAAACTGAAATCAAATATAAAGATGTTAATCAAACATTAAAAGTAAAATGCACACCCTTGATCCTCAATCAATTTCATCGTACTTATGTTATATAGTCATTTGAGTGCAAGTCAATAGTCTTTACGAGGACGGTGTATATGTGTGTAATCTGATTGGATATGACCTCATACATTATCATTCTGTATATTATTTCTTTTCCAGCTAAAGAGTAGATATTTTTAAGGATTATCGCAATGTAAATCACCCAAGAGGAAAGGCGAGTTAGTAGTTAGTGATCCGAGCCCACAGTGACATCCAATTGGAGTGACATCCAATTGGGTAGTATGCAAGTCTCGAACCTTTCTCCTTAGGGGATAAACCCCACTCCTGCTTCTATTTATTTCGGGCCCCTAAAGGTCCATGGTGAGACTCGAACCTGAGACCTCTCCAAGTAAACCTCTCCAAGTTTATTTCTGATGGTGTACATGATTGGTATGTTTTGTTCCTAGCAAAATGTTCTTTTAATGAGTATACTTGTTAGATTAAAGCCACAGTTTTGAAGCCTCAAAGAAATCGATCACTTAAGAAGAAAAGTTCTGGTGCTGAAAGACAACGTAAATTATCTCCACCCTTAAAAGCCGGCGAAAGTTCTAAGCCAACAAGAAAAAAGAAACAGAACAATAAAAGTAAAGCATCGTTCTCCAAGAAGACCTTGAGACATGGTGGTCAAGGTACTCCAAAGAAACCAAAAATTGACTCTGAAGTTCAAAATGGTAAAACTGTTCTAAAACCAGGAAATCACAAAAGAAAGAATGCCAGAACACATGAATCCCGTGGAGATGGAAACAACAAAAATGCTCATAAGAAAAATCCATTCAAGAAACAGAAAGGTATTTGTGACATTTAAGTATTTAACCCAATAAAATCAGCGTGCCTTTTATGTTTTTTTTTTCTTTAGTTCGGTTGAAAACTAATTTATTGACTAGAGCTGGCAGAATGGGTGGCGGGTGGTAAGTTGACATGAAACACTATATTTGACCCATCTTTATAAAAGTTGTAGGCAATATTCGTGAAAGGTGCAAGTCAAGGAACCCAAAAAGTAATACTCGAGGTAGAAGGGAGCATGTTGACAGCAGAAACTTCACCAGATATACAGATCCATATGCACCAAAATATGCTGTATCCGCATTAAACTCTTATCATGTGAGTCTTCATTAATTGTCTAAAGTATATGTTGTTGAGATGGTCCTTTTCTTTCTAGTAATATTTAAAAATTATACCGCCTTAATATTTCGATAATGTGAATGATTTTAGGAGCCACTGGCTGGATATTCAGGATATGTTCAGACCATGCCTCTTGAATCAGCTTACAGAAGATATTTAGGTCGTGATGTTTTACCTGCGGTTCAGACATATAGTCTTTACTGTCCATCTGAATATGCACAGATTGCTCATGATCCTTATCATTTACAGATTGCTTATGATCCTTATCATTCTGGGCTAGCAAGGTTGTTCACATTAACCATCTATGTGTCTGTAAAATTTGACATGTGTATTAAACTATTATTCCATTTGTGATCAACTTGTTTTATGATTTGTATAGAGCTGTTCAACGTTATGGTGGAGGTGCCACTCTGTGCACTTATGTTGGAGGTAATCTTTAGATAAAACAAATAGTGAATTGTATTTTGTTTGCCTTTTTATTTTATCTCAGAGCAACCTTAATTTACTGTAGAACTGCTAATTAAATATCTCGTCAACTGTTAGGTCCATTGCTTCCAGCTTCTCAAGGTTGAAATCCTGCAAGCTACTACCAGGTATCTCTCTTGTCGCTCCTTGCTATTCGGAGGAACAGAAACTAGAATGTCTTTTAGGTCTATTTACTTAACTTCAAGTGAAATGAAAATTACATCTACAACCATATAAACAAATGGAACCTTGCGGGTCTGCAGCAGTAATCTGGAAATTTTATAAGAAAATTAATATCCGTGTGATGGGAAAGCTTGACATACTTGTGAAGATAGAAATAGTTTGCGACAGATACAAAAAAACCACCGGAACAAATTCCAACGCACTCCTTCTGCCACATCTACGGTGTTTGCAGTTCATTGTTCTTAATACCGCCACTTGGCTTTCTCCCTAGAAGCTTTGTGCTTTACATACCTTTTCTAACCACTGTCTATATGCAGGCTTGCAGCAGCTACAGTGGAGCTTACCATAATCAACAAACATACCACTGAGTGGATTTAGCTGTTAAACTCGTAAGGATCCAGACATGCGTGGTCTGCTTTTTTGTGTTTTGTACAAGAAGTGATATTTGATTGTGAGGATTATTGTTGCTATTTATGCCATGAAACATTCTTCTTCTTGTATTTGGTTTGTAAGGTATGACTTGTTTCAAGTGTAGAAGTATGACAGTGTTGTACACTTGTACTGTGTTTTTTGATCCTTTTGAAATGCTATATATATTTTATGATTTGATTCTAGCCAAAGTCGGTTTACTACTCTTGAAGCTGAAGTGATTCGCAATCATGTTACCGCCATTAGAGTTTGTTTACTTTCTTTCCGAAAAAGTTTTTATGTGTTTATATAAATCTAAAAAAAATAAGTACTCTTAAGGTCTTATGAAAAGTCACAAAGTGATCGTTGATACACAAAGTGATCGTTGATACAAATATTTTCAGCCAAACTAAATAGAACTTTAACATATCAGAAAGTCATGAACATGTAGTTGAAGTTGAATTCTAAAATATATAAAATCCATTAATTGCTCCATATATTGAACCAAAGTTTAAACAATCAATGATAAATCATCCATAGCCTGAACGATATAACAGATGATAAATTCCAACTGTTTGCTAAAATCTGATTAATGCCAATCCTAAAAGCAACGATAAAACACCAACCAGAACTTGAAACAGCCTAAAATACAAGTGTAGTTACCAAGGGCTCCTATTTTGCATAATCGAAGCCAGGCGATTAAGCACAAATGAGCTCGTGGTATACGAAGTAAGACCCAAATAGTCAAATAGAAACTTGCAATCTGGAAGCAATGAAAAGATCCGACTATAACTTTATTGACCCATACACTAAAACAAGAGAGTTCAAATAGGTTGAGTAGGTTCCAACACATATAGTATGACTTCTTCAGTAGCAATTTATGTAATCATAAACGATACAATAATAATTTGCAATTACATATATACCCACTAAAACTTGCATATTTGCATATATACCCAAAACATGCTTAAACATCATTGTACATTGTGCATTAAAAACTTGTGTTTTGGGGAAATATGCAAATATTCATGTTTTAGTGGGTATATATGCAATTCTCCCTAATAATTTATTGGATTGAAGGAAACAAGACAACATAACACTTTGACCAATATTAAGAACCACATTTTGACCCGTTAACCGACCATATAAACCCCATATTAGTAGGCAAGCTTAAGTCTCATATAAATACACAATACAGCAATATACACTTGATATCATAAACCAATACTTCTGCCACATAAACCAGCAAGGAACTAGCGTATATTCCAAACTAAGATCCATACACTTTAATAACCACAAATTCAGAACTATTTTTTTATTGTATAGTAAGTTGAAACATATATAAAAACGAAGAATCTCTGATATTTGGCAAATGTACACACTTAGTCGGCATGTACACCAGCTTTCCCTTCCATGAGACCATTACGGATCTGATCACTAATGTCTCTAACATGGCCTGGCCCATGGGGTAAGAAGACCGTGGTGTTCTTTGATGAGTTTCCAAGATCTTTGATAGTGTCAAAGTATTGTGTGATCATAATGAGATCCATTACGTCCTTGGATGAAGCTCTTTCCACTGTATGGGAGAAATTTAAGATATTCTCTCTTAATCCATCTGTTATTGCTTGTCTCTGCCTTGCAACACCAACTCCACCCAAATACTTGGCTTCGGCTTCCGCTTCGGCTTTCTTAACTTGAAGGATCTTATCGGCTTCTCCTTTGTAGACACTAGCAAGCTGAAGCCTTTGTGCTGAAAATCAAAATCATAGAAGTTGATATTTCAGTAAGCTCATACGAAGATATGGATGGTGTTTGGGTGTGCGTTTTGAACGTGGTTTTTTTTATTTTAGAAACCTGACCCAGATGATCAGTTGTAATGAAAGGGGGCTCTAAAATAGCATTTGGATGTAATTGGCTGTTTGAAGTTCGAATAAATCACATAAGGGGTGAATAGGTAATTTCATGTATCTTTAAATAATCTCTTGTAGTTTTGTTGCAGCTGGCGTGAAACTAACTATTTTGAATATTTGATCAGCAGAATCTATTTCCAATAAGAATGTTTAGATGCAGTTATTTACCACTCTATACGTGAACAGAAATGACACACTGGGTAAACACCAACAAATCTGATCGTGAGTTCGTTACTAACATTCAGATGTCATATTCTACTAAATTTGTCTTCACAAATGTTTATTATATCCCTTCTTATTCATGTTAAAAGCAGATTACATACTCCTATAAAAATAACAAAGGTTGTATATAGACAAGTTTACTACAGAACAAAACAGACCTTCTATCTCATTAAGAAATGTATAACGTATTTGAATGTTAGTTAACCTCTGTCATATTTCAAATATTAATACCAACATTCTTACGTTTTATGTTTCTCATTATCTATAAAATTGCATAATATGAAAGTCGCGGAACTTAAGTGAGTAAACTGTTAAATTCAACTATATTAATAGCAATTTACTTCATCTTAGAATAATGATCTACGCAAACAAAATGTGTCTTTATTTAGATACTTCGGTAATAAAATTCTGGTAACACTAATGGTCTTAACTCCTGATATGCCTCATTTATTGGGTAGTGTTTTACTGATAACGAGCCAAAATTTTCAAATGGGTACAGGCATACAAGTAATGGGAAATAAAAACACAGACCAATAAAACCCTCTACACCCAACAGTCCTAAAAGATGTTCCAAGCTTTGTTAGCGTGCCCATGACTTTCACCTTAAACACACTTTCCTCACAGAAAACAGTACGGCAATTAAATCAAGTTCTTATGGGTAGTGCCGTTCTAGAAAGTACAACCCAGTAGTTAAAAGTTAAAACAGAACTTGCTTGCATTGACAGCAGAAAGAATTAGCTATCTAGCATCCTAATTACGGATGGCAAATATATCCTAGTTACAACCCGACAGTCAACTAATTTTTGGTACATGTCAAAATTTATTACTTTCTAATATAGTTAATGTGCTTAACATGAGCTAATTTCTGGTACATCCCAAAATGGGTCAGGCCAAAAAATGTAATCTCAATTATGATGCGTGGAATTGCGCCCTCGTAAAAGGTTTTACCTCTCAAGGGATCTTGAGAAACTTGCAATCCCCACCAGGCAGTGTACCTGTTCGTTGTAGTATAATATAGTGACAAGTACCGGGGATTGATCGTTCAACTCAAAGAATAGTGTTCGCTAGGGTTAAAACTCACTAAAACTAGGTCTAGAGGTGAGAGATGATTCTTTTTGTATTTTTATATTTTAAGGAAAGCAAGTAAAAATCTCGGTTTTGGAAGGAGTGGGCGGAATTAGTTGCTAGTCAACTAACCCAATTAACTAAAGATGCAATGAAAATAAAATAAACTAAACTTAAACTAATTTGTGGTGTAAACAATAATGAGAGAAAATTGTGTTTACTTAGATTTCACTACTCCTTAGCTATCTTTTATAGGTTGATTAGTTTGTTACAATTGCATGGATGATGGGTTATATTCCTTAATACCATTCTTAGGGCCGTGTACGATCTTCCCTAACTCTATAAGCTTCTACCTCAATCCTATGTCGAGCCGACTAAAAGCTCCTAACATGGTATCCTTGGAAGTTACTTATGCATTAAATATAACCAAACAATCGTAGTACACATCCGATCATGTTTCTTAAGACGTTCAAGCAAGTTACCAATTGGAAGTCTGCCAGTTTTCTTAAGCCTAACATCGAATTCATTCATCCACAACAATTATAAACAAACAATCAACCCATAATCAATATCTAAGTTTCATTACATCTAAGCAAACACGAAGAAAACCTAGCCTAGCATGTTAAAGAGAAGACAAGCGTAAGATATAATCAAACAACACATAGACATATTGAATGATTTGGTAAAGTACTTATCTTCAATTAAGCATGGAAGAAACAAAGGGTTGAAACCCTTGAAAAAGCTGTAAAATTCGTCTAGGGTTTATTTCCTCAAAGTTGCACACAATGAATGAAAACTAGAAAACTATATATAGATTTTGTCTTCTGACGGCGTCAAGAGCAATGTGTGACGCCGTCAACTCGCCGCCAAAATAAACTCGTATTGCCTAGATCCACTTCTGATGCCGTCACTCTTTGCAATAACTCTTGATGGCCTTGAAAATTTTGTATGTGACGCCGTCACATCCCCTTCACAAAATATTCTGGCGCGTCACGTGTATTTGATTTATCCACCCTTTTGTCAACTCATGACGCCGTCACTAACACCTTGTGACGCCATCAAGTGCAATTTCCAGCATGCTTTTGAGACTTTGTCGTTTTCTTCCAAAAATGTCCAAAATGTTTCCTTTTGTAAAATTCCTCTCAAAAGTACCTAAAATGACAAAAGGAACGATTTAGGGCAATATTTGATCAAATAATCTCGACTTTGGCCTTAAATGACCCCCCAAAAGCGGTACACTTTTCGCTTCATCAAATTACAGTACTTTTTTCAAGTCAAAAAGGTCGGTCAAAACATGTTCGGCTATCAGTACAAAATATATGATTACAATTATGATCTAAACTTCTATTTGATAATGCAATTTTACAGTTTTTATGCATAAGTTTAAATAATTTCACCCATTTGCCCCATTTCACATGTTACATGACAAAAAATCCAAATTGACCCATTTATATAAAAAGAAGGGTTAAAATTGCCATTTCTAAACATAACATGTGGTATTGACTGATTAAAAGTAGAGATATAGCAAGTCAAGATATAAGTGAAATCAAATAGTAAAGAAAGCAACATGTTAAACGAAATTACCTGCATTAATCTCATTCATTGCCCTGCGCACAGAGGGATCAGGTATAATGTCCAACATCAGTATGTGCTCTATGTTGTACCCATATTCTCCCATCACCTGCATACAAAAGATGTTATAAAGATTAAGCAGGGTAACCTTGAATCACAATACTAATTTTTATACAAATAAGATTCACCTTCTCAAGTTCCTCCAATACAGTTTTTCCAACTTCATCCTTCTGCTCAAAGAGCTGATCCAAAGTGATTCTTGGAACCTGGGCTCGTACAACTGAAAGAAAAGTAGCGATTCTTGATGAGGAAACACAATTGGATGAGTTACATGATAGATAGAGGTGGCAACATTTTATCTCTAATGGTCACAAGGTATAAATTATACTAGTATATCTTTATCTTGAAAGGAAAGGACCAAACAAGTCATTGCATCATCTTTCCGGCTGACACCTCAGCTTTCTCTCTCCTCAACCCATATTCACACTCTCTTCACAGTGGTTACGTTTTTGAAAAGTGGAAGAAAGTTTAGTTTTATAATCGGTCGACAACTCAACCGATAGCAAAAAAAATCCGTGCTCGATCAATATTGCAAATATACTCCACATTGGAGTTGACCGATCTCCAAATCGGTTGCCAAGGTGCTCGATCGATATTATTCAGGCCCATTGTGGGCAGCCTTAAGGAGTAGGTTATTGTGTTAGGAAACACACCTTCTAAGGTGAGTTACCAAAACACACTTTTTAAGCCTTCAAAAAGCTAATACGCACTTTTTTTGGTAGTTTTATTTTCCATTTTTTTTTAATGCAAATGGTAAACTTATATTAATATTCTCAAATTGTACTTACATCATAAGAATAGAAGATAAGTACTTGGACATGCCCAAGACTAATACAAACAGAACCATACATCTAACCATTATCAGATATCAAGTAATACTATCACTATATCTGACATTTCCTACATGAGACAAATACATGAAACACACAGCATTACAGCTCCTCTGTATACAGCACTAATTATACCATATCATTTGCACCTTAAACCATCTAGCTACATTTTCATCTTACCCTCTCAATGTGATTACTCAACCCACATCCACAGTAATCACATCAAGTAGAGTTAATGGATTCACTAGGCACCCATAACCCCTCCACTGTAGGACTCTACCAGTTATACTACATTTCCATATCATGAATGGCTTCATATAACTGGGAACACACTCCTACAGTGAGGACCAACCATTCCTCCTATGACAGTGTATTGAGAGGACCAAGCACGTTCATCTTTCACTAACCTCCAAAACCATATACCCTTCACAATGGGTGCCCTACATTATGGTACATTCAAATGAATTAGACCTCTTACATGACCAGTCAAAGTCAACCAATTTCCTCCCAAGGCCAAATTGGCTTATTGTGTTTTGATATCACAATAAGCTAATAAGCACCTAAATAAGCTTATCAAAAAAAAACCCCTTAATGCATAAAATTCCTAATCATCTATTCACAGACTTGCATTATTATTTAAAACTCAGAATCATATTTCACATACCAATTATCTAAAACTTATTAATATAGAGGTACTGTCAAAGAAGCAAGTCATAAAACGCACCATAAAAAACATAGGCCTATTTCAGCAAGTGGTAATTTGTTTGCTTATTAAAAATTCAGTTGTACACATTGATAACACAAGATGTGATTTGTTTAGTTATTGTAAATATTGTTTGGATTGTTTCAGCAAGTAAACAAGGGATACTCATGGGTCTCAAAATGTAACTGCTACTTCGTTGCAACCTAAGCAACATCAAATTGTTGGTGCCATTCCGCTCTCCCTTAATAGTCGGTCAAAATAAAAGCCACAGGTCAGTCATGCTGCACTACTACTAACTCTTGAACAAATGTATTATGAATATGTAATTGTATGACTTTTGGTAAACATTTTTGAACTCATTAAGAAGAAGTTAATACATCAGTATAGAGTGTGTGGCTTGGGGCGTTTGGTTTGTGGGTTTGATTTTATATATATATATATATATATATATATATATATATATATATATATATATATATATATATATATATATATATATATATATATATATATATATATATATATTTTGTTTCAAAAAATTGGGTCTTTTAATATTTGTTTGTAGGGGTGTGCACGTTCGGTTTGGGTCGGTTTTTGGCTAAAACCGAAACCGAACCGTAATGTTCGGTTTTTATAGAACCCAAAACCGAAACCGTTCGGTTTATGGCGGTTCGGTTTTTTGGGTTTATTATCGGTTTCGGTTCGGTTTTTTCGGTTTCTGACCGTTTATATTTAGGCATGAAAAATATATACCAACAAACTTATATTACATAAAAAAATTGGTTATTCTTATTTACCTTTTTTTTGTCAATCTAAGCATAATAATATTTATTGCATAAACCTTTAATTACACATTTATAAATAAGACACACACATCCAAGTTAACATACAGAGAGTATGATCATCGTCAAATATTTATTGATATATTCTAAAGTAAACAAACGACACGATAAACACACATATAAACATAAACGTTAAGATAAATATATTATAAATCTAGCAACAAAATGAATATGAATTTATAAATTTGATTTATTTAGTTATTTATTCATGTTATATTAATTATATATTATTATATAATATAATCGGTTCGGTTCGGTTTTTACGGTTCGGTTTTTGGACGAAAACCGAAACCGAACAGTATTTTTCGGTTTTTGAAAAATTAAAAACTGAACCATCGGTTTTTAGTTTCAGTCGGTTTTTTCGGTTTGGTTTTTTCGATTTTCGGTTCGGTTTCGGTTTTTTCGGTTTTGTTTGCTCACCCCTATTTGTTTGTGTGTAAATAATTGTTGCTTGAATTGTTACAGGGTTGATTATTATACCAGGGTGCCCTATGATGTGGAATGTGATGTAATGCCGCATTTCTTAATTTTGAAGGCGAAAGATATAAGTAGTCGTGGCAATATTGCAGATCCGGTCAGCTAATGGGTCGAAACGAAGGTAACTTGGTCAATTAAATTTAATGCAACTCTTTTAGCTACTTTTTTGATATAAATGACATATTAGGTAAAGTATGCCAACATATCTGTTGTTACAAATAAATAATTACCAATGCCCATAAATTAATGATTATACTTTTATAGAGCACTAGAACGGTAACCGCGCAATGCGGCGGCGAGTACCTGTGGCGGCAGGTACCTGTGACTATATTTTACGTTATTCGGTTATTTGATTACACATTTAGTTGTTTTTATGCTTTATAAGTAGAGATGTTAGAGATGGTTAACCCAAATAATTTTTGTTTGAACAACCAACCTGCTTCTTAACAAACTTCCTAACCAACTTGCTTCATAACGAACTTCCTAACCAACTTCCTTACCAACATGTTTCCTAACAAATTAATTTTGAAATCCTTACATAATAAGCAAGCAAAAGTCTGAATTTTAAGCCTTTCTAATTATATAATAGTCCCAAATGCATTATATAGTAGTATAGATAAAGATACTTATACGTCATAACATTGCCTTTATATAATAATGTTATGTAGGTAGAACCAGAAAAGCGTGATCGAGAGTTACAATGGTGTTGCTGCAACTAAATAGAAAGATGACTCAACAGAAATCAAATGAAGTAAGATTTGGTTTTCGTACAACTAATTTGCGAAAAATGATGTATTTGGCAATCTACTAACTCTTATTATTATTTTTGTTTTTACAGTGAATTTAAATTTCCTAGACCATAGGTACGGGGATCATGAAGAGTGTCTTCGACCCATATCTATGGGTTTGGATCCAAACCCGTATCTATGGTTGCAGCCATGACGGGTTTGGATCCCCTTTGTGCATTTAAATTTCCTAGACCATAGGTACCGGATCATGAAGAGTGTCTTCGACCCGTATCTTGGCAGGCCAATCCAACCAAAATAATGTTTGCAGCCATGGGTACCGGATCATGATGGATGTAACATCCAAACGCTATATGGTGTAGCACCAAGCCAAACACACCCTTGAGATCTGGTAAGCGATTATTCAAATGACAGTTATATTGGTTTCCTTTGTTTGATATTTCTATTGATAATCCGTTTTCATTTATTCTATGGAAACTGTAGGTGTAAGAAGGAGCAGATGCTGCAAGAAGGATCAGCTCGGCTTATAGATATGCGCTAATTTACATGACCAGTTGATTCCAACGCGTGTCAAAAGCAAGAAATCAGCAGGAGCATAGGTGCCCTACTACGACCTGCTTCCTTCTACGTCGGTAATTAGCACCTATATTTGTCATATTAATTTCTGATGTGTGCATAAAGGCCATCATGACAATTGGCATTAGATGAAAATTTTGTGTTAATCAAAGATGTTATAGCTTAGTTTTGATTACGGAAACAAAGTTTGTTAGCATTAGTAGCATATAGACAATTTCACTGGATTATATATGTGGTGCATTTATTTTCTGATGGATGGTAGTAAACATTTTTGTAAGATTGAAAACAAGGAAATGTTCAATAGGCAAAATGAGAAGCATGCCACACTTGTATGTCAAAGGCTCAAAGCTGGGCGAACATATGATTTAAGAGGTATTTAAGCGAAAGGCAATATTTGCAGATTGTGTAATAAGGGTCAGCTAATGAAAAAGTTTTATCCCCATATGGTAAAAGTGAAAAAGGTGGTAGTACTAATAAGACTTTGCGGTTAGATATACTTTTCGGGTTTTGGTATTTTCAAAGAACTATTTAATAGTTGTAATAAAAAGCAATGATCAACGACATGAAACAACGCTCCGTCGCAATGTGGCGGCCGTCGCCCACCTCGTTATAAGTAAATATATAGAGCATCGATTAATCTTCCTTTGACCACTTAATTAACGCCAACCACGTACTCTAAGAGCAGAGGTTAAGTTGCTCTTACCTCTGCGTTAAAACGCAGCAAAAAAAAAAAAAGGTGTGTTACGTTACCGACCCAGAAAGTCAAGTAGTGCGTTAACGAGGTGAGGCAAGCACATAACGTGCGTTAAATCTCATTGTGTGTGATAAAAGAAAATTCAAACGCAGCCCCTCTAACGGCTACTTTTAGCCCCGGTTTTCAAAAATAAAATTTTCATTTTCACCCCTATATTTTTTAACCGTTGTAACGGCTAGAAAGTTTAAAAAAAAAAAAAATCAAACCCATTTGTTTACAACTATAAATATCCATTCACCCACACAATATTTTTTTATACTTTCACTACTCTTTTAATCTGCAATACATTTCGTACTTTTTTTAGTGGCGTTTTTTTTTTTTTTTTTTTTTTTTTTTAAATTTCGTAATGTAATGTGTTGGTTGAATTAATGTTATGTTTTAAATAAATGAAGTATTTATTAAAATTTGGGGTTGAAATTGAAAATAATTGAGGTGAAGGTGAGTTTTAGGTGAGTTATGTTACCACGGTGGAAAGTTATGAGTTAAGTTAAAAGGTAAAAGCTGATATGACACTGACGTGGCAGTGAGTTAAGTTATAACTCACGGGTAACTTATCGTGTGTTCTAACAGTCTAAATGTCTAATGGCTTCCGCATGCACTACTAGCAACAACAAGATCGCTGAAGAAGGTATGGACCCAAAATATTGTTTTATCATATTTGTTATTTCTTGCTAACAAATATTTTTTCATAATATATACTAATTTTTTATGAACTATTTTAGTTATCATCGCTCTTATCTTTTTGGACACATTTTTTACATCTAAGTTATTTAACGATGACGTATTTCAACTCCTTCCTTAAACATTTACTCATTTTGTCCCAAATATATAGGAAGGTTGATATATGTGATGTTACTCGTGACTTATGCTTTTAGATGCTTTTCAGAAGCTATATACGGGCGCTTTATATAAGCAGTGTAGGTTGTGATTGTTGAATTTAAGTCACTAATGTTGTTCCAAAAAATAAATGTTATGTCGTTTCTATTTTGAGACGGAGTATTAAAGAAAACAAAAGTCGATCTCTATAGATTCTCTTCTTATTTCTTTCATTTCCTTGAAAGTTGAAACACAAAGGTGCATATATTCCCAAGCACTACAAGTGGTAGTAATATCATTTATGAAGGTACGAGTCTGATAGTAGTATATTATTGTTCAAATTTTTATCACGTGTCAAAACTAAAGACCACAAATGTCTCTATAGAGATTATATTCTTATTTCTTTCTTGTGAAGTATGTTTGTCATATAATGCCAACCTACATCGTATGTATACTTCATTTGTTATTTATATGTGTAATTTTAATTTACATCCGAGTATATATTAGAGACGATGTTGCCAGTGGCGGAGGCATGTGTAAGCCAGGGGTAGCGGTCGCTACCCCTGAACTTTTACCCGGTAGTGTAATTTTAGCGATTTTTTGCGATTTTTGGCCATTTTTTGACGATTTCGCTACCCCTGAAACAAATTTTCGCTACCCCTAAACAAATTTTCGTATTTCGCTACCCCTAAACTTGGCTCCTGGCTCCGCCACTGGATGTTGCGTTAGGTCGTCTCAATATGTCGAAAATCCTATTGTAGATACTCAACTTATTGCTTCCTATAAATGCCCATTTAAATTATTGATTAATTTCACTAAAACTCTTAATTATCACCTACCACGTACTCTAATGTCTAACTCAGGCACTACCAGCAGCAACAACAACATCAAAGAAGGTAACTCAACCAGTAACAACAATGACATCAAAGAAGGTATGAACTCAACCAGTAACAATAACAACGTGAATGAAGGTATGAACTCGATGTTCTATCTTATTTATTATTATTTTCTTGTAATGGGAATAGCGCGGGGCTAACGATCGTCGTTTGTTATGAAATATGAACGTGCTTAATTTTGTATGTGTCACTTCAGTTATTTTACAAGTTATTAAATCTGAGTCACTAAAAAATTGTGTGCCGTTCGAATTCTTTCGTAAGATCTAGAAACGGCTTTTAGGTATAATCGTATATAGATCATCAACTTGCTTAGTTGTATGTAGACGATGTCGATTTATTAATTGATATAGTACATTACCTTTTCATAGTCAACTTACCATGGTTATCAAGATCGCAATCTTGATCGTAGGATCGTACGATCTTACGATCCTACACAAGAAAACCTTGCAAGATCAGAGTAAGATCGGAGATAGCATAGGATCTAAGTAAGATCGTAAGATAGCTAGTAAGATCGTAGGATAGCTATCAATCCCGATCCTACTAAAAAGTTTTAAGTTTTATTATCAAACATAAAAATATGCCCACTTGACCCAGTTTTGCATATATATATGGCCCAACATCACAATTAACATCAGTTATAGATCGAATAAAAGACGCCCTAAAATCGAAACTAGTATAGTGACGATTGGGAAATGGAAACTGCTCTTATTCTATCACACAAATGATGACTAATGTTTTGGAATTCTGGGCACTTGCCATTTAGCTAGGATGTTTTAATAACTTTCAAAAGGTTATGTGTGAGATGTTCCAGCTTTTATAATACATTGAAATCAACTTTGAAGTTGTGCTTATATTGTACGAATTTAGATTATATTATATAAATTGGCAAAAGTTTAAGATATTTATGACAATTTTTTCTCGTTCAAAACAAAATTGTTACCCAAATTCCACATTTTATAATGTCAAACATGTAGCACGACACTAATCACTTCATATCACCTTCCATTTATATATGCTTTAATGCTTAAGGATTAAGCTCACCCTATGCATGTTTATTTACATCCATCGTTTTCTGTTCTAGATCATGTTACAGTATTTGTCGCCTACAATGGAAAATGGGAATATGACCGCAAAGAATGGTTCTTCGAGAATTCCAAAAGTTCAATAATGGTTGTGCCCAAGCATATAACACTACCAGAGATAACTGACAAACTGTACGAACGACTCAAAGTCAATAAAATGTTTTACCGTTTAAAATTGGAGGTCCATTACAGAACTGGATCTCCTTGGTTTCCTGTTACTAAAATTAAAAATGATCAAGATCTCTCGGTGTTCATCTCAGAAACTTCGAAAACAAAACTTCCGTTATGTGTCACCCTATTAGATGATGATGAGATTAGTTGTGATGATGATGAGATTATTTCTGATGATGATGAGATTATTTCTGATGTTGATGAAGAAAGACGAAAAGGTAGTTTTTCAAAGGACTCCTTGATAATATTAAACATAGATCTCATGATATATATGTTCGTAAGCAATATCATGCAAAATAATCAATACTCATATCAAAACAGGTAAGAAAAATGAAATGTTCACTTTTATGATGTACTAACTTAATTAAGAACTACTTTTAGTACTCACTCCGTCTTAAAAAAGGTATTTAAATGCATATATTTTTAAGTTAATATAAATAATTACAAAAGTATTAAAAACATAATAATGTTGATTATAGTGTTACAGTGAATAGTATCACTCATTTGCATCATATTGTGCAACAATGATGCAAAGTTACCATACTCAATAACAAAAATAAAGAACACACGCAAGTATAATCACTTTATGTCACATGCCATATTTTTATGCTTTAATGCTTAAGGATTAAGTTCAACCCGTGTATGCTTATTTACATCTATTGTTCTGTTATAGATCATGTTAGAGTACTTGTCGCCTACAATGGAAAATGGAGATGGGATGGAGAAAAGTGGTTGTTCGAGAATTCCGAGGGTTCAACAATTTTTGTGCCTAAGTATGTAACGTTATCGCAGATAACTAACATCCTATACGCAAAATTCTTGGTTGAACGGCGTTCTTATAACTTGAAGTTGGAGGTTCATTACAGAGCTGGATGTCCTTGGTTTCCTATTATTGAAATTAAAGATGATCATGATCTCTCGGTGTTCATCTCAGAAGCTTGGAAAACAAAACTTCCTTTAAGTGTCACACGTGTGGCAAAAGTTGTGGCCCCTAGGCTCAAAGGTAGATCCTATGATATGTTCAATAGTATTGATGCAACTTTTAATTTAGCATATTTGCTTCTGAATAATCATGGGATGTATAATCCATTCACTAAGAATATAGGTGGGGATCGGATGATATATATAAAGCAAAAGTCAAAAACGATTATTGATAAACAAAATATATGTTGATAAAATCTACAGTAAAAATTTTCAAAAGTTAAAGATTACAATAATATAAAATCACGTGAAAAAAGTTAAAAGTCTTTTTACGCCTAGTTTTGATGGATTTTTTTCTTCTGATAATTAAAAGATTTTGTTCATCAAATTATTTTTTTCTTTTATCGAAAACGAGGTAAAAGTTGTATTTTATCTTCAGATTGAATTTGATTAATATTTAATAAAAATGTCCATGCATTGCAACTGAATAATAATGTATAACATTTTTATAAATATGTTTCTTCAGGTGACTGCGTATATGTAGAAAACGAACTATACAAAGCTATTCAGCAAGGTAACTGGGTGAAAGCCCGAGAAATCGTAACCACTGGGGAAATTACATGGACTACTGGATTAGATGATTTCGGCAATACAGCACTCCACTTTGCTGCCGGTAGATATAAAGATAATGAGGTTGTTAGGGATATCCTAAGGGGGGTAAACAACGAGTTACTTGTAAACACTGTAAATACTATTGGAATGAGCCCAGCGCACACTGCTGCATATTATGGCAACACAGAAGCTTTGAAGATAATGTTGGGCTCTAACCGAAATTGTTTATTCAAACCTGATTATGGCAATCTTTTGCCGATCCATTTAGCTCTAGGGATTCCAGCGATAAAAACCTTTCTCTATTTGTTTGAGCAAATGAAGAGTAATAAAGATGAATATGACAAACTTTTTAGACGCATGAGTGGTGGTAACCTTTTGCATCAAGTAATTGATGCAGGATTAATCGGTATGTATGCTTCGCAACCCTTTTTATTAAAATTTTAGCTATAGATGAAAATATACCGGAAATACATTGTTAACAACATCTAGCTAACGTCTAAAAGTACACAAGTTCAAAAAAATTAACTATGTTATACTTCTATTTGATCACAGATGTAGCATATGAGTTGATCAACGGCTACCCAAGCTTGGCTACAACAATGTACGAAGACAAAACCGCATTAGAGCATATCATCAGAAAGCCGGAGTTATTTTATAGTGGAATGCATAATTACAGCTTTTACTCAAGATTTGTTTACCACAGTATGTCTTTTCACTATAGTTTATAGCTTGATCCCCTAACTAAATCCATTCGTCATTTGCCAATCAATTGGGTTTTAATCCATTTAACTAATCACGGATCATGATAAATTATCTCAAATATATACTTAAATTTTGATCCAACTTGTATAACTCAAAATCAATTCATGACCGGATATTTTATCTATTTCTAGATAACTAATTAATGCTTATATTTATATTGAAGATGTACCAATCAAGAAGAACAGCTTGGGTAGTACTGATACGGCAGACGTGGAGAACCAAGAGACACCCAAGAAGAATAGGTTTGTTACCAAGCACACGAGGAGGTTCATCCATGATGGTATGCTATATATGAACTATGTGATTCCAAAACTCTAATAAAACTCAACTATGCATATTACGAGAGATCGATTTGTTTATAGTTAAGAAACATTTTAACTTATATGTATCGACATACCTTGGAATAATATTATGTATGTACTTCTCTTTTATAACATTTTATTTTATTGACATATCATATGTGCTTTTTTGTGTAGTCATCTCGAGGATTTGTTTCAAATTATGGGAAATAACACTGCTGCAAGGTAAGAACAAGGTTCTAAATTATGACACCGAGAGAACTCATTACGGGGAAAATGGGCTACACTGATAGCCAGATGTGTTGGTAATATATGTCGGTAATGGCTGTCGACGAATCACTAATGTTAATTTTTTACGTAGGTAATATCGCCATAAGTAACTTTTATTGATGAGAAAATTCTCCATTGAAGAAGTAGCATTTCTAAAAAGTGGATTCAGATTAGTATTATTCCTTAAAAAAGATAATTAGTTTATTAAATAAACTAAGTTTGAACTTGGGCTCGTTTATGCTAGGCTCATTTTGAGGTGTTCGCGAGTCAATCCAAATTAGCTTACAAGTGGCTTCGCTTGTTTACACCCTTAAGATATTGGTTAACAGATAATATACGTGTGCCTTATTTTTGCTTAACATGAGAAATTATCAAAAACAATAAGGTGAAGACTTGCTCTCAACTTGCTCTTTAAATTTATTAATTATTATTATTGCAACTTTGAAGCTTAAAACAATGTTTACTGTTAGCATTACGAAATATCGATTAAAGCGATGGCTATTCTATATTAAGGGACCTTGTATTTTGTTATAGTATTTGACATTTTGACTATTTGTAACAGTCAACAGATAGTTAGTATAAATATTGGGCGAAGTGGATTGGGCTAAGCTAGTATACGTTTGGTTTATGTTAAGCTAATATGGTAAACTTATAAGCCCAAATCCAATCAGAGAGAAAAGCCCACTACAGCTCATTATGTATGGCGTACACCAAATGCTTTTCATTTGGTGGTGTGAGTGAACAATTAGTGTGTGTGTGTGTTTAGAGTGTGAAATAATACAACACATAGTTTCACCACCTCTTCTCTCCCTCTCTCTATATCTTGTGTGTTATTTGATCATCTTAGGAACCTACATTTACTATTTTATTAATCACAGTACTGCACGTTAAGAACCTCAAGGAGGATAAAGTAAAGCACAATACAACTCTTAAGCTACTCAGGCGTATATGCGAGGAAGCTGGTGGAACATATACATCAAGTGATATTGAACGTCTTTATAGCTATCCATTTTTTTTAGCTGTGGAAAACGACACCGATGAAGCAATACATGTGCTGACCACATATTTTGCTGGATTACATCGTTCCGAAAAAGACGGGCATGCTGTATATCAATTGACAGTCTTGAACCGAAGCGAAAAGGTTTACAACTATATTCTAAATCATGTACCTTATGCCAAATCCAACTTTAAGCTTGTCAAGGATCATGATGGTAACAATATATTGCACTTGGCTGGACGTTTGGCACCTATTCACAAACTTAATGCCGCTTCCGGTGCAGCACTTCAAATGCAACGAGAGTTGCAGTGGTTTGAGGTGAGCTTGTTTCTCTAGCTAGATTATTAAAGCACAGCGTATGTTAATGTAGTACACAGTCACACAACATCATTGGAAATCTGTCTCATTACCATATAACAAGTAATAATTAAATAATAGAGGATTTCAAATATTTAATTTTATTTACTTGGTTGAATATAATTTGTACAGGAAGTGAAAAAAGTGGTGGGAATAACACATACACGAGTACTGAACAAAAATAAAGAGACACCAATAATGGTATTTAGAAAAGAGCACAAGGAGCTAAGAAAGGATGGGGAAGAATGGATGAAAAAGACAGCCGATTCTTACACAATCACGGCGGCTCTCATCATCACGATAGTTTTTGCGGCTGCAATTACTGTACCTGGAGGAAACAATAGTGCCACCGGGAAACCACTTTATGAAACAAAAGCAAGCTTAATCATATTTGCCATTGCAGATGCAATCTCATTGTTCACAGCCACCACTTCCTTGCTATTGTTTCTATCCATTCTCACAGCACGTTATGCAGATGAGGACTTTCTTTACAAGTTGCCGAAGAGATTAATATTTGGTCTTGTGATGCTATTTGTGTCCGTGACATCCATGTTGATAGCCTTTAGTGCAGCATTATATATTATGTTTGGACAGGGAAAGGAATGGATTCTGATTCCAATAGCTGCATTAGCATGCCTACCAATTGCTTCATTCGTGACATTACAGTTTCCGTTGCTTGTGGAGCTTATATCTTCGACATATGGTCATGAAACATTTGGTAAGGAAAAAGATTATAGGCAATAAAGTGCTAATGCCAACAAAAAGAAAAGGACCAGAGAAACATGATTATATTACCGTTATTAATATTTGCTATGTTAAAACTTTATTTTTGTAATTTGAAATTTGTGTAAACTATTGTGAGAAACCGTTGTTGATTATAAAATTTGTAGTTTGATCACTTTATGTGATACCCTGATTTACCTTCTATTATTATAAAAAATCAAGTACCCATTGTTATACCCTGGTAACCTGGTTGTATAGTATATCTGAGAAGGCAAATAAACTTTCATACAAAATTAAGCTGTCTTGTTCATTAGTGCTGTGTGATACAGCGAGTAATCCACATATTTTCTAATACTATGTATATATGTTTTCAGAGACGGAACTTGAACGTTTTTGTTAGAGGGGCCAACTTGCAAGATATTTATATTAAGGGGGCCGATATACACAACTTTGAAAATTTTGTATTAAAAATGGCTAAAATTAGAAATAAAAATGTATAAATTATATATAGGGTCAAAATTTTTGGGTGGGCGCAACCCCCCTCGGCCCCTTAAAAGTTCCCGTCCTTGTATGTTTTACTATGGCATCGTCGTGTTCCGTTTTAGCTTCTATGATTTTCAGCTCCCGCTGGCAATACGAGACTTTGTGCCTGTAAGTGAAGTTTATGTTTTTCAGTGGATTCTCCTAGAGTATGTTTAGGCATGTCAGTCGTTGCATCGAGAGATTGAGGATTCTAGTAGTCGACACCTTATAAGCAAAAGTACAAAATTGGCCGGGTCAGGCAAGTTTGGTTACAAGTCAATGTATTTGGTTGAAACAGTGATTTTTAGTACAGGTCGAAATGAGTAAGTTTGGCCCGCTAGCAAAATTTGACTTTTTATCAGTTCAGGATTGAGGTTGTATGTGTACAGTGCGACGACTTCAACCCGTTCAACAAGTTCCGATACAACTAATCCTAATTTTTCCTTCAACCCATATGAGATAAAACACAAGCCAAATCGGCACATTCATAGCCAGAAGTTCCCCTATGCTAATTAATCTGCATTATGTTTGTTCATGTATATGATACTTGATCGGTGTCGAAGTACCGGTCAAAAATAAACCTAAATACCTAATTACCTTATACTAGATAGGAAAAGCGGGTATCTTATCCACGAGGAGTATATGGTTATAGCTAAAGTTTTACGAAATAAATGATTGATTGATTGGTTGGTTTAAGACTTAATAAAAAGCTACTACTTAACTAGAACGTAAATACGCGATAGAAATAAGCAAATAAAAACAAGAGTTGTGAACAATTGGGTGAAAAGCAATCCCTCCCGGCTGCGGATATATTGATATGACTAAGTTACGGATTATTATTAATGTTTGATTCCAAACTACATAGACATAGTTTGGGTTATTTGAAGTGGACAATTTTGGGCACAAGTTATGTTTACCACACGAATCGTCTTAATCCCTAAACTAATTGGACTCGGCACGACTTGTTGACTAGCAATAACATGTCGTACAATAATCCTATCAAATAATTTTATAATTACTTAAATGAACAATGTTGGGTACAAATATGTCTTACAATAATTCAATCAAATAATTATATTTAAACATTAAAATTAAACAAAGGATATGCATTAAAATCATATGAATTAATGTTTGAAAAACAAAATAAAATCCGTAAACATGATTAAACCAAATATATCATGTTGACTGCAGAAACTTCACCAGATACACGGATCCATATGCACCAAAATATGTTGTATCCGCATTAAACTCTTATCATGTGAGTCTTCATTAACTATCTAAAGTATACCTCGTTGAGATGGTCCTTTTTCTTTATAGTAATATTTAAAAATTATACCGCCTTAATATATCGATAATGTGAATGATTTTTAGGAGCCACTGGCTGGATATTCAGGATATGTTCAGAATGTGCTCCTTGAACCAGCTTACAGAAGTCAAAATAGTTCAAGATATTTAGGTCGTGATGTTTTACCTGCGGTTCAGCCTTATAGTCTTTACTGTCCATCTGAATATGTACAGATTGCTCATGATCCTTATAATTCTGGGCTAGCAAGGTTGTTCACATTAACACATCTATGAGTCTGTAAAATTGGAGTTGTGTATCAAACTATTATTCCATTCGTGCTCAACTTGTTTTATGATTTATATAGAGCTGTTCGACGTGATAAAACAAAGCAGTGAATTGCATTTTGTTAGCCTTAATTTTGTGTTGAACTGCTGCCTAAAAATATCTCATCAACTGTTAGGCCAATTGTTTCCAGCTTCTCAAGGTGGAAATCCTGCAAGTACTACCAGGTGTCTCTTTTGTAGCTCCTTGCTATTGGGATGAACAGAAACGAGAATGTGTTTTCAAGGCCTTTTTTACTTAACTTGAAGTGAAATGAAAATTACGTCCACTGAATAAGTGAGAGTAACCATATAAACATATGTACCTTGCGGGCTTGCAGCCGTGATCTTGAAATCTTATAAGAAAAATCTGACATATTTGTGAAGAATAAAAATAGTTTGCTAAAAAATAAAAAATAAAAATAAAATAAGATAAAATAAAATAAAAAAACCTACTAATTTCCGGTGGAACAAATTTCAACGCACTCTCTGCCACATCTACAGTGTTTGCAATCCATTTTTCTTAATACCGCCACTTGGCTTTCTCCCTAGAAGCTTTGTGCTTTACATACCTTTTCTAACCACTGTTACCATATGCAGGCTTGCAGCAGCTACAGTGGATCTTACCATAATCAACAAACATACCACTAAGCGGATTAGGCTGTTAAAGTCGTAAGGATCCAAACATGTGTGGTCTGCTATTTTGTGTTTTATCTTGTACAAGAAGTGATATTTGATTGGTGAGGATTATAGTTGCTTTTTTTGCCATGAAGCATCTTTCTTCTTGTATTTGGTTTGTAAATTATGAACTATGACTTGTTTCTTCAGGTGTAGAAGTATGGCAATTGTGTACTGTGTTTTTTGAATGCTATATATATTTGATGATTTGTTCTAGCCAAAGTCGGTTTACTACTCTTGAAGCTGAGGTGATTCACAATGATCTTACCGTCATTAGAGTTTGTTTGCTTTTTTTCCCAAAAAGTTTTTTATATGGTAATATGATTCTCAAAAGAACTTGAACATGATTGTTGATACAAATACTTTCAGCCAAATTAAATACAACTTTAACATATCAGAAAGTCATGAACATGTAGTTGGGGTTAAATTCTAAAATATATAAAATCCATTAATTGCTCCGTATATTGAACAAAAGTTTAAACAATTGATGGTAAAGTTTCCATAGCCTGAACGAATATTACAGCAAACGCTTGTTTTAAACAATCGATGATAAATTCCAACTGTTTGTCAAATTCTGATGAATACCAATCCTAAAAGTAACCATAAAACACCAACCAGAACCTGAAGCAGCCTAAAATATAAGTGTAGTTACCAAGGGCTCCTATTTAGCACAATCGAAGCCAGGAGATTAAGCCCAAATGAGCTCGTAATATATGAAGTAAGACCCAAATAGTCAAATAGACGCTTGCAACCTGGGATCAATGCAAAGATCCGACTATAACTGTATTGACCCATATACTAAAACAAGAGGGTTCAAATAGGTCGAGTATCTCAAACACATATAGTATGACTTCAGTAGCAATTTATGTAATCATAAACGATACAGTAATAATTTATTGCATTGAAGGAAACGAGACAACATAACGCTTTGGCCAATATTAAGGACCACATTTTGACCTGTTAACCGACCATATGAACCCCATATTAGTAGGCAAGCTTAAGTCCCATATAAATACACAATACAGTAATATGCACTTGATATCATAAACCAATACTTCTGTCACATAAACCAGCAAGGAACTAGCGTATATTCCAAACTAAATCCATACACTTTAATAACCACAAATTCAGAACTATTTTTTTATTGTAGAGTAAGTTGAAACATATATAAAAACGAAGAATCTCTGATATTTGGCAAAAATGTACACACTTAGTCGGCATGTACACCAGCTTTCCCTTCCATGAGACCATTACGGATCTGATCACTAATGTCTCTAACATGGCCCGGCCCATGGGGTAAGAAGACCGTGGTGTTCTTTGATGAGTTTCCAAGATCTTTGAGAGTGTCAAAGTATTGCGTGATCATAATGAGATCCATTACGTCCTTAGATGAAGCGCCTTCCACTTTATGAGAGAAATTTAAGATATTCTCTCTTAATCCATCTGTTATTGCTTGTCTCTGCCTTGCAACACCAACTCCACCCAAATACTTGGCTTCAGCTTCCGCTTCAGCTTTCTTAACTTGAAGGATCTTATCGGCTTCTCCTTTGTAGACACTAGCAAGCTGAAGCCTTTGTGCTGAAAATCAAAATCATAGAAGTTGATATTTCAGTAAGCTCATATGAAGATATGGATAGTGTTTGGGTGTGCGTTTTGAACGCTGTTTTTTTATTTAAAAAACCTGAACCAGATGATTAGTTGTAATGAAAGGGGGCTCTAAAAATAGCATTTGGATGTAATTGACTGTTTTGAGGTTCGAATAATCACATAAGGGGTGAATAGGTAATTTCATTTTATCTTTAAATAATCATTTGTAGTTTCGTTGCAGCATTTGAATGTTAGTTAACCTCTGTCGTATTTCAAGTATTAATACCAACATTCTTACGTTTCATGTTTCTCATTGTCTATAAAATTGCATAATACGAAACGTTGACTATAAGAAAGCATGTCTTTCTTCAAAAGGCATTAAGATGGAACAAAGTCGCGGAACTTAGAGAGTTTAAAATGTCAAATTCAACTATATTGGTAGCAATTTACTTCATCTTAGAATAATGATCTACGCAAACAAAATGTGTCTTTATTTAGATACTTCTGTAATAAAGTACTCGTAACACTAATGATATTGACTCCTGAATCCTGATATGCCACATGTATTGTGTAGTGTTTTACTGATAACCAGCCAAAATTGTCAAATGAGTACAGGCATACAAGTAACGGGAAATAAAAACACAGACCAATAAAACCCTCTACACCCAACAGTCCTAAAAGATGTTCCAAACTTTGTTAGCATGCCCATGACTTTCACCTTAAACACACTTTCCTCACAGAAAACAGTACAACAATCAAATCAAGTTCTTATAGGTAGTGCTGTTCTAGAAAGTGCAACCCGGTAGTTAAAACAAAACTTGCTTGCATTGACAGCAGAAAGAATTAGCTATCTAGTATCCTAGTTACGGGTGGCAAATATATCCTAGTTACAACTCGCTAGCAACTAATTTTTGGTACATGTCAAAATTTATTACTTTCTAAACACAGTTAATGTGTTTAATATGAGCACATACAGAGTAAAAACTAATTTCTGGTACATCCCAAAATGGGTCAGGTCAAAACATGTAATCTCAATTACTTTTTTTCAAGTCAAAACAGGTAATCAAAACATGTTCGACTATCAGTACAAAACTATAAGATTACAATGATAATCTAAAATTTTAATTGATAATGCAATTTTACAGGTTTTATGCATAAGTTTGAATAATTTCACCCATTTGCCCCATATTACAGGTTACATGACACAAAATCCAAATCGACCCATTTGTATACAAAAGGGTTAAAATTGCCATTTCTAATCATAACATGTGGTATTAACTGATAAAAAGTAGAGATATAGCAAGTCAAGATATAATATGATAGCAGAATGTAAAGAAAGCAACATATTAAACGAAATTACCTGCATTAATCTCATTCATTGCCCTGCGCACAGAGGGATCAGGTATAATGTCCACCATCAATATGTGCTCTATGTTATACCCATATTCTCCCATCACCTGCATACAAAAGATGTTATAAAGTTTGAGCAGGGTAACCTTGAATGATAATCGCAGTACTTATTTTTATACAAATAAGATTCACCTTCTCAAGTTCCTCTAATACAGTTTTTGCAACTTCATCCTTCTGCTCAAAGAGCTGATCCAAAGTGATTCTTGGAACCTGGGCTCGTACAACTGAAAGAAAAGTAGCGATTCTTGATGAGGAAACATAATTGGAGGAGTTACATGATAGATAGAGGTGGCAACATTTTATCTCTAATGGGCCACACGGTATAAAAAAATATATAATTAACTTGAAAGGAAAGGGCCAATCAAGTCAAGGTCACCAAAAGAGTATTCTTAAGGAGTAGGTTATTGTGTTGGGAAACACACCTTCTAAGGTGAGTTACCAAATCACACTTTTTAAGTCTTCAAAAAGCTAATAAGCACTTTTTTGGTAGGTGTTTGAATAAGCTTATTGTGGTATGATATCACAATAAGCTAATAAACACCTAAATAAGCTTATGGATTATTATCTAAAACTTAGAATCATATTTCACATACTAATTATTTAAAATTTATTGATATAAAGGTACTGTCAAAGAAGCAAGTCATAAAACTCACCATCAAAAACATAAGCCTGAATTTGTTCCCGAGGGTTCTGCAACTCGTAGAATGCGTCATCAGCACTTTGCTTTATCACTCGATACTGAATTGAAGAGATTATTTGAACAAAAACATTGTCCTGCAAAATTAAGAAACACGATAATTTAGTATTTTCTGTGCCAAGCCTAAATGTATAGCATCTTGTGGAGTAAGGAGACGATAATCACACATATGGGTGATCAGGGAAGAGTGTAAACATATTTGTTTCAAGGAAGAAAAGTAGTGGTGCTTTCATCTATCTATGAAGCTAAAACTGTTGTTATGATCAAAATCATCTACTACCATAAATTATTCAAACTTTTCTCCAGTCAAGCAGAGAATCATTGATATAGCGTTTATTTGGTATTTATAGCTAAAGACATTAACAGAAATGAAGCAGTAATTGCTCAACAATGTTAACAAACAAAAAACAAACACGTCCTACCATCATCCAAACAAATCATATGAAATCAATAAAAGAACTAATGTAAAAAAACTTTCTGATTTATGAGCTTATATTCCATGATTAAGTCAGGCTCATACGTCATTAAACTAACCAAAAATGGGTTATTTTTCGTAAGACACCAAATAATTTCATAAGCCCAAATATAAGCTTAGGCGTTTGTTTAAGCTTATTTGACTCGGCTTTTATTTTATAAGCCCAGATTTTTTGGCTTATTTTTTAGCTTATTATCCATTTTAAGTCATAATAAGGTCAAAACTCACAAGTCAAAAAACAAGCAAAAGAAACCGGGCTTATGCCGAAACCACATAAGCTCATAAACCCAAACATAAGCCTAAACAAACATCCTCTAACCAACATCCCTCATCTCCAAAACCCAACAATATATATAAAACACAACAATTCCTATAATAACAATAAAGACAACATACATAATCCAAGAATGATAATCCAAGAAAAAAGAAAAAGTAACAAACCTTGGTTTTGGTTTCAATTTTGACTTCAAGAGACTGGATCCTGGTAGAAAGAACACCAGCAAGATACTGACCAGCACATGGGTTAAAGAAATTAAGACCTGGTTGTGCCACTTTCTCAAACCTCCCCCATTTCTCAACGATCCCTACACTTGCTTGATCTATACATCCCGCAAATATACACGATGCGTTACCCATCACTACACAGTTAACAACAACACGTATATTCACTAAATATAAATATTTATATATGCAAGTCAAGAGAAGATGTATCTATATAAAGGGTGTTTAGATATTTTTATTTGTTATTTGTTTATGCGAAGAAAAATGGATGTCGACGTAGGTTCACAAACCGCCTAGCGAACGGAGAACTAGTCCTTGTCTATGTCATTTACTACCTGCCCCGGGTTTAAGTTTGCATTTATAGTACATTGTGTATGATGGGTTAGTAATAGTGGTCCCTTATCTTAATTAGAGGTGAGCCGAACCCGAACCTGCTAAAACTCAAGCTTGGCTCGTGTAGATTTATATAATGTGTTACTAATAATGGTCCCTCATCTAAACTTTGTTGAAAAATTTAGTGCACTTGAGGGTTTAGTTCAAACCTGGCAATGGGTTAGAAGGTACGGAGTGTACACCCATCAGGTCTCTGAACACCCTGACTCATATAGTGGTTAAGTATTATTCAGTATCTGATGAAGTTCAGTGAGTTCACTCTTTGAGGGAGTGATACTCTGGACTGAATAGTATTCATCAGGATGATGAGTTCAGCTCTCATCAGGGAGTTGTCATGTCCTTAGGGACTAGCTCATCAGTGAGTATAACGAACTCACTGGACTGAATTCAAACTTGATTAGTAACTGTTTTGACCTATTCAAGTGGCAGTTATAACTGCATTAATGACCACGATTAATTGGTCGTGTAACCACTAATACCTATAATTATGGAGGCAAATTAAGTGGGATTAATGGGCCGTTAATCACTCTTCCATTGACTAGGGTTGAGTAATATTACCTATAAATAGGTTGATACGTGGGAATCGCACCAGGCTTTACCTCTCAAGGGATCTCGAGAAGCTTACAACCTCCACCAGGCAGTGTACCTGATCGTTGTAGTATAGTATAGTGACAAGTACCGGGGGATTGATCGTTCAACTCAGGAATAGTGTCGCTAGGATTAGAAAGCCAAAAAACTAGGTCTAGAGGTGAGGGATGATTCTTTTTTGTATTTTTATATTTTTATGAAAGCAATTAAAATCTCGGGTTTTTGGAAGGAGGGGCGGAATTAGTTGCTAGTCAACTAACCCAATAACTAAGATGCAATCAAAATAAAATAAGAGAAATGAAAATAAATCTAATTAAACTAGTGGTGTGAACAATAATGGGGAAAATTGTGTTTACTTAGGTTTCATTACTCCCTAGATATCTTTTACAGGTTGATAGTTTGTTACAATTGCATGGATGACGGGTTATATTCCTTAATACCATTCGTGGGGTGGTGTACGTACTTCCCCAACTCTATAAGCTCCTACTTCACTCCTATGTCAAGCCGTTAAAAGCTCCTAACATGGGATTATTAGAATTCGCTCATGCATTAAATACAACCATAATAACCTAGTACACATTGGTTCATGTTTCTTAAGACGTTCAAGCATGTTACCATTGGAAGTCTGCCAGTTTTCTTAAGCCTAACATCGAAATCATTCATCCGTAACAACTATAAACAAACAATCAACCCATAATTAACATCTAGGTTTCACTACATCTAAGCAAACACACAAGAGATCTAGCCTAGCATGTTGAATTCAAGATAAGTGTAAGATATATTCAAACAACACATAGACATATTGATTGAATTGAAATAGTACTTATCTCAAAAGTTATACCCTACTTGTTCCTCTAATAAATGAAAATTGCAAAACTATATATAGATTTTACAGGGTGACGGCGTCAAGAAGGAATTTCTGACGCCGTCAACTCGCCGCCCATGATGAGATCGGATTGCCTAGATCCAGATTTGACGCCGTCATGTGTAATATTACTCTGGGCCGTCACCATATCTTGAACCATGACGGCCATACGTGACGCCGTCACGTTTTCTCTGGACCGTCACCACTTCCACCTCTTGTTTTACTCTTGACGCCGTCATTAAGAGACTTGTGACGCCGTCAGGTACTGTTCCCAGCAAGGAAAATTAAGACTTTGCCGTTTTCTTCACTTTTGTGCTCCAAAAACATCCAAAATGCTTCCTTTTCCAGAATCCACTCCAAAAGTACCTAAAATGACAAAAGGAACGATTTAGGGCAATATTTGATCAAATAAATTCAAATCCAGGCTTAAATGACCCCCTAAAAACGGTTCATTTTTCGCCTCATCATATACCCTTACACTTGAGATTTGCTTGTCCTTAAGCAAATGCGCTTTTATTCTAATCAAAATACAAGTTAGAGGTCATTTAACACTAATATAAAGGTAATTACAACAAATAATCGTTCCACTAAAGACCAAATACAATCACGGAGGTCATATACTAGCACCTCACAAATAGTGTTTAGATACTCGCATTTCTCGGGTGTAATAAAGTATATATCACAATATGGAAATGGAAAACATCTCTCACTACCTGTTATAGCAAAATAGATTACCATAGGCTTGGGAAAGGATCAAACCTCCACCACATGGCGTAAGCACCTAGGATAAACTATCAAAGAGGTCTTTTACAGGGTTATAACGTTAGGTGTAGGGATATGGAATACACGGTTTTGTTGGATAAAGGCAATCTTTACTGGTGGCGAATTAATCATCTTGGTTAATTACATGTACAATATGGCGTTGCTAAGCCAAGACTAGACTCGACTTAAGCTAATGAATGAAAAATAACAAAAACATAAAATAAACATAGAATGAAACGGGATGGTAGTCCGTATTTTTTTTTTTTTCATACACTTACCCTACCATCCAAAATAATACATCATAGGGAATGTACATTCCCCTTACACTTGAATTTTTACATACTTTACAATAAACTAATCTAATGACTCGGATTAAGATAATCAAAACACTTGGAGTACTTTTTAAGATTAATGCACATATGGGGGTAATATATGATGTTCTTCCCCATTACTCCATAACACAAGTACTTTACCCATGAGTCCCAATCGTCCCAAAACAATATGTACAAGATATGACTCAACTTAGCAACCATGTAATCAATTAGATAATTAACTAAGGGTTTAAACATGTAACAATAATGCACTAAAGATGAGTGCATACACGGAAGGCTAAGGCGATTTGGTTGTACATTTAAGTGGGTTGTAACAAATTCTTCCTTTAAGTAAGATGCTTAAAGTTAGAAATGAAAAGATAGGCTCGGAGGGGTGTACTAGGGGTTTCGTGTACTAAAAATGAGTACAACGCTAAGGTGTAGGAAAAATTAATTGACTTTACTAGCCAAATAATATGACTTAAATGGTCAAGTAATTATGATACGAGTTTAACACAAGGGTGATCCTAATGCCTCTTATCATGTAGTAAATCCTACTACACGAATGTAGTCTCACTAGCGGTCTCGGGATGCATCACTAACGCAAGTTCTAGAATCTAAATGCTACCGGTACACTCATAAGTACTAATAGTAAATGCTTTTCCTATCAAATCTAAAGGCGAACCTCACATATTTGGGTGGAAAATTTTTCTGAATGGTACGGTTTTTTGCTAGTCATACAACTCCTATCCATGAGATGCTTGCTAAGGCTAAAGTTTCACTCCTAAATGTTATTGAAAACACATAACACTTAAACGCAAAGGGTTATTGATTTGTGCCTAAATCATTAACAAACATTTGGTCTTATCCCAAGTAGATATTCGTGATACCCAGGCATTAGGGTCGAATAGTTTACTTTGGAAAGTGATAACACGATTCCAAGTGATATCCGGTAACCTTAATTGGTATGTAGTTAGGCTATTGATTATCTTTACCCTGTTCTGGGCTCATAACCACAAACAATCAAAGTAAACTATTTTGTGATAATCAATGGCTGCTGCTATGAGGCATATGGTTGCTAACTTTTCCAAATTGGAAAAGTTTAAAGGTGTTGATTTCAGAAGATGGCAAAAGAAGATGCACTTCTTGCTGTTAAGCATGAATGTGGTGTATGTTCTTAGCACTGCTATTCCTGAAGATCATGGGGATGATGCTACTGTGGAACAGATAAGGAAAAGAAGTAAATGGGAGAATGATGACTATGTATGCAGAGGTTTAATTCTCAATGGTATGTCTGATTCTCTCTTTGACATTTATCAGAATGTTGAATCTTCTAAAGAACTGTGGGATTCCTTGGATGCCAAATATATGGCTGAGGATGCTTCAAGTAAGAAGTTTCTTGTAAGTAATTTCACAAATTACAAAATGACTAATTCAAGACCAGTCATGGAACAATACAATGAACTTCTTGGAATACTTGGAAGGTTTACACAACACAAAATGAACATGGATGAGGCTATTTCAGTCTCTTGTATCATTGACAAACTCCCTCCTTCTTGGAAAGATTTCAAGCATACCTTGAAACATAAGAAGGAAGAACTGACACTGGTTCATTTGGGTAGTCATCTGCGTATTGAGGAATCCCTCAGGGTGCAGGATAATGACAAGCCAAAGAGTAGCAATGCTACTGGTGCATCTGTTGTCAATATAGTGGAACATAACAATTCCACCAGGTACAATGATAACAAAGACAAACGTAAACATCATGATAACACAAGGGCTGATCCTAACAAGAAGGCAACACCTACTTGTTGGAAATGTGGCAAATCTGGTCACATTAAAAGGGATTGCAAAGGTGTTAAGATTGGAGGTAAATCCAATGGTTCAGGCACTAGTGGTTCAGGGAGTGGAGGTCCTTCCAACTCACTGAAAGGTCAGAATATGTTTAATGAATCTCTTCAGGTTTATTATGTTACATATGTATCTGAATCTAACTATGTGCAGGATGATGATGTTGCATGGTGGGTTGACTCTAGAGCAACTGTTCATGTGTGCAAAGATAGAAGATGGTTCAAGACTTACGAGTCACTGAATGATGGTTTTATTCTTCACATGGGAAATGAGTCAACAGCCTTGGTGCATGGTCGTGGTTGTGTAGATCTTAGTTTTAGTTCTGGAAAGATTGTAACTTTGTTTAATGTTATTCATGTTCCTGGTATAAGGAAAAACTTGGTTTCAAGTAGTGTTTTGAATAATCATGGATATAAACAAGTTATTGAATCTGATAAATTTATTTTGTCTAAACATGGTGTGTTTATTGGTTTTGGATATTTGTGTAATCAAATATTTAGGCTTAATGTTGTCACTGACATTGTTAATTCAGCCTTTGTGTCAACCTCTAAACTGAACGACTCCACCCTGTGGCATGCTAGACTTGGCCATGTACACTATAAAAGGATGCAAGATATGTCTAAGGATGGGTTAATCCCAGCTTTTGACATGGACACTGAAAAGTGTAAGACTTGCATGTTGACCAAAATTACTAAGAAACCCATTCAGGGTGTAAAACGTGAGACTGAGCTCTTGGAGCATATACTGTAACAATTCGCAATTTCAGGTTAACTTTTATTCCCGAAAATTTCACTATTCACTTTTTATTATTCACTTTTACTATTCACTTTTTACTATTCACTTTCACTATTCATCTCAGAAATTTTTATTTCATATTCTCGTAAGTTAAACTATTTTAACGATAATCCGAGAGTTTGACGCTCGTCGGATCATTTCTGCAAAAATCACAAAGCCGTGTCCGAGATTTACTTTTAGGTTTAAACGTCCTTCCAGCATCCTGATATATCCATAAAACATTATAAACAATAGAAATATGATTTTCTCTCATTTTAGGACAATTCCAAAAGTTTCGGAATTTTACGTTTTTCAGTTCAGCGTTTTACGCGAATTATGCGTTTTAGACCCGTGTTTCCAGTTTTTAGCAGGGTTTTAGCACCCGATATATCCTACCACTCATTTTATATTTTATTATGGAGTATATTGATAAGTTCTAGCATATTTATAAGTTTCATATTTTTAGGATACCCGATTTTAAGTTTCATGACTTAATAACTTACCGTTAGCGATTACCGGGACCAAAACTCACTCCGTAAGCTAGATAATACCAAGTTTAAGTACCTAGTCACTCCTCCCATCATATGAACGTGTATATGATGATTCACCAAGCCTTGGTGGCTTGGTGATAAGCCTTGGACTTTAGGATACTTGTATATTAAGCAAACTTGGTCACCAAGGGTTCATTAGATCATTACAAGTGTACATCTTGGCCTCCAAGTTTAGGCAACTTCCTAACACCTTCCTAGCACCTCCTCAAGGCCCTATATAACCCTCCTACCCCTCTTGAAGTCGTTCACAACACAAAACAAACACAAACACTCTTATTTTGATTTCAATCTTCAAGTTACACACCAAAGTTGAAGGCCTAGTTAGTCTCTACATGAATCAAGAGTTTGTTTGGTGATTCCATGGTTAAATTAAGAGCTACATAAGGGTACTAGGGCTGAAGTTAATGGGTTTTCACAAGGGTTATATCAAGGCTAGCAAGGGTTACAAGAGTTATGGTGAAGGGTTTACAAGCTTAGGTTTAGTGTCCTAGTTCTATACTTGACTTCCTTTCTTTAGAAAGCCAAAAGTTGTAAGCAAACCCTAACACACTCCTTGCTTATTTATCATTTTCATGCTCTTTGTGTTCTTTTCATGCTATATATGTTCTTGTATTGTGTTCATGATGTTTAAAAATGGATAAAACGAGTATTGGTATACATATGTTAACTTATGACAAGCAAACAAGCAAACTAGTGATTTTTATGGAAAACCACGACCACAATAGTATAACTTTGATATTTGACACTTACTTACTGTTAAAGAGGACTTAACAAGGAAAACATAGCAATTTGAATCACCCAAAACGAGTACACGAGTCAAAAGTTATGACCATTTAAAGTTAGCGAAACCAAAACGGCAAGACTGCCTAAATAGCATTCTGATCAAATTTTGATTTTGAAAGTCCCACTTCTGGTCCGATTCATCAAAAAGTTAAAACACGAAAGTTGTCCGGAACGACGTTTTCGTTCAGGAACAAAGAAGCTCGAGCCCTGAAAAGGCTTTCCGAGTGATAATTTCTTCAAATTCTTAACAGCCCATTTTTAGACCAAAGTTACTATATAATGATTATATTTAGATGAGACCAAGAGGTCTAAAGACCTAAAGCCGAGACCACAACCATGGCTAAAGCCAAGGTTGAGTCTCAAGACCATGGTAACAATGACCAAGGTCACGGAAAAGCCACGGCTAAAGACCATATAACTTTTAAAGATCAAAAAGCTTATATATATATATGTTATCAAATACTACAATAGTAGGGAGCCTCATGTGAGGAGTTCATTAAGTAAGCCGTCGAGACGAGTTGTGGATTTACGAGTTAAAGTGTCCTGGCTCCTCGAACGTTTACTCCATGACTTCTGAATTATGTCGGCCTGAACGGTAGTAAGAGATATACAACCTATACATGTTTCATAGACCACTTATAGTCAAAGACTTACACTCTATACTAAGTACTACATCATGAACATTATGCAAGACATATATTGGCAATTCGTCGTATTCTTAGACGTTACTCCAAACCTAAGTCGCAACGTTCTATTATAGGCTGCTCTTAGAGACTTTCGCGATTCGACTATCATACTCATTACATAAGCTTAAGGTGAGTCATAGCCCCTACTCTTTTCATACTTGTTTTAACTCTTTGGGGGGGATACATGCACAACTACTTGCTTACTTGTACAAATACTCTTAAACATTTATACTTGATTGTGTTATACTTGATTGGCATTATACTTGATTGCGTTATACATACTTGTTACACTATACTTGCTTAATTTAAATACAAGATTCGTATTTACGTGCATACATAATACTCTATTCTGTCGGAGAGGTATTGGTAGTACTCATGGGAAGATGCCCCCTACCCTTGTGTCTATACTTGACCTTGGATGTCGTAGTATTATTTGGGGAGAGGCCCCCGCCCTTGTGTCTATTCTTGACCTTGGGTGAATATAATCCGGTGCATTGTATAAACTATCTTTTAGCAGTGGGTTGTGAACACACAGGTTACAAGTCTCTTATGGCGGGACTTGTAACTGAGTGGATTCATGATGCCTTTGCTGTGTGAACATTCTTTTAAGGCTTTTCAACTATTTTAAGACAAACTCTATGAACTCACCAACCATTGTGTTGACACTTTAGCATGTTTATCTCAGGTTAGTAAGGCGATAGCTAGTGCATGGAACTTAGAGTCAAGCTGCATATTCTGAAGACTTATGCTTTTATCATTTACCATTCAAAACTTTGTATACATTTATGTATCATACTTTGGAATATCAAGTTTGTAACTCGGAATTTATTAATCGAATGGTAACTTTTCAAAACGTCTCATTTAGAGTTCGTTTTCTATAACTTGTACTTTGTATTATGAAGTAGCACCCCTGTGACACAGTCTTCCGCTGCGGTATTTTGGGGGTGTTACAGATTGGTACCAGAGCCTTGGTTATAGAGAACTAGGTTGCATTTAGTGCCTAGACTATAACTGCTATATACGTTAGGACTCTCCTCTTTATTTTCCTTACACACACTACATACACATACGCTTTTTGGTTAGAGGTTTGTTTAGTTCCACGCTGTTAGATGATGTGACTTTAGTATTATAAGGAGCCCCAGAGATTAGCCGAGTCATTAAAAACATGGAGCTCAGTAATAACTAATTAGTTAACTTGATCTTGTGACAGTTCTTGTTTGATGAGACACAAGATTTGAGTTAAATAATATTATTGCTTAGCTTTAGGGATTTGATGGCTTGATTATCTTACTATCGGCCTCAGAAGGCGGATTTTGTGTCGGAAATTCTTAAGTAGGATGTTTTAGAATCTCCTTATTTAAATGGATTGGGATGCCTCTTCATTTAAATAAAGAAATTGTAAATCACCGAACCATAAGTTTATGAGACCTTACTTGCATAAATTTGGACGCTTCTTTATGTAAGTAATGTGTTATAAATAAGTGGGCTTATTCACATCCGATACAAATCCTTAACCAGAATCTTAGACGAATCAGAGTTAACACCACTATATTAGAGATCCCGAATTCTCTTAGACATACCGTAAGTAGTTAACATCAAACTGAACTTCGGGACGAAGTTCTCCTTAAGGGGTACAGACTGTAACAATTCGCAATTTCAGGTTAACTTTTATTCCCGAAAATTTCACTATTCACTTTTTACTATTCACTTTTACTATTCACTTTTCACTATTCATCTCAGAAATTTTTATTTCATATTCTCGTAAGTTAAACTATTTTAACGATAATCCGAGAGTTTGACGCTCGTCGGATCATTTCTGCAAAAATCACAAAGCCGTGCCCGAGATTTACTTTTAGGTTTAAACGTCCTTCCAACATCCTGATATATCCATAAAACATTATAAACAATAGAAATATGATTTTCTCTCATTTTAGGACAATTCCAAAAGTTTCGGAATTTTACGTTTTTCAGTTCAGCGTTTTACGCGAATTATGCGTTTTAGACCCGTGTTTCCAGTTTTTAGCAGGGTTTTAGCACCCGATATATCCTACCACTCATTTTATATTTTATTATGGAGTATATTGATAAGTTCTAGCATATTTATAAGTTTCATATTTTTAGGATACCCGATTTTAAGTTTCATGACTTAATAACTTACCGTTAGCGATTACCGGGACCAAAACTCACTCCGTAAGCTAGATAATACCAAGTTTAAGTACCTAGTCACTCATCCCATCATATGAACGTGTATATGATGATTCACCAAGCCTTGGTGGCTTGGTGATAAGCCTTGGACTTTAGGATACTTGTATATTAAGCAAACTTGGTCACCAAGGGTTCATTAGATCATTACAAGTGTACATCTTGGCCTCCAAGTTTAGGCAACTTCCTAACACCTTCCTAGCACCTCCTCAAGGCCCTATATAACCCTCCTACCCCTCTTGAAGTCGTTCACAACACAAAACAAACACAAACACTCTTATTTTGATTTCAATCTTCAAGTTACACACCAAAGTTGAAGGCCTAGTTAGTCTCTACATAAATCAAGAGTTTGTTTGGTGATTCCATGGTTAAATTAAGAGCTACATAAGGGTACTAGGGCTGAAGTTAATGGGTTTTCACAAGGGTTATATCAAGGCTAGCAAGGGTTACAAGAGTTATGGTGAAGGGTTTACAAGCTTAGGTTTAGTGTCCTAGTTCTATACTTGACTTCCTTTCTTTAGAAAGCCAAAAGTTGTAAGCAAACCCTAACATACTCCTTGCTTATTTATCATTTTCATGCTCTTTGTGTTCTTTTCATGCTATATATGTTCTTGTATTGTGTTCATGATGTTTAAAAATGGATAAAACGAGTATTGGTATACATATGCTAACTTATGACAAGCAAACAAGCAAACTAGTGATTTTTATGGAAAACCACGACCACAATAGTATAACTTTGATATTTGACACTTACTTACTGTTAAAGAGGACTTAACAAGGAAAACATAGCAATTTGAATCACCCAAAACGAGTACACGAGTCAAAAGTTATGACCATTTAAAGTTAGCGAAACCAAAACGGCAAGACTGCCTAAATAGCATTCTGATCAAATTTTGATTTTGAAAGTCCCACTTCTGGTCCGATTCATCAAAAAGTTAAAACACGAAAGTTGTCCGGAACGACGTTTTCGTTCAGGAACAAAGAAGCTCGAGCCCTGAAAAGGCTTTCCGAGTGATAATTTCTTCAAATTCTTAACAACCCATTTTTAGACCAAAGTTACTATATAATGATTATATTTAGATGAGACCAAGAGGTCTAAAGACCTAAAGCCGAGACCACAACCATGGCTAAAGCCAAGGTTGAGTCTCAAGACCATGGTAACAATGACCAAGGTCACGGCAAAGCCACGGCTAAAGACCATATAACTTTTAAAGATCAAAAAGCTTATATATATATATATATATATATATATATATATATATATATATATATATATATATATATATATATATATATATATATATATATATATATATATATATATATATATATGTGTGTGTGTGTGTTATCAAATACTACAATAGTAGGGAGCCTCATGTGAGGAGTTCATTAAGTAAGCCGTCGAGACGAGTTGTGGATTTACGAGTTAAAGTGTCCTGGCTCCTCGAACGTTTACTCCATGACTTCTGAATTATGTCGGCCTGAACGGTAGTAAGAGATATACAACCTATACATGTTTCATAGACCACTTATAGTCAAAGACTTACACTCTATACTAAGTACAACATCATGAACATTATGCAAGACATATATTGGCAATTCGTCGTATTCTTAGACGTTACTCCAAACCTAAGTCGCAACGTTCTATTATAGGCTGCTCTTAGAGACTTTCGCGATTCGACTATCATACTCATTACATAAGCTTAAGGTGAGTCATAGCCCCTACTCTTTTCATACTTGTTTTAACTCTTTGGGGGGGGGGGGGGGATACATGCACAACTACTTGCTTACTTGTACAAATACTCTTAAACATTTATACTTGATTGTGTTATACTTGATTGGCATTATACTTGATTGCGTTATACATACTTGTTACACTATACTTGCTTAATTTAAATACAAGATTCGTATTTACGTGCATACATAATACTCTATTCTGTCGGAGAGGTATTGGTAGTACTCATGGGAAGATGCCCCCTACCCTTGTGTCTATACTTGACCTTGGATGTCGTAGTATTATTTGGGGAGAGGCCCCCGCCCTTGTGTCTATTCTTGACCTTGGGTGAATATAATCCGGTGCATTGTATAAACTATCTTTTAGCAGTGGGTTGTGAACACACAGGTTACAAGTCTCTTATGGCGGGACTTGTAACTGAGTGGATTCATGATGCCTTTGCTGTGTGAACATTCTTTTAAGGCTTTTCAACTATTTTAAGACAAACTCTATGAACTCACCAACCATTGTGTTGACACTTTAGCATGTTTATCTCAGGTTAGTAAGGCGATAGCTAGTGCATGGAACTTAGAGTCAAGCTGCATATTCTGAAGACTTATGCTTTTATCATTTACCATTCAAAACTTTGTATACATTTATGTATCATACTTTGGAATATCAAGTTTGTAACTCGGAATTTATTAATCGAATGGTAACTTTTCAAAACGTCTCATTTAGAGTTCGTTTTCTATAACTTGTACTTTGTATTATGAAGTAGCACCCCTGTGACACAGTCTTCCGCTGCGGTATTTTGGGGGTGTTACATATACACAGTGACCTGTGTGATTTGCATGCCACTCCCTCTTTGGGGAACAAGAAGTACTTTGTGACATTTATTGATGATGCTTCTAGGTTTTGTTATGTCTGTCTATTACATACCAAGGATGAAGCATTAGATAAATTCAAAGTATTTAAAACTGAAGTTGAGTTGCAACTTGGGCCACTGATCAAAATGTTTAGGACTGATAGGGGAGGTGAGTACATGGATACTCTGTATTTTCAGTCTGTTGGTATAATCCATGAAACGACTGCTCCCTATACTCCTCAACAAAATGGTATCTCTGAAAGGAAAAACAGGGTATTGAAGGAGATGGTTAATTCCATGTTGTCCTATTCAGGACTGAGTCAAGGGTTCTGGGGTAAAACTATGTTAACAGCCTACTATTTATTAAATAGGGTTCTAAATAAAAGGAACAAGGTTACCCCTTATGAACTCTGGACTAAGAAGAAACCCAACCTGAATTATCTCAGGGTTTGGGGTTGTAGGGCAGTTGTAAGACTCCCTGATCCAAAGTTAAAAACTCTGGGTGAAAGAGGCATTGAATGCATCTTTGTTGGATATGCTGAGCATTCCAAGGCATACAGGTTCTATGTCATTGAACTTAATGAATATGTTTCAATTAACTCAATAATTGAATCAAGGGATGCACTCTTTGATGAGAATAAATTCTCATCAGTCCCTAGACCAAGTCATAGGATTCCAAATGGTACTGATGACATTGGTGTATCAGAGGTCCCTGATGAATTATCATCTCAGGCCCCTGATGAGGTTGTGATTTAACAACCTGAACCTGAGCTCAGGAAGAGCAAAAGGGTCAGGACTCCAAAGTCATTTGGACCTGAGTTTCAATTATATCTAATTGAAGGTACAAGGAATGAGGTCTCTGACCAATATTCCTATTGCTTCATTGTTGAGGATGATCCCAAAACATTTGAAGAAGCAATGAAATCACAGGATGTTGCTTTCTGGAAAGAGGCAATAAGTGATGAGATTGACTCCATCATGGGCAACAACACTTGGATGTTGGTTGATCTACCTCCAGGTTGCAAACCTCTTGGTTGCAAATGGATTTTCAAAAGGAAAATGAAGGTAGATGAAACTATTGAAAAGTTCAAGGCTAGACTAGTCATTCAGGGCTTTAAACAAAAGTCAGGGATAGACTACTTTGATACTTATGCCCCTGTGGCACGTATCAGTACCATCATGCTGCTGATTGCTTTAGCATCAATTCACAATCTGATTATTCATCAGATGGATGTGAAGACAGCTTTCTTGAATGGTGAATTGGATGAGGAGGTTTATATGAACCAACCTCAGGGCTTCACCTGTGGCACGTATCAGTACCATCATGCTGCTGATTGCTTTAGCATCAATTCACAATCTGATTATTCATCAGATGGATGTGAAGACAGTTTTCTTGAATGGTGAATTGGATGAGGAGGTTTATATGAACCAACCTCAGGGCTTCATATTGCCTGGAAATGAAAACAAGGTGTGCAAACTGATTAAGTCTTTATATGGACTGAAACAGGCACCTAAACAATGGCATCAAAAGTTTGATGAAGTGGTTTTGTCTAATGGTTATGTTCTTAACCAGGCTGACAAATGTGTATATAGCAAATTTGATGAATCTGGTAAAGGAGTCATCATTTGCCTATATGTTGATGACATGTTGATCTTTGGCACTGACCAAAATCCAGTTGACCTAACAAAGGAATTTTTGTCATCAAGGTTCTCCATGAAGGACATGGGGGAGGCTGATGTTATCCTTGGTATAAGGATTAAACATGAAAGCAATGGTATATCAATTTCTCAGTCTCATTACATTGAGAAGGTACTGAAGAAATTTAATTGCTTTGATTGTACTCCAGTGAGTACTCCTATGGATACAACTGAGAAGCTAATGCCTAATACTGGCAAAGCTGTATCTCAACTTGAGTATTCTAGGGTAATTGGCTGCCTGATGTATGCCATGACTTGTACAAGGCCTGATATTGCTTTTGCAGTGGGTAAACTGAGCAGGTATACTAGTAATCCTAGTGCTCATCACTGGCAAGCAATTCAAAGGGTACTGAAGTATTTGAAGAGAACTATGGACTATAGTCTCTCATATACTGGTTATCCATCAGTGTTGGAAAGTTACACTGATGCAAGTTGGATCAGTAACACTAAAGACAATTCGTCTACCAGTGGCAGGGTATTCCTACTTGGTGGAGGTGCAATTTCTTGGGCATCCAAGAAGCAAACTTGCATCACCAGTTCAACAATGGAATCAGAATTTGTGGCCTTAGCAGCTGCTGGTAAAGAAGCTGAATGGTTGAAAAAATTGCTTCTTGAGATTCCATTGTGGCATAAACCTATAGCACCTATTTCTATCCGGTGTGATAGTGCTGCTACATTGGCAAAAGTTTATAGCCAGATGTACAATGGGAAGTCTAGACACTTAGGTATCAGACATAGCATGATTCGTGAACTTATCATGAATGGGGTGATTTCTATAGAGTTTGTTAGATCTCAACAGAATTTAGCTGATCACTTGACGAAGTGTATTACCTGAAAATCTAAAACAATGCAAAATTACCAAATTGCCATTAAGTTTAGAAAATCATTAATAAATACTTAATTAATACCAAATAAGCCCTAGAAATTTTTAATTTGGCAACATATAATCCTAATTAGTTATGTATGAATAAAATATATCACTTTTGTAAAAATAATTTTTTTTTGTATTTATAATTATTAAGTCGATTTATATAATTATTGATGTATATTTATAAGTAATTATATTAAATAAATAAATCCCAAATCAGTTAGGAAACTTGTATAAATCTTTTAATTTAGACTTATCACATATATTCCAGCCCAAGATAAGTGTTGTACCTATTATATATTAAGTATACACGTTTTATATTTAAAAAAAAAAAATCCCTAACCGACTTTTATAATAAGTCCACAATCTCAAAATCCACTCCACACGACATAAAATTTTAGAGAGCTTCTGGGTATTTTTCCTGGACTGCTTCAAGGTCTAAGAAGGTTAGAAAAATAGTGTTTGAGGTTGTGAAGGCTGGTTAGATCGTGGGAGCATTCTTTTGTTTGATTTGTTTTTGCCGAGAGCTTAAATCCATTCTGCTTCATTCGTACATTCTAAAAACGTTATGGTAATTTTGTATCACTTTATATATCATATGTCATCTGTATAAAATACTAAAATTGGTCCATGCATGCTAGAGTGATTGTACGAGTTTATATAAGCAATAAACCCTAAAATCAAACTATAAATATGAAAGTAGTTATGCGATTTTTTTGAGAATTATATATATTTTATTCTGGTCTCTTACAGGTTATATAACATTAGAAAAATAATCTTTGTAATTTTCAAAGTCTAGATAATCTTGTGGGAATTAATTTGTAATCGGATTATTAGAGAAAAAAATAAAAGAAAAAGAAATAGAAAGAGGGTTAGGGTTAGGGTTTTGGTATTGAACCTGGTGTATTAATGATGTTTAAGGTTGTATTAAATGTTGGTAATGATTGGGTAACTTAGGATTAGGTTTTGATGGATTTTTATTAAAAACCAATTATGTATTATAAGTACAAGGGTGTGTTTTGCAATTTTATAAACTTGTAGGTTATTTTATAATATGTACTAGGTCAGGGGTGAGTTAGGAAAAGTATAATATGAGGGTGTTATATGTAAATTTTATAACTAAAGGGTTTAAAGAGTAAGTTATATAATTATGTGATCCGAATTGTAATTATTATAATTAGGGGTTTAGTTTTGTAAATTATGAAAACCCGAGAGCTAATTTTTATATAAATTATTTGAGGGACTAAAGGTGTAATTTTGGTAATTAAAAGGATTTATTTGTAATTTCTATAATTAAAAAGGTATAAATTGTATTTATTTTAATTAAAGGGTTAAACTTGTAAATTATGAAAGTTAAGGGCTGTTTTGTACATATATTAAATGGAAGGGTAATATGTGTAATTTTTGATAATTAAAGGGTAAATGTGCTAATACGCGGGGGTTCATGGAGGATTCGGGTATGGAGGTAGGAATGATGAAGGATGCTCGATACTAGAATTTGCTACTGCTCACAACTTAGTGGTTGCAAACTCTTTCTTCAAGAAGAGAGACGTCCACTTAATTACCTTCCAGAGCGGGGGTCATAGCACCCAGATTGATTATCTGTTGGTGCGCAGAGATGACCTTAGGGCATGTAAGGACTGCAGGGTTTTCCCTGGCGAGACATGCGCATCCCAACACAGATTGGTTGCCTTGGATACTCTTTTCCAGAGGAGTCGACACAGGAGGGAGGCGACAGGGATGCCAAGAATTTTGTGGAAGAATCTTAGCGGAGATGCGGTGGAGGCGTTTAGAGCGAAAGTCTCAGAGGGTCTTTCGGCTCGGGCAGAGGACTTAACTACTAGGGATGCGGATCAGATGTGGAACACCCTTGCTGGCACCATCAGAGACGTAGCAAAGCTATCCCTAGGCGTGACTAGTGGGTCAGCGAGAACCCAGTCAACCCGCAGGGAATCTTGGTGGTTCAGTGAGGAGGTGCAGATCAAAGTAGCAGAGAAACAGGCTCGGTTCAAAGAGTTTCTTTTGAGTAGAGAGAGTCACCTAGCGGATAGGGCAGCTGCGGAAGAGAGGTATAAAGTGGCTAAAAGGGAAGCAAAAAAGGCGGGTAGCAGAGGCGAAGGACAAGGCGTACGAAGATTTGTATAAGAAATTGGACTCCAAAGAGGGAGCAAACGATATCTTCAGAATTGCTAAAGCCCGCGAGAGAAGAAGAAGGGATTTAGGAAACATTAAATACATCAAAGATGAAGGAGGACGTACCATCGTGAGTGAAGAAGGTATTAGAAAGAGATGGGGAGAGTATTTTTCCTCTCTCTTCAACGAGGGGAACACCGAAGGAAGGAGGGCAGGAGAGAACCCTAGCCCGCATTTGTTACCAGAATGCTACTACTCGAGGATCAACCAAGAAGAAGTGAAGGTTGCATTACAGAAGATGGGTAGAAACAAAGTTGTAGGCTCGGACCAAATACCCATAGAAGCTTGGAGGAGCCTAGGAGATGAAGGGGTGAATTGGTTGACCTGCCTTTTCAACAAGATCTTCTCTAGCGCCAAGATGCCAGAAGAATGGAGACTCAGCGAAGTCATCCCCATCTTCAAGAACAAGGGAGACGCGCAAGTATGTAGCAACTATAGGGGTATTAAGCTACTTGGTCACACCATGAAGCTCTGGGAGAGAGTTATTGAGAGGAGGTTAAGAAGGGAGACTAGGGTGTCAGAGAACCAATTCGGATTTATGCCAGGGAGGTCCTCGGTCGAGGCTATCCACCTCCTCAGAAGTCTTATGGAGAAGTATAGAGAAAGACAGAGAGACTTGCATATGGCTTTTCTGGACCTAGAAAAGGCATACGATAGTGTCCCACGAGAGTTGATTTGGAGGACTCTAATAGAAAAAGGAACCCCTAGGAGATACTTAAGAGTCATTAGGGATATGTACGAGGGGGCGAAGACCCGCGTACGGTGCACGGTGGGGTGCACTGAGTTTTTCTCGGTGGAAGTTGGACTTCACCAAGGATCAGCCATTAGTCCGTTCCTCTTCGCCCTGATTCTCGATGAGATAACAAGAGGGATACAAGAGGGCATTCCTTGGAGCATGATATTCGCTGACGATATTGTGTTGGTAGCAGAATCGGCCGAAGGGCTAAACTACAGACTGGAGCACTGGCGAGAGGCATTGGAAGACAATGGTCTTCGGGTAAACAGAGAGAAGACTGAATACATGAGATGTGATTTCGGTAGCATCGGGATCGGCCACAACGAGGAGGAAGTTCGTATCGATAACCAGATTCTTCAACCTAAGGAGTTTTTTAGATATCTAGGTTCGGTGATACACAAATCAGGAAGGATAGACGATGACGTTACCCACCGTATTAGAGCAGGATGGGCGAAATGGAGGGCGTCGTCAGGTGTGCTCTGTGATAAGAAAGTCCCCTTTATGCTTAAGGGAAAATTTTATAGGGTGGCGATCAGACCAGCTATCTTGTACGGGTCAGAGTGTTGGCCTATCACGAAAGCCCAAGCTAACAGAGTGGAAGTGGCAGAACTGAGAATGCTAAGGTTGATTTGTGGTAAGACCATGCTTGACATGATACCGAACGGAGTTTTCAGAGCAGAACTTGAAGTTGAAACTATAATCTCGAAGATGCGAGAAGGAAGGTTGAGGTGGTTCGGTCATGTCAGGAGAAGGCCACAGACGGCGCCAGTAAGGAGAGTCGAAGAGCTGAGGGTCGACGGTTTGAGAAGGAGGGGAAGACCTAAGCTCAGGTGGGAGGATAGACTTAGGCTAGACATGAAGGAGCTTCTCTTGTCCGAGGACATGATCTCAGATAGGAACGAGTGGAGAGCTAGGATTAGATCTTGCGGGTAGTTTAGGTCGTGTGGTAGGTTGTCTTTGCCTTGCCCCTTTGCGTTTTAGGTTTGGTAGGCCCTTTTGCACTTTAGGCGCTTTGGTCTCTTTGCTTGTCCCCTTTAGGTTTCTTAGTAGGCTAGTGGTGTTTCTTTTCCCTTTGGCTTAGCTTTTCCCCCTCTGGCCTTAGCTTTAGCCCCCTTGCCTTAGCTTTTGCCATTTGCTTTGCCTTTGCTTTTGCCCCCTTGAGTTGCTTTGCTTGTTTTTTGTGTTGTCTTCTTGCCTGGTGCCTGCTTGCCTTTACGTTCTTGCTTGTGTTTGTTTTGCCTTTTCGTTCCTTGTTTCTCTTGCGTTCCTCTATGCTTTATTTGCTTGCTTTGCTCCTTGTTCTTTGTTTGGTTCTCTGTGCTTTATTTGTCTTGTTGCTCTTTTGCTCCTTGCACTTTGGGTTTATTTACCACTCACACATGTGCACGTGCCGGAGGTCTCCCTGGAAGCAGTCTCTCTACTCCTAGGCTTTGCCTGGGGTAGGGGTAGGATCTGTCTATACTTCTACCTCCCCCATACCTCGCTCTTGCGGGATTGGGTATGTTGTTGTTGTTGTTGTTGTTGTTGTTTAATTTGTAACATTAATAAAATTAAAGGGTTGGAATTGTAAATATGGAAAACTTATGTGTTATTTGTATGAAATGTGGAAAATGTAATATTTACACTTAGGACCTTAACTTTGGAATAATTACAAATAAAACCCTAATTTATGGAAAGTTGACATTTTAAACTCTAAACTATTATAATTTAGTTCTAATAAACCCTAATTCCATAATAATGACTTATTTAAAGATTTAACCTAATTTTCATGTGAAAGGTTATTAAATATGGAAAGTTGACTAAAAGGAGGAATCCGATTTAAGACAAAGTTATTAATGATAAAATGAACTCTAATTCAGGTATAAATATATTGAAGAAGAAGTGAACTCTTCCCTTCTGTGAATCTTTTCTTTGATATTATTGCTTTGCTAAGGTACGGATATTCTGACCTTACTTTTAAGGTTTCCTTCATGATTACAACCTCTGTTATGAACTTTCTGTTTTGAAACTTTTGTTATGAACCTTTGATATGAACCTTTGTTTTCTGAACTTTCTGATATGACAAGTATGATTTGAACCTTTGTATGAACCTTTTATTACATGAGTTTCACTAGGCATGGGGGTTCCATGTCCATGTCAGGGATGCACCTCTGACATGACTCTAGGGCAGTAGAGTGATGTTCTGCCACGTCCCTTTGATTGGTTTGCATGTGAATGGGTAGGGGCATATGGATGCATCCTAGATCTGTTTCTGTTTCTATTTCTGATATGATATGATTTGTCTGGTGAATGTGGCTGTGTGTGCAATACACGTTCTTCACATTTCTGGGAGCTAGCTACTGCACCTATATGAGGACACCCCTCATTATTGTTTGATTATCTGAGAGGTATCCCCTTTATATGTTTATGAAGATATATGATTATGATTTGATATGATATGATATGTTTCTGAGCTCATGGTATTATTATGGTTCTAACTCTGTTCGTACAAGTAGCTGTATGAATTCCTTACCTAACCTACACATTTTTATTTTCGTATTATCCGTTATACCTAAATATGTTTTTCCCCAAAATATATATCACTTATACTTCAGCATTTATATTTCGTTTCATTTTGTTATATATCTGTTCACTAGGCTTTTTAAGCTCAGCCGCATTTTCTTTCATAGCAGCAGGTATTCAAGTTAGCTTTGGGATATCTTTCTGGGATTGAGAGTATAGTTGAATTGAAGATTTTGACCATAGTCATTTAAAGTAAGTTATTTATTTAAGACTTCCGCTTTTGATCTGTTCTGTTTGTTCTGATGTAACACCATATTATTGCGACATTTTTACCCTTGTCGGGTTGGGGTGTTACACGAAGGGTCTTGCTAGAGACTTGGTTATAAAGTCTGCTAAAGGGATGTGTTTGAAGTCCAACTTGGTCACTGAATGCTAGGACACCAAACTCCCTCCTGAGGAAACTTGGGAGCTGAGTTTAATGTGGAAAGCTGAACATTCAGTGTACTGGAGCACATGTATTACACTACATCCCAAGGTTGTGCTCAGAACTTGCTGAAAAGGAGGATGAAGTTATTACTTCTTAATGGTTAATTTTCTTTGAAAAAGTGCTTGGCAGGAGCATGAATAAAGAGGAACCACCTATGTGAATGTTGAAGTTTTGCCGCTTCAGGGAGCTTTGGACTTTTGGCTCTTACAACATTTATGAATTGGATATGGACACATGGCTTGTATAGTGTCAGGAGCGTTTAAGTGTTTGAAAATGCATGTGTATTTTATCTTCAGGTATTCAAATGGGTTGAAGGGTTCAATTCTTTGGAACACCCTGATTCTCGAATATTTGAACGTGTAATGTACTAAGATGGAAATTCAATCCTCAGGATATTTTCGTTTATGCATATGTTTTGTTTAATGTTTGTTTTCATGCAAAGGAAGTGAACTAAATTTGGGGAGGATTGTTGGAAAATTTAGTGCACTTGAGGGTTTAGTTCAAACCTGGCAATGGGTCAGAAGGTACGGAGTGTACACCCATCAGGTCCTTGAACACCCTGACTCATATAGTGGTTAAGTATTATTCAGTATCTAATGAAGTTCAGTGAGTTCACTCTTTGAGGGAGTGATACTCTGGACTGAATGGTATTCATCAGGATGATGAGTTCAGCTCTCATCAGGGAGTTGTCATGTCCTCAGGGACTAGCTCATCAGTGAGTATAACGAACTCACTGGACTGAATTCAAACTTGATTAATAACTGTTTTGACCTATTCAAGTGGCAGTTATAACTACATTAATGACCACGATTAATTGGTCGTGTAACCACTAATACCTATAATTATGGAGGCAAATTAAGTGGGATTAATGGGCCGTTAATCACTCTTAATTCTATTGACTAGGGTTGAGTAATATTACCTATCTTTTATATAATAAAAGAATTACATCATTTCGGAGTGTTTTTGAAAATCCCTTCTCATTGAAAAAAAATAGACCAATAGCAGAGCTCAATTTTGCCATGTAGACGAAATCGAGCAACGTGATTGGTTAATAAAAAGTCAAAATTAAATTGATTTTGGTCAAACTTAATAAATTTGGTGGAGAAATTTGGTTAAGAAAAAAAATGCATAAAAATATAGGTGTCAAATTTATGAAAACAAAAACTTAAAAAACGAGGAAGTAATTAATAAAAATTTAGTGATTGAATTTTAAATAATTTATATAGAGTAAAGTGTAAAATTACAAGTTTTCATGTTTTTTAATAACTTTATAAAAAACACAAATAACCCCTTACACTTTATACCCCCTATACTTTATAATAGTAACTTTGTTTAAAATTACATGAGACTTTCATCCATTAAAATTAAAAAATTTGGTAAATATTCGAATTAGTTTTAATATACGTTAAATATTTTTTTAAACTAATGTTAGTTTTAAACTTTTATCCATTAGAATATTTTTTTAAATAAGGACTCATTTGGTAAATATGCGAATTAGTTTTAATATACGTTAAATATTTTTTAAACTAATGTTAGTTTTAAACTTTCATCCATTAGAATATTTTTTTAAATAAAGACTCATGTTACTATTTAAAAGTTTAATTTATACGTACACGGGTTTAAAATACGGCTAAATTATTAGTAACGGGAATATAAATATCAAATGGTAAGCACGATACTGTGATATGAAAATAAATATACACGATTCTACTTATAACAACGACTCATGAAATTTTTATTTAAAATTTGTATATGGATATCCATAAAAACATTTTAAAAACTTTACGGAGCATATTTTAACTTCATCAACGCTCATTATGTGCTACTAAATTCACACATTTTATAAAACATCATATCAATAGTTAAAGTTAAACAACAAAATCAACCTCAACCTCAACATGTCTGTCAGTTAAAAATGTTATACAAAGCTAATTATTAAAAAAAAACAAACAAACACATGGGTTAGATAGTCATTGTTTAATATAGAAGGTGTTTTCCTTAAATTATATTAAAAAAAATAGACTCATCACAATTCTTATTTGATAACAATCACCCCCTAAAAAAATTAAAAAAAATATAAAATAAAAAATAAAAAAACGTAGGTGTTTTCCTTAACTTTATTCATTGACGTGATGTTTAATTAAAAAAACAAAAAAAAAACATAATAGTTGGCCGTTGTAAACGAATTAAAAGTATGTACATAAGAATTATTCAGCAAGAATATATAGTTTTAATCAGGTTATTACGTTACTATACTGCGATAATGTTATTGAGTTGGTAATCACAGATGTGAGATACAACCATTATTCTATACTTATTATTTATGTGTAAACCTCTTTTTGCTTCTGAATAGAATCCGAAAGAGAACTCAACAGAACTTTGTCTTATGCCTTATCTAGCTGATAGTATTTAGTAACTTTTTTTATAGTTTAACTTTTTTGTTATACACACCAACTTTTAGTAACTCTTTTTTATGTTTTGTTGAAAACTTCTACACTTAATATTTGTGTTTTTACTATAAACACGCTAAGCTATAATAGAATTAGTTGTGAGTTCAGGGGTTTTTCACTAGGCTTCTAAAAAAAGCTTATAGCTTTATCTTACACTTATTGTCTTATGGTAATTGAATAAGCCAATAAGCACCTTTAATAAGCATAACCAAACACCCCTTTAATTCTAATATGAAATTTTCTTATTTGATGTTATGACTAACTTTGTTGTTATCCTCGCTATAATGCAACACATTAGTGGTTTTTGCAGTTTTATTATCTTATCGCACAAACTAAAGTGTAATGCAATTTGTTGCGTGTGTTTTTTAGAGGAGGATTAAGTATCAACACTTGATTGTCGTAGAATGATTTTCTACGCCTGCTCAAGTTATGAATGTATAATTTAGTTGAGATGCTGATTTAGATAATACATGAATGTATTTTAATACACCAAAGATGTGTTTTAGTGCCAATATAGGGAATTTTATGTTAGAAATTCTTTTCGGAGTGTAATTTGTCTTTGAATGAGTTAATGAAACTTAGCAGGTGTTTGCTATCATTGATAACACTATAAGTAAGTGTCAACTAACGGTCTAAAATATGGGTGTCTTTACCTTGATGATTTAGACCAATTGTAAAGAAAGTTGCATTAAAGTGAAAGGTCGGTAATGATTCAAACAATCATAAAAAACTTGCGAATATACTTTTTGTCATTTTTTCATGCATTTATAATTTACTTATACAAGTAATAATAATTTCCTTATATAGTTCGGGCTTAGAGAAAAATTATTCTTATACATTATACATAAACGTAAGATTAAATTTGAGTTCTACCCATTACATATTTTTTCGTTTCTCTTTATTTAATAAAGAAGCTATAGTGTAAGCATCTATGTTAATTTGGTAATTTTATAATCAAACATGAGAAGTAAATAACACAAACTTATGAAAGTACAACTTTCCAAACAAAAAAGGTACATTAGTAAAAATGATGTGATGGTTATTCATAATTAAGGAAATGAATCAATCTTCAAAGCTATCTAAATATGCTACATATTTTAACGAAAATATAAGTAAAAAAAATAGCACAATTACAAAACACATCGTAAATTGATAGCACGAGTTTGCAAAACTAAAAGCATATATCACTAACATCTCATGCAAGTCAAGTATTATCATGTGATTTTACTTGAATAATAAAATATAATTTTTAATCCAAAAGCATTCTCCTAAAATAATAGGTAGGTTATAACATATACATATATTTTTAGTCTATCAAGTAAAATCATTTGAAACATGTTAAGTGGTTCATTTCTTAATCGATAATAATACATAATTAAAATGAAAATTTAAAAACCCTGTGCGTGCACATGTATTATAACTAGTAAATAGGTAAATCAATTGATGCATGATGAACACACACAGAAAACACATAACACTTAAATGCAAAGGGTTATTGATTTGTGCCTAAATCATTAACAAACATTTTGTCTTATTCCAAGTAGATATTCGTGATACCCAGGCATTAGGGTCGAATAGTTTACTTTGGAAAGTGATAACACGATTTCAAGTGATATCCGGTAACCTTAATTGGTACGTAGTTAGGCTATTGATTATCTTTACCCTGTTATGGGCTCATAACCACCAACAAACTTGAGCTCGGCTCGGCTCGGCTCAGGGTAAGTATAAGTTTGCATTTATGGTATAACTTTGCCTTTATAGTCCACCATGTATGATGAATTGCAATTAATAGTACCTCGTCTAAATTAGAGGGGAGCCCAACCTGAGTCTGCTAAACCTCGAGTTAGATCATCCATAATGGGTCAAGTTGTTAAAAGTTTTTTAATATTCCAAAACGTCATTTTTAGGGGTTTTTAATTACATCAAAAGCTTTTCGAAAGGTTTTTTTTTTTTTGTTTGTTTTTGTTTTTTGTTTTTTTGTTTTTAACAACTTGATAAACCTAAAGTCTTTCCTCCAAGCTTTAGTCATTAAATGGATTATACATTAAATACATCAAGTCTTAAAGACTTGATGTATTGTAGATGCTCTTAGCTCGGCTCATTTATATAAGAGTAAATTGCATACGTCGTCCCTAAATTTTGGCCAAATTGCATTTTTCATTCCAAACGTTACGAAAATGCAAGGATCGTCCATGTAAGGAAACCTTTGGTGCAAGTAGGGACGCTTTATGCAATTTACTCTTTATATAAACTCAACCTTGGCTCATTTTTCGAGCCTTGTGTTTCTTACATATAGGGGTGGAAACGAGCCGAGCCGCTCGTGAAAAGCTCGAGATTAGATCGGTAAAAAGCTCAAACGAACCGAGCCTAAATGAGCTCGAGCCCGAGTTCGAGCCCAAATTAATAATCGAGCTCGAGCCCGAGCTTTACGAGCCCCAAAATATATTCGTATATATATTTTCTATGCATATACGAGCTAAAAAAAAAAAAAAAAAAAACTCGAGCCTAGTGTGATTAACGAGCTTTCGAGCTTTATCTCATTCAACATGTTATATAAGTTACTCGAGCCCGAGCCGAGCTCGAGCTCAAAATATGAGAGAAACGAGCTCGAACTCGAGCTTTATATATATAAATGAGTTGAGCTCGAGCTCTGGCAGGCTTGAGATCGACTCGGCTCTTTTCCACCCCTACTTGCCTGAGCTCAGTGAGCCACAAAGTTTGAGCTCGTTGACTTGTTTCATACCTCAAACTATTAAATGGCAAGTTTTTGGCCATTACATTACCTTGCCTATAGACCATTCTCATAATACTAACAACGGCCTCGAAAGTCGAAAGTCGAAAGTCGAAACTATTCAACGAATATTGATATCACCAATTAAAATTTAACACGTCTTTTAGCTTTTCTTGTTCATTGTATATTAAAACTTTATAACATTGCCTTAGCATTGTGACGGGAAAAAAACAATATTGTATGATAAAATTGTAGATTATAAATATTCATTAATATCGAAATATATAGACAAGTTTTTAATTTTTATAAAGAAAATGTTGTAAAAGTATAAGGTTAAATGTGAAATTTCTAAAATGAATAATATTTATCGTACGTAAAGCAAGGATTAATATAGGTTTATGGTGTGAGATTAGGCTAGTCGTAAGTTCGTTTTCTTTTGAGTGGTAAGTAACCTGATATAAGAGTGTTTATCTAAAGCCAGGGTAACAACCACATACAACTAAGATTTAGTGTATGTAAAATATGGAGAATATAAACTTGGTTCTTCTCATTAAATGCATGTGTATTTATAGGGATGCATTTAGGGTTGTGTGAGACCCGTGTATATGATCCAACAGTTTAGGGAGACCCACATGAGAGGTCATCCATAGAGAAGACAAGAAAGACACGTGGTGTGATATTTTTAACTCTTGAAATTATGAGAATATTTGTACGAGGCATGATCTGCATGTCATAGTGAAATGCCCGTAGCACTACCTTTGCATCAATGAGGTGTTCGCACGTGGCAATAGTTTAATAATGGTCTAGGAGGACAAACTGTCATGCCAGTCATTACCTGAAGATTGATTCTCCCGGCGAGGCTTGTTGTGACCTTAGTTAGTAGTTGCCTGGAGATTGATTCTCTCGGCGAGGCTTGTTGTGAGTTGTGACCTTAGCTATCAGTTGCCCGGAGAATGATTGGTAAAACATGTTGGGCTTTTAGTCTTTTGGGCCATATCTTGTATGGGCTTTAGCTATTGAGCTAAAACTGTCATACGCTATCACATAGTAATTGGTTTGTAAATTGATATTAAGACTACCCGTAATGGATCCATGATTCATGTTTGGAACCAACCAATAACGTGTTAAGCACCACTAACCCCTCCCCAATTCACGCATCATCAAATAATTTTGGATGTGATTTGGTCACAAACTTGACCAAATTGAACTTTTTTTTTTTTTTTTTTTTTTTTTTTTTGTTTAGATATTTTGTGTGGTTGGTTTAATGGACATCCCATACACTTGGTGGTGGGGTGAATGATTATGAGAGTGATGGTTTTGGTCACTGTTACAGCCTACCCTAAGCCTCTAAAGTCTCTAAAGGAATGTTAATATCCGTACCATAAATTTGTGAAATGATTGCCTTCAGAGACAACTGGAACAAAATTTGACCCAATTTAATATGGTAAACAAAACATAATATGGTGAATGTGACAACGGACCATGACAAAACCTCTAAACAATTACCCACCATGTTAGTAGCAAAGAATAGCTAAGACACCTTGCAATCCTCATTTCAGGCAACAATAACTTGCCTTTGAATTCTTAAAACTTCAAATTCCAAAGCTTGTTCAACTTGCTAGACTGCACTCGACTGTTTCACTTTTAATTTCATAAGCTTGAACTTGATAGTTTCATTGATGGTAGCATACAACACTATAGCTTCCTGACTCATTTTCAAACCGACTATTTAATATTTTTACTTGCAAATTCAAACATGGCATACTGACCATGCCACGTACAGGCAAACCAAACAAATTTATCATTCCATGTAACTTGATAAAAAAAAATAGAAACATATGATTATATTAAAGATTATGTTGAAGTGGTTTAGTAACAATGGCAGTATATGCTAATTACTATACTGCTTGTACACCATGTTTATATCGATTGTATGTAGATTGATTATTTGATTTTGTCTAACATTTAACAAAAGGATGTGTATTTTAATCTTAATCAATGTTACTCTTTTTACAAGTTTTTGTTATTCCACCTTCGATCTCACACGTCTATAATCTAGTTTATAAAATTCTGATCAAATGAGAAAACGAAACGCTTGACCAAAATTAAAAGTTACAGTGCATGTCTTAGAATGCTAACCTGTTATATTTAGAGGGGATTAAACATAAAACCAACAAGCCCATAATCACATTTACCACATTAGTAACCAAGCTTCCAAGTTCCACACAATATGCACTTGAAATCATGAACGAGTTAAATTCCATCCAATGACCATCAAAAAATCCCAAACTAAGATCCATACACTTCAAATAACCATAGATTTAGAACTATTTTTTTATTATGTAATAATTCGAAATGAAAAAGAAGGTCCGCTATGTGGCAAAACTGTACACACTTACTCAGCATGTACGCCTGCTTTCCCTTCCATGAGACCATTACGGATTTGATCACCAATATCTCTGATATGACCCGGCCCATGCGGTATAAAGACCGTGGTGTTATTTGAAGAATTTCCAAGATCTTTGATAGTGTCAAAGTATTGTGTGATCATAATGAGATCCATTACGTCCTTGGATGAAGCGCCTTCCACTTTATGGGAGAAATTTAAGATATTCTCTCTTAGTCCATCTGTTATTGCTTGTCTCTGCCGTGCAACACCAACTCCACCCAAGTACTTGGCTTCAGCTTCCGCTTCGGCTTTCTTGATATGAAGGATCTTATCGGCTTCTCCTTTGTAGACGCTAGCAAGTTGAAGCCGTTGTGCTGCATATTGAAAATGGATAAAAGAGAACATAATAGAACATGTAGGATGTTCGGGTTATGTGATAATCAGTTGTAAAAAATGGGTCATAAAAAGAGTGTTTGTATGTGCTTATCCTCTTTCAAGTTCTAATAATCACATAATCAAATATCTGAGAGGTAAGCAAGATATGAGTATTAAAAAGACCTACGAATGGTTTCGTCTAAGAAAGTATAGCCTTATAAATTAAACAGATCGTGCTTTTATTGGCAGCAGCAAGACTTACTATTTAATCCTCAACTAGGAATGGCAATATAGGGCTGGCTGACTGAGATGAATAACGGGTCAATAGGGGAAGTTTTGGTAAACATATAAATGGGTCGAGTCAAAACAGACGTTTTGCTGACTTTTATATTTGATGCGTTATATATGTAAAAAAAAAAAAAACACTTTTGTTCACTTAAATATATTTCAACTGACTTTCAATATGTTTAATCCACTTGAATAATTTGACCCATCTGCCTAAAGCAAGATATAATTAGATAGCACATAGTAAAAGAAAGCAACAGATTAAACAGCATACCTGCATTTATCTCATTCATTGCTTTACGCACGGACGGATCGGGTAGAATGTCCACTATTAGTATCTGCTCTATGCTGTACCCATATTCTCCCATCACCAGATAATGAAGCAGCCAAATGATATTTTAAAGTTAAACTATGGTAACCTTGATAAATCATCATATCATTTCATTTTTATACGGTTTGAAACAAGGAAAATATCATATAATCAGCCTTATCTTGCATGATATGCTTTCATACAAACAAAGAAAATTCACCTTCTCAAGTTCCTCCAATACAGCTTTTGCAACTTCATCCTTCTGCTCAAAGAGCTGATCCAAAGTCAATCTTGGAACCTGTGCTCGTACAACTGAAAGAAGAGTATTCATTATTCACGATAAGAACACACAATTCCAATTCGGGTAAGTTTCTTTGTCTTATGGGTCACGTTGGTAAAAAGTCCAATAAAAAGTAGATTAAGAAAGGCTCAAACAAGTCACAGTAGATCAAATGTGTACTTTTAATGCATAAAACCTCCTAAATCATTTTATTCAAAACTTTAAACTAAAATTAACTTTCTTAAACATTTGACACTCACTAATTATATATATATAAAAAATCAAACTATGAAGTTTTTAAGTCAACCCCATCCGTTAAAAAACGGCTTTCACCCATTACCTAGCTTGACACACCCAACTTGCCACCTCTAACGATAGATTTACTGACAAAGAAGCAAAATGCTCATGAGTCAAAATACGCACCATCAAAAACATAGGCTTGAATCTGTTCTGGGGGGTTCTGCAGCTCATAAAATGCATCATCGGCATTATGCTTTATCACTTTATACAAGATTGATGAAACTATATGAACAAATACGCTGTCCTGCAGAATTAAGAGATGTAACAATTTAATCCTTTTGTTTTGCCGAGCATTAACGACATATATAGCTTCTAATGGCGTACAGAGATGCTAATCACACATGTAGGCAATAATAATAAAAGATAAGAAACCGAATTAATTTAATATAACATGAATGCAATACAAATAAAGAGAGTTTACTTGTCTGGCCTTTATCCATTCTAATGAAAACGTTAGGACTACCAAACCTTTTTCATACATTATTTATATACGACTTTACAGATGACCTCGAAATTGGAATGTAGGTAACATATGGCACTAAAACACATCAACTATGTATGTGGAGAGCACTAGTTTTCTGAGCAACAAGAAATAGTGTCATACTCCTTGAGTGACAAGAATTAAATTGTTTGTCATGTCCAAAGCTAGTCATCTAAAACTACACATCTTGGGGTACTTTTTCCAATCTGTCGGCCACCACTTGGTCATCAGATTGTGTGTTGGATGACGGGTTATGTTTCATGTGTGAGGTCTCAGGTCGTACGTGGTCGGTTGAGTGATGGTTGGTTTTCAACACGTGTCATATATAATACTTTCTAATGGGTGTTTGCCCTTAGTGTTACTATATTTGGTGGGTTTGATAGGTTGTAGTTGTTTCTTAGTATGTCGGGTATAATTCACTGATTTCCGTGTTTGATCCTAGTGTAGGTGTTGGTCATAGGTTCGGTTCATCGGTGCTGGTCATAGGTTCAGTTCATTAGTGTAATTTGGTCGGTTTGTTATGTTCGTGTCCATGTAATTTTAGCATCTTGCTATTATATCTACATAAAATTTATTGCCTTTCAAAAAAAAATCTAAAATTATACATGATGCAAAGTCTTCTACGTACTGTCGAGCAGACAAGCTTCAATTCGCTGTCGAGCAGACAAGTCTTCTACTGTCGAGCAGACAAGCTTCAATTCGCTGTAAGCATTGATTTAGTATCTATGAAAATATCAGTAAACACATCAACACCGATAACCAAAATGATGTCATTATTAATTGCTCATTCGTGTTAGCAACCTTTATCCAAACAAATCAAGTAAAATACAAGAACGCGCGACACATACCAACCATCTAAAAAAAGCTCTTTCTGAAAATTCTAATATTCTAAGGAGTTAATTAAATTTAATTCACACTTAACACCTTAACGACCCTGATTATATTGATGTACTTAGGGTATTATTAGGGTCTGGCGGTCTGCTTGTATAAAGAGAATACAAAGGTACATAGAAACCCTATTAAAAGGCTAAGCAAATCTGTACAGTCAAGCTAGGCCAAAATTACACTAAACCCTAAAATAATGTACTATCTGATAATCTAAATTTGCAATCCGATACATGTTCGATCATCACGTTTGAATAATGCGCGCAGCCTCAAATATATATTACAGGAGCATGAGAATAAAAAAAGATCGTGAAATCATAACATCCTAAAAACTTACTGTAATAGCTAAATAGTAACAAAAAAACCTAGGTCTAGCTTATTACATAACCACATATATCGATAATATAATTAATTACCTAGAACTTTAATTAACAAACATGTATATATATGATATAAGAAAAGAAAAAGACCTTAGTTTTGGTTTCAATTTTGACAGAAAGAGATTGGATCCTTGTAGAAAGATGACCGGCAAGACACTGACCCGCAAACGGGTTAAAGAAATTGAGGCCAGGGTGTGCCAACTTCTCAAACTTACCCCATTTTTCGACGATCCCTACACTAGCTTGATCGATGCACCCTGCAAATATACAATTACAGTTCCCCATTACCACTTGTTCACAAACACACAATCTCTATGTGTTGATGTAGATGAATGTGGAGATATATATGTTATCAAAGGAGAGATATTAGGATTTTGTTATTTATGTGAAAAGATACGAACACGTAAACTTTATAAATACGTAACGCCTAGCGAACAAGTCGTTCTTTATGTTATCAAGTAATCTATCAGTTTATATATATTTAGTCCATCGTGTATGACGAGTTAAGGCCCTCTTAAGGATGTTGAAATACGTAGTCCCTTAGAGCACTCGATGTCTTAACGTGACACCCGAGTGAAACTTTCACATTCTCGAGTTAAGGCCTGCATTAACACACCACACACCCACGTTAAGGCTGCGTTAAAGTTGAGTTCGAGTAAAAAAAAAAAAAAAAAAAAAAAAAAAAAAAAAACATTTTCCCACCACTACAAATACCCGATTAACAAACATATATATATATATATATATTTTCACACTTCCATTACTTAATCTAATTTATCATATACTTCCATTTGCTAAAAAAAATGTCAGGAGGCAACAACAACGATGATTCTTTCTTGAATCTCATCAGTTGGTGGAATAACCCAAACGCGGGTTCATCTTCAAACCCGAACGCGGGTTCATCGTCACCCAACATCTCTTTCCCTAACCCACTCGGCTTGTCGAACCAAGAACTTTATCTACAACATCAACGATTTTTATATTGGGAACAAAGCCAACAAAACACACAATACCAATTTTCAAAATCTACAGTTCTCACAACATTCACAACTAAGGGTGTCAAATGGGTTGACCCGACCCGACCCGAACCCGATAAGGCCTTATAGGGTCGTGTTGATTCGGGTCCAACTTAGCTTATCGGGTTTATCGGGTCAACCCAATAGACCCGATAACCTAATAGGGTCGGGTTAGGGTCCTAATTAATTTCTTGTTGGGTTATCGGGTCAACCCGATAAACCCGATAAGGTATAATGACATATTAATAAATCTTTCATTTTTTAATAAAAGCCTATTAACAAGTGTCTTTTTCTTTTTTTTCTTTTTTTTTTCATAAGTTTAGTGATAAGCATGTCGGTGTTCTTTCTTTATAGTAACATATACGGAGTACAATTCTTACAGAATGGCATAAATATGAGTTCCCAACTGACGTAACTTATAATTCTAATATGTATGACCTCAATAACGACTATCATTCCTTTGGACCCGATAATCCGGCTAACCCGACCCGATAAACCCGACCTGATATCAACCCGAACCCGATAACCCGATTCCTTATAGGGTCGGGTTGCGGGTTACTTTCTTCTACCTGAAAACCCGAATCAACCCGACCCGATAAACCTGATAACCCGACAACCCGACCCGATAACACCCCTATTCACAACAATCACAAACCGAAACAAATGAAGTTTCTGAAACACCTATGTCTCCACCAAAGTCATTCAAACGTGGTGATAAACGAAAGTCCAAAAAATCCAAAGACCCCGAACCAATCGATGAGGAAGAAGAAAATCCCGACTTCGTCAATACATGTTGGGAATGGGTAATAAATGAGTTCAATAGACTCAACTTTCAAAAACGCGATAAGGATATGATACAAGGCGAGTGGAAAACGTTGAACCGTGATTTTCAAAAGTTCAACGCGTAATTTGTCGTTGTAAGTTTTTTTTTTTTTTAAGAATTAATGTTATGTTTTTTAATGATTGAAGTTTTAGTTTTAGTAGGGACCGAATTTAAAAATAGTTGAGTTCAAGTTGAGTTAAGGTTGAGTGATGATAACTGGTGTTATTTTTTTAGTTAAAGGTGAAAAAGTTAAAGGTAATTTAGCTCTGACGTGGCAATGGATGAAAGTTTCACTTGGGGTTAACACACCCAGGGTACGTTTGGTATGACGTAATAAAATGTCAAATGAATGGAATAAATGACGTAATAGTATAAATAGTGTAATGTACTTATTCGTTACAATTATTAATCATGTTTGGTTTGTTTGATAAGACGTAATGAAATCATAATAGAAAGACTAAAATGCCCCCATTAATGATAGAAAGTTTATTTAATATGGTTAGTTATTGATGGGGTTTTATGTAATTTTGATTTCATTACGGATGTAAATGAAGAAAAAAAAAGCAAGGGGTACCTAGGGAATGATTTTACTGTAATGGGTCATTCCTTATAACGAACAATTACATTCCATATATGTAAGCAAACAACATTTTATCATTCCAACATAATTATTCTTTCCATTCACCCTTTGATTACAATGTACCAAACACTACGCTAATGCTCTTAGCATTCACGATGAATCAGGTTTGTGTACATTTATAACTTTCTTAGTAAATGTGCATTTTATTTATTTATTTATATTTTAGTTTTTATTTTTTAAAAGACAGCTAAGCTAGTTGTGATAGAGATTAGAGACTAGCAATGTTGGCACAAGAGCTAAATTCTGAAACATTTTTGAAAATTCAAATTTTTTATTTCCTGAAAACAATAAGTGTAAGTTGATAGAAATAATGTTCAAAAAAAGAAAAGTGGATAAATATATACTAATTTTAACTTCGATTTTGAAAATAATTTCTACAAGATTACTCGTATACAGCCATATGCAACGAAAGGTAGAGGAAATACGTACCTTCTTTCTCAAATTATTTATCGTAAAGCTTTTCGTAATTGAAGGTAAATTAAAGCTTTTTCCTAAACAATAACTTAAGCTTTCACACTTGAAAAATGACTTAAGCAAATACTTCCTCACACAATGATGCTTTTATACAGGCCGTCTCATGAATTTATAAAATTTTTGAGGGCCCTGTACAAAATTAAATAATGAGGTCTTTCGTTAATGAATGCTATATATAAGGTGTCACTATGTATAAGACATAATATAATTAGTTAGCTAAATATTCTAACATATTACTTATTTAAGATACTTTCTCATTTATATACTTTTTTCTTTGTGAAAAATATGCGTACACATGCATATAATTATAAATGGGGCAAAATTTGAGGCCCTTACAAATTTTGGGGCCCTGTGCGGTCGCTCACCTTGCACACCCTCAAAGCCGGCCCTGAGTTTTATATTACTGCAAGAATATCCGTGCATAGTGACGATGTATAGCGAAATTTGTGATTTTAGTGTGACCCTTGATGCAATATTTAATTATTTGTATTCATTGCGACAAAATGATCTATAAGTTATAAACGAAAAATGATAAAAGATTAAGGCTTAAAAAATATTTAAACTATTAATAGTGGATGTTGTTATCAGGAAGGGATTCGATGAGAATAAAACTAAAATAAAAAAAATAAAAAGTATTTCTAGCCACACATTGTAACTAAGTGAGAGAATTTTAAAAGAAAATGTATCTACTTTTATAAGTACATCTGAAATGTGAGGTTGTGGTTTCTTTTCATCTTTTTTATATTAATTTTTCTTATCATTTGATTCCAACTCTGTTAATATCATTTAGTATATTAGTAATTGAACTTACTCATTTATTAAGTTTTAAGGAAAAAATAGTTCATAATATTTCTCATTATATATTAAGTTTTAAACGTGATTTGCACACTTTTTATTTTGAGTTGCATACTCAACTGTACAAGCCAATAAAACAGACGGTAAATAATAATGAGTAAAGATAAGTATGCTAATAAAAAACATGAGTGTACAAATCAATTCCTTGTTTAGCTGATTTTTTGAATAACTATTCTTGTAAGAAAAAAGTATTTGAAACATTGAACCCATTGGGCCGCGTGCTGGAGATCCTCTAAACAAAGTTATTACTTAGGCAAACTAGAAAATTTTGTTAGAAATGATGAGGATGAATACCATTTGCGTTCGAATGGGAATCAATCAGGCCTTGATCAAAATAATACAAATAGGGTTAATTAGGCCATTAACGTTCTCTCATGGTAGGATTTTCAGTTTAGGCATGTTTCTCTTTAAGAGTTTAGATGCGTATCACATTCTAGGTTGTATATAGATAGGATACGAGACACTTTAAGCCCGTTGCGGCGCTAATCAGTGATGAAGCATGATTATCTTATTAAAGTCAAATCTGGACACGCTAGTGCTGATTTGCGCTTTATATGAAATTGAGAAATTGGGTCAATTTTATTCTACTCGCGATGTTAGAAGGGTATCAAATTATACATTTATGATATATGTTAACTTAAAAGACATAATATATACTTGATGGTAGTGAGTTGTTATTAAATCTTTACTTAATCATTTATTATATCATGTATTGACATGATCATGGTTGAATTCATTTTGCATCCACCATGATAGAAGGCGCCCGATCCCATCTTAGGGGTTGCAACAAGCTGTAGTTGCCCTTGGTTCCATACATTTCACTTTGTCACCATCTGATGTTTGTGCGGCATGTTTAGTTTGAAGTTTTTGTGGGTTTCATCTCGGTGTCAAGGTCGTGGTTCATTCTCCATCCGTTTTAATGCATCCTATCAGCCTGATGCACTTAAGCGGCTATGTAGTTTATTAGAATTGGACGGCGAATGGTCCTCAAATTGTTGGATCTTTACTACGAGAGCTGATGTAAGGGTCTTTTGGATAAGAACAACATTTATGAACGTTGTGATTGTTTAGGCAACATTTAAATCCTTTAGCATTTTGCTAGTTTAGTTTATTTATATAATATTGAGTAAACTCTAAAATACATCCTTATGATTTGCCCGTTTTCACACCATACATCCCTGTCAGAAAAATCGGGACATCCTTCCATAAATAAACGTTAAACATTATACATCATGTGGATGAACGATGCAATTTTTCCGTTATCCACTAACGAAATTCTAACAAAAGGTGTGTTTCGTCTATTTGCTTGCACAAAGATGCATTTTGCAGTTTACTCTTTTATTAAATATTTTTACTTATTTCTATTATTTTATTTTATTTATTTTTTGTTTTTCTAAATTTTTTATATCTTTTTTTAATATTTTTTTATTTTCTATATTTTAATATTTTTTATTATTGCCGTTATTATTATTATTATTATTATTATTATTATTATTATTATTATTATTATTATTATTATTATTATTATTATTATTATTATTATATACTTTTTATTTTTTTTAATTATTTATTTTTGTTTTTTGATTTTTTTTATTTCTTTTGTTTTTTTAATACTTTTTTTTGTTTTTTATATTTTAATATTTTTTATTATTACCATTGTTGTTATTATTATTATTATTCCTAATATTATTTATTTCCCTAATATTTATCTTTTTAAACTAATGGTTCATATTTAAATTTCATACGTGCGCATGGTTGCAGACAAATACTTATAAACCCACATAATCCGGCCACACACATGCGAGCGCACGCGTACACACTCAGAAAACTTATCTCATGATGGTTTGGAGGTGTTTGGATGAGGTTTGGGGGTGTGTGTGTGTGAGCTGTGGTGGTTTGTTTAGATTAAAAAGATGAAAATAGTTAGTTTAAGAAGATATATATTAGGGGAAGACATCATAATAAGGGGAAATTGTAAATATATCCTTTTAAAGGTGAATAATTGCATATATATCTTTAATATGAGTTTTTGATGCACATAATACTATGGTTTTTATGCATGCAAATGATATATATGCAATTTTGTATCTTTGGGAGGATACATATGCAAATGCCTATAATAACAATAACAATAATAAATTAAAAATAATAAAAAGTTATAAATATAAAGATTTAAGAAAATAAAAATTAAATAATAATAATAATAATAATAATAATAATAATAATAATAATAATAATAATAATAATAATAATATATTTCACGCGAGCTACCCGTGTAGCTGAATTCGCTTTTTCCTATCTACTCGACATATGGCGTTATGGAAATCTCAAATGGAGGACTACACTTCGGACTGTCTTATAGTGGTTCCGATATCTGGGTTGGGACATACTATGAATGCTTGGACCTACCAGTGTGTGTTATCTGCTAGGTGTTCCCTTATTCTCTGTTCAGATGTCGTGTTCAGCTTGTTCCAGGGTCTTTACGGGGGATATTTATAGGGACCATGTTGTATCGTGTGCTGGTATTATTGTTATTAAACACCGGCATAACATATGTTCATGTTCGGGGATTTCGGCTCGTAAAGAAGTTGATATTGGGCTTAGTGGAGAAAGGGACAACCCCTTACGTCCAGCTGATATGCTGCTCTACTCGTAGGACAGAGGTCTTGATGTATGTGCGATCTGACAGGGTCATCGCCTTTGACGCAAACTGGTATGGTTGATTTTGTGCCGGGTCGTGCAGTGATTGAAGCCGCACAATGCAAACGCGTCAAGTATGAAGCTAAGTGCGCGAATATTTGATATGGGTTTCTCCTTTTCTCATTCTTTTCTTTTGGGGAACTTGAAAAGGATGCAGTGACCTTATTTAAGCTAATCTGAAAGTTCTCTCTGACTCAAGATATTGAGGCACGTGCTACTGTTCATATTTTTAATATGATTAGCTTTGGTATAGCCAGAGGAGTGGGGGCTCAGATCATACCTCGAGTCCCCACTAATTTTATTGTAAATCCTGTTTGTTTCTAATAAAAATGATGGTTAAAAAAAATAATTAAAAAAAATAAAAAATAAATAAAAAAAAGCAACAGCAACAGCGACAGGAACAACAACAACAGCAGCAACAACAACAACAAAATACATCATGTTCAAGCAAATAGACGAAAACACTCCTCTTGTAAGAACCTAGTTAATAGATAATGGAAAATATTTGCATCGTTCGTGTTGATACAAATAATGTCTAAAAATGTTATTTCTATTTTTCGAAACCTCTAAGTTTTGATGATAACAAAATATAAAAACACGTTACGTAAAAAATTAGGGTAAACAAGTTTTTAGTCGAAATATCCCGTTTTTAGGTAAATCACTCTAGGTAAGAACAAACAAATTTACAACTTGACAAATGATCAAAGAAGTGAATTTATGTTTCAAACTTCACATGTGATAAACATTTTTTCATAAATACATTTTACAAATTATTTTTTGAATTAAAAAGAAATGTTTCAATTTGAAAAGTAAGTTTAAAATTACCAACAGTTAGTTTTCCCCCAAAATCAGCTTTAAACTTCTCCAAATAAACTTTCATAACTAAAAACAGAAACTAGAGCGTCGTTTGTCTGGCACTGTACCTTGGTACCACTAAATTTAGTGGTACCGTGATATATTTAGTGGTACCATCCACCTCTAATGGATAAATGTTTTCTGCCTATAAATACCAGTCCATTTCACAGTTTTTGGGTATCCTTTTTTACACACAACTTTCTGAGTTTAAATCCTCTATCACATATACTTTTCTTTGATCATTTTAGTTAGTTTTCTTTTGTTTAAGAGTGATCGTTTCATCTAACCAAGTGATCATCTTCATTCCTTTACTAGTGCAAGAGAAGAACACAAAGTATCAAGAATATATAAGGTGTTGTAGTGTTAGAGTAGCGCACTTGTAACATTTGTTACATACTTGTTGTATCTAGGCGTACATCAAATCGTCCATCTTTTGTTTAGCTTGTATGTGTGAATCATTGTGAACTTGTTGAGATCTTGAAGATCTCTTGTAGCTTGTGTGATAGTATGTTGATCAAGTGGATCAAGAGTAGGTCGTGTGGATCTTGTAGATCGTGTGATAAGTGAGGATCGTGGATCGTGTGATAAGTAAAGATCCTGTGGATCGTGAGTGAGATTGGTACTAGCTAGATTATATTAGTACTCGACATTTAGCTTAGTGTCGGAAATAGTGATAAGCAATGTTGTACGGTTTTCTCCGCCTGAAGAGAGTTTCTTGACATAGTGCTTAGAACTTTCAAATTGGGTACTCGGGGAGTGGAGAAGGGCGAAGAAGAGCTTCGTTACCGAACCATTATAAATTTCTTTGCCTCGGTTTGATCTTTCCATCTCTTACTCTTTACTTTTATTGTTTACGCTTAATAGTGTAGTTTAGTATTCATATTGTTGTTGGTCGATTTCACAAACATTTGAATATAAGTTTTCACAAAGAAACTTTAATAATTAATGAAAACCCGGTAAAACTATTCAACCTCTTCTAGTTTTTCATAGTTACTCTTTTTGAATTTATAATGTTTCGACAAAAAGATGTATAATTTCTGCATTTTTAAAGTTCACATATGATATTTATACATTTCTAAAAGTATATTGCTTTTATATTATAATAAACTTAACCCTATCTTGTAAGTGTATAGTTCCCATTTGGTGCGTTGAGTTCAACGATAGCAAGAAGGTTTAAAAAACTAACCATAGGAAATTAGGAATGAATGTGTGATTGGTCGGTGGACTTAATTTATCTCAAATGTAGCTTCACATGGTTAATTAAATAAAAGAGCGCGCTACAAGTTAATTATTTTTTCTTTGAACCAATTAGGAACATGATCAATTGGTTTACATCAGCAAACATCATGGCAAATGTAATCACTAATGTACATTAAATAAATACGGAGTAGGAGTTAGTTTGATGATGTCAAATTCTCAACTGGGATATAAATTACATATACACAATCTTTATCAGTCATTGTCGAAAGGTTTTCTTCTATTCATTTAATCAAGACTTCCAAAAAGTCATGTTTTGTCGTATTTGGTAACTAGTACTACCTTCGTCTCAAAATTATTGTCCACATTTCCTTTTTGGGATGTCTCAAAATAATTGTCCACTTTCCTTTTTAAGTAAATACTAGAGAATATATTGAAGGAATATTCTTATTGAGTGGTTGAGATTTATAAGGGTCTCATTTTTATTAAACTTTGCAACTTCTCTCTCATGACAATTAATTTGAGACGGAGGGAGTATGTGATTTCGAGTTGTGACATGCAAAAATAAAATTAAAAAAATCATATTATGTACGTTTAGAAACTTGCTGTGGGCAAATGACACAAAAAGGCATCAAAGTTAGGGTCCATTTCCAATCAAGGTATCCAACTTTTTTTCTTGCATAAAAATGTATCCAACTTTTTTTTTGGCGGATTTGGGTTTTTTCCTAACACCCCGTTAAAAATTTCGTTAACTAAAACTAATTTTTTTTTTAAACTTTTATAAAATTTGAAGGGTAGTTTTGAAATTAATGTATTTATATATTATAAACGTTTTCTTCCCCAAAATCAAAATTAGGGCAAAATATAAATTAGGGCAAAATCTAAATTAGGGTAAAACAATTTCTTCCCCAAAATTAAAACATGACAAACTCATTTAATTCATCAAACTCTTCAAACTGGGTGTACTGGAATCGAAGAAATGCAGGTTGGGAAAAAGATAATTTGATGAATCGTGTTTGTGTCTTGTGTGAATGTGGTGATGAAAGTGGTAAGTGGATTTCTTGGACTGAAAAGAACCCTGGCAGGAAGTTTTTGGGTTGTCCTAACTATAAGGTAAACAGATTTTTTGCTTTTAATGGTTTGTGAAAAACATGTCTTAACTTTATTTTGGTTAAATAGGAAAGAAAGCATTGTGAATTCTTTCACTGGTGGGATCCAGATTTACTAACTGAGCATTACAAAAGTAAATTGGCAGATGTAGAAAAAAAATGAAGAAGGAAGCTGTGAAATTTGAGGTGAAAAAAAAGATATTGGAAGAAGAAGTGGCAGTGTTGAAGACTACAATGAATATGCAATCTAGGATTATCTTTGTACTGTTAAGATTGCTTTTCATTATGATTATGAAAGCTTTTTAGTTTAGTTTGATCAATGAATGTATTAAAAATGTTTCCTTTTGATGAAGTAAAATGTATTTGTTTAACTTTGATCAATGAATATAATTTGTGTTTTATGTTTTAATTTGTAGTGCAGTAACATACAAATATTTGAAAAGTTGTTTATTTTGCTGATATGTGTAAAAAGTAAACACATTCATAGATTGCAGTCATGATATGTTTAAAGAACTTTTGCAGTGATGAAACTAGGCAGTGACTGCCAAAGTAAACACATGAAAATGCTTAAGTTGGTATTGACTCTCACATGCCTCTACCCATTATATAAAGGCATAATGTAGCCTTCATTTGCAACTCACATTTTGAAGAAAACATACAAGTGAGAAAATGAGCAAAAACAAGAAACCAGGTTTAACATTTAACTGCACAATGTCCTTCCTCATATATTTTTAAATCAGAAATAATTTTTATTTTATTTATTTTTGTATATATTTTTTGGTGCAGAAACCATTTCCATTTCCAGTGATTCTTCTGATTGGGAAACTTCTGAGGATGGTTAGAGTAACTATTTTCCACCAGTGGCTTACTCAAGCAGTCATTCAAGCTACATTCCCAAGGGTTCAAGGTCAGATGTTGATGCAGTCATGAATCAAACCTCCAAAGAGATTGCAAAAGAAGAATTTAAGAAGAGAAGTCAGGTGCTAGGCTTGGGAAATAAGAACAAATGTGTTGAACATGGAATCAAGCCATTTGAACCTAAAAAGTCAACTGCTGCAAGTGGGTGTGAAACAGGAAAGGGCAAAAAGAAAATGTGACCCATTTCACCATGTGTATGGCTTATGCATGGCTTAATGCCTTAAAATAAATCATGCTTACTTCAAACTTAAAATTAATGCAACTGATATGGACCATCATATTTGATAGATTGATATTTAATATGTTCTTACAAGTGCAAGTGCCATTACAAACATTAGAGTACTTAGGTAATAAACCGACATTACAAAGTTTTGACTACTTATTCTACTTCAAACTTAAAATTAATGCAACTGATATGGACCATCATATTTGATAGACTGATATTTAATATGTTCTTACAAGTGCAAGTGTCATTACAAACATTAGAGTACTTAGGTAATAAACTGACATTACAAAGTTTTGACTACTTATTCTACTTCAAATGCTTCATCTGATGTGAGTCCTTGACCTTCATAATCATGGATGGTTTTCCTATTATAATTGTTCATTGCTAATCTTTGAGAAGTCCTTCTAGGGGGCATGTATCCTGCATTATATTGACCTTGCCAGAAGTCATCATACCTCCTTTTTAGCATTGTTTCATCCTCATTAGCAGGAACAACATGTGCAGTTGTATCCTCAATGACTTGTGCAGTTGTATCCTCATTGGCATGTGGAGTTGTATCCTCAATGACTTGTGCAGGTGTATCATCATTGACTGGTGCAGTTGTCTCCTCATTGGCATGTGCAGCTGTGTCTTTAATGGCATCATCTTGTTTAACTGCATCAACATTCATATCTTCTGTATTTGCTTGCTCAAGTTGTACATCAACCAAGTCATCATCATCAAACAGCATGTATTGAACATTCCGTAAAATGGGTGTGTTAATTAGAATATATATAACAAAAAAGTATAGTAACAAAAAAAAATGAAAAAATAACATGTAACTTATCCTGTTTGATACACTACCACTAGCACTTCCTTTTCCCCTTCCCCTGTTTGATTCACTAGCAATTCCTCTTCCCCTTCCCCTGTTTGATCCACTACCACTTCCCCTTCCCCTGTTTGATCCACTACCACTTCCACTTCCCCTACCCCTTCCACTATTTGATCCACTAGAACTTCCCCTTCCACTGCTACCCCTATACTTGTTCCTCCCATCCATATACCACCTCTAGTAGTCACAACTTTTTTCTTTCTACTACAACCAGGGGTTCTAGAATTGACTGGGTCATTAACCCTAGGTCTGCCCTTCTTTTTGGGTGGATTAGTTGTTTGTGTTGATGGTTGACCTTGTGGAGTAGGTGTTTGTGGAATAGGTGTTTGTCTTGATGGTTGACTTTGTGGAGCAGGTGTTTGTCTTGATGATTGACCTTGTGGAGCTGATGGTTGACCTGTTTCCATATGTTTAGTACACCCCTTTTTGTTATGCCCCATTACACCACAGTTTTGACAAGTCATTGTTCTTGGAGGCCTAGACACATGTTTATTATTTTTCAATTCTGACTTATCTTTTGTCCTATTCAATTTGGGTCTACCTGGCATCCTTCTTTCTAAAGGGGGTTTCATGGGCACATGTTCTCTTTTTTTCCACATATCAATACCACCAACTGGCAAAATATTAAACTCATATATGCTTGTGTATGTGCTTACCTTGAATGACTTGCTCACATACTCTTCTGGCTGCTTGCCAATGAAGTAAATGGTTGTGATTGCATGAGGGCATGGTATGCCAGTTAACTGCCATTGCCTACAAGTGCACTCCCTCTTTTGTAAGTCCACACCATAGGCTTCAAGATTTTCTTGCCTTACTTCAAACTGATGCCATCCACTTGGATTCAAACTCCATTTCCTGTTAGTATACTACAAGTCAACAAAAAGGGAAAATATCACTTGTCCAAAACCTAGGTGATAAGTATTGATAAGTATTAACCTTTGAATCTTCTTATGCAACTCCAAAACCTTGATGATATTAGGGCAAATATCACTTGTCCAGTCTTGACATTCCTTCATAAGAGTGTAATTCCTAGTCATCACATAGGATCTGATGTCTTCAAGCATTCCAATTATAGGTTTTCTCCTTGCATTCTTTATATGAGAATTGAAAGATTCACTAAGACCATTTTCAACAGCATCACAATGCATTCCTATCAAACAGATTACAAATAATAAGTTAGTTCAGCTAATGTAATTATTGAAATAACCTACAACAAATATAAAGAATATACCTTCTTTGAAGTATGATCTTGACCATGTCCATGGATCTTTATCCATCAAATACTGGCTGCTTCACTTCCATTCTTGATTTCTTCCATTGTATTTAAGAATCTTTGATGATTAGCACACTTTGATGCTTGCCAAAAGAGTTGTCTAAATAGAACACCAGGGTAGACCTTTGCTTGCCAAAAGAGTTGTCTAAATAGAACACCAGGGTAGACCTTTGAAAAATTGGCATAAATGTGCCTAGCACATAACCTATGTTCTACTAATGGGACCACTCTCTTAACAGCATGGTAAATTCCTTTGTGTCCATCAGATATAAATGTGACCCCTTTCCCATCTCCTAATTCAAGATCTTTTGCTAACAACTTAATAAACCATTCCCAAGTGTCTGAATTCTCAACTTGTACAATAGCTCATGCAATTGGGTATATTTGATTGTTTCCATCCCTCCCAATAGCTGCCAACAGTTGACCTTGGCACACCCCTTTCAAAAAACACCCATCCATACCTATAACCTTTCTACATCCTGCTTTCCAACCCTGTTTCAAATTATGAAAACAAATATAGAAACTGTTGAACATGTGTGTACCATCTATTAAAGGATCAATGCGTAACTGCACTGTGGTACCAAGGTTGGTTTGTCTAAGTTCACCAGCATAATCAAGCAACCTGTCATAATGATCTCCAACATTCTGCTTAAGACTGTATATTGCAATCCTTCTTGCTCTACTACACTGATTGTGTGATGTCTTAACCCTATATTTTTTCATCACCATTTCTTGCAAGTCAACCACTTTCATATCAGGATACATTCTGACTTTGTCTACAAATTGTCTTGCAATCCATTTTGAAGTCACTAAATAACCAAGATTACACTGTCTACTGCAAGTGTGCTCATTAACTAGAGTTCTAATATGCCAAGACTTGCCATCATGCATCTTTACAGCTCTTAACCTAAAAGGACAACAAGGCTTATTGGGATCTCTAGGAAGTTTTTTCTTTCTTCTGTTTTTTTCATCAAACCCACACCTAACCAACAACTTTTCACTATCACTTTTTTCATACCAAAGTTGGTATCCATTAGCAATAGAATAAAAAGTAAGACAATCTTTAACTTGATCTAAGTCTGCATACAATTCACCTAATCTAGGTTTTTTTAACTTCCAGTGTATGGTTGGGTCATGGATAGGGTAATCTCTTTTATTAGGGTCAAACACAATCTCATCCTCATCACTCATTGGCATATCCTCATCTGAATTAACTTCTGGTTCAACATGAGGTTTCTCTTTTTTAGATGAATCACCTAGGTCTGAAAATAAAGGATCTACTTCATCCTCATTATCATCACTTTCATTTTCCAACACTAGCTTACTTTCATCAAATACAACAATTTTCATTTGTTTTTTTCTTTTCATCTAAAAGTTGCCTTTCCTTTATCCTAACCTGCCTCAACTCTTCTTCACCCTCAGATAAATGATCAAGTGATGCAACATCACTTTCATCATCTGAGTCTTTGTAATAAGTAGCAGGGTCTAAAATTACAAGAACATAATCACCACTGTATTCTATTAAAGATTCATTCTTATGAGAAACATACAATGCTATGATACGTTCATCTGTACTTTGCCACTTTTCAACAAACAGCCTAAAATCATCATCAGACTTAATACATTTTAACCCATTACTAAAGTAATACAAGCCACACACTACTGAACCTATGTTGTTTTGAACAAAGTTTTTCAATTCACTAGAGGTTAAAGGGGTCACATCAACTGTGGTTGTGAGCATATCAGCATTATGATAGGTTAAAGGTTTCAGACTGAAATACCCGTTATAATAAACATCCAAGGATAATGCACCTTCTTTGGATGAAGAAGCCATCCTGCTAAACATAACAAAAAAACACAATAGGTCAATTTGTGCTTAATTTAGCCGTTATTAACATAATTGAAAATAACAATAAGTATTAATTACCTTTAAGAACACAAATTAAGGTTCAATTTTGTCAATCGTACTCTTAACCGTTTTTAGGGTTTATGAGTGGAAACTGAATTGGGGGGAAATTTGGGGGAAAATGATGTAACTGTTAATATAAATAAGATATATAAAATGTTCACATTTGGTCCTCACAATTTCCTAAAATGTATCAATATTTTTAGGACAAAAACTTGGGTTAGTGGTTAACGGGTGTTAGGAAAAAACCCAAATCCGCCAAAAAAAAGTTGGATATCTTTTTATGCAAGAAAAAAAGTTGGATACCTTGATTGAAAATGGACCCTAACTTTGATGCCTTTTTGTGCCATTTGCCCTAAAAATTAACACTTAAAAAAAAAAGACCTAATATTAGTCTTGCAAGAATCCACACATTTACTAGAGTGAAAGATCATTTAATTGGACAATAAAAAGAGTAGGGGCTGAATACTTAGAAACTTCACTAATTTATATTAACACAACTTAATGAGGTAGGATCAAGCGATATGAAAATCTTTTTGAGATCTATATATGATCCTCTGGATATTTGAATATGCATGATCCTGTATACGCAGTTGCAAAATAGTTCATTTCGTTTTCCTGCCAACATAATGCACACAGACGGACTCAGAATTGTCGAGAGAGCCACTAATATGGATTCATAAGTACATTTATGTGCTTAATGGTAAACTAAATAATCCCCTATATTTATTTGGATTAATCTTATTATTGTTTTGGTAACTAAATATTTCCTACATATATATAAAATCATCAAGGTTGAAATCTCCATCATCGAAGCTGAAAATTTCATCAATTGTCATGTGGCTTTGAAACATATCTCCATTATTCGAACCACTGATTAGACAGTTTTGAGAATCTTTGTTCTCTTGAGTTGATACTTCGTGATAATCATGCATATGGGATACCATGTAATTTGACCCATGGCTAAAAGGTTGATCACTTGACTTGCCTAAATCTTTTCGAAACTCATCTAGGCTAATCCAGTCAGCAAATAGAATTTTCGGTGAAGTGGTGATTTGGGAAGCTAGTGGGACCAATTGGTTCTTGTCAGAAGATGAACTGTTTATGAAGCTGGCAGCATTTGGGCACGATGAAGATGGTTCCGTACTTCTCATGTTTGTGCTTAGGTAATCAGTTTTAGGATTAGTTTGAAGATGCTGCAGTTTTTCTATCCTCTTCTTGAGGTGAGAATTCCAGTAGTTCTTTATCTTGTTATCAGTCCGTCCAGGCAAATGTTGCACTATCTGAGACCACCTGGAAGACGAATATAATTATAAGTTTCAAATATAAGAATGAATAAGCACACTTATAGTTGCATTCAACAAGTAATTAAAACTAGTAATAAACCATTCACAAACATACATACGTACTTACAACCTAATTAAGTAGCAGCGGTTCCTACTTACTTCCCAGTAGTACTACATTTTCAATTCAACCTTAAAGTGAGATTATATATCAATCAGTTACCCATTTTCTTTCATTTTCAACACGTACAAACCAAACCGTAGATATACACATTTATATTTGGTGTTCCTGATCTGAAACATAACAGTCTGCAGGCTTATTTCATAATATAAGAAAGTCTGCAGGCTTATTTCATAATATAAGAAAGCCCCATGACATACAAATTAAACATCTATATTTGAATAGATAAATGTTTTCTCACAAAAACAAATTTCTAAAAATGTATAGACAACATTAAGTTGAACATGGGTAGACTATATAATTAAAAAAGCTTCCTTGACCTTTCTTTAATTTGCATAAGGTCCACGAGGGTTTACTTATGCTACTAGGCGTATTTTTAGTTTTAAATGTTGTTCTTATTCAAGTCCACCAATGATTGAAAGAATTGAAAAGAATCCGATGGAGATTTTAGTAATACGAAAACAAGGGTATTTACTTGTTTCCTAGCAATCGATGAAGGCTGGAAATGATTTCGTCTTCTTGCAAGGAAAATTCACCTCGCTTCAATCCTGGCCTCAGATAATTAACCCACCTCAATCTGCAACTCTTTCCGTTCCTTTGCAATCCTGATACGATGGCCATAAATTGTATAAAATACACGAGCAAAAATGAAAGAATGTTGATATATGTCATGCATCAAAACTATAATCAACAATGGTGTTCCAAAATGGAACTTAAGGAAATATCTTACTACAAGACCACACATATATATAATATTCTGGCAACGACTAAATGAGGATTTTATTTATGGTACATTGATCTTGTTTTGATAACTCGTCTGTTCAATCCATGAATGAACATACGTACCTGCATTGATGGGAACAGAAGTCCAGCAACTATGACCGTAGTTCATGACATAATATTTTAGCTTTTGGTCCTCATCTGGTGACCATAGCCCTTTCCTGTGCTTCGGACAAGGCTTTTCTGATGCCTTGCACCTCATTTTACAGGTTAATTAACCTTTGAGTAACCTTAAAAGTAAAGAGTATGGATTTTATCGGTGTGATGTCTGATTAGTAGGAGTAAGGAATAGGAAATTAAGATATCGATCAGTTAATGTACGAGGGACTGTATGCATGGCAGCTTGGTACTTATAAAGAAAATACTAGGCAATTATTTTATACATCTCAAGAAGTATCCAAGGTATCTTCCAACCACCAAAAGGAACAAAAGTGGATTCATAAAAGATTTAGTTGACTTAATTTATATGAAAAGGGGTTCGATGAATGCAGTAACATTTGTGTAGTCTATTTTTATCCAGACATACATTTTCTAATTTGAGATTATATTTCGTGGTAGGTTGTCATTTTATATAAAATAATATGAATATATTACCCCGGTTCCATTATGGGTTCTCAAATGAACTGAGATTATCTATATCTATACTACAATATAATGCATTTTGAACTATTATTAGAAAGACTTAAAATTCAGACTTTTTTACTTGCTTATTATTGAAAGATTTCAAAATTAATTGGTTAGGAAGCATGTTGGTTAAGAAGTTTGTTAGAAAGTTTTGTTAAGAAGCAGGTTGTTTGTTCAAACTAAAATTATTTGACATCTCTACTTATAAAATATAAAGACAACTAAATGTATAACCGAATAACGCAAAATATAGTTACAGGTACTCGCCGCCGCATTGCGCGGGTACAGTTTTAGTAGTAAAAAAAAGAAGGATTAATTTGTCATAGATTAGTTAGCCATACTCAATATAATAAACACTTAAGACAAACGAAAGTAGTGCCTGTCTTAGATAATTAACCTAAAATATTCTAAGGTCAATTTTTTGACGGCCAATCCTAGACGTGTTGTTCCCATTTGGTTAGTTATTGATGTGGAAAATAAGTGAACATAAAAGGAGTGTGAATATAAAAAGACAAAAAGTTAGGGGGCGTTTAGTTAGAGAGAAATACTTTATTTTTTCAAAAAAAATTTCATCTGAAAGTGGAAAAATTGAAAACTCATTTTGTTACAATTTTCCCATCAATTTTAAAAAAATAAAGAAATTCTCATTTTCTAAATTTTAACTAAAATTTTGAAAAGCCCATGCCATCATTCTCAATTTTTTTCTTTCTCATTTATTTCCTAATAAAAAGAGACGGGATCTTTATATCATAAAACATACATTATTCTAACCCTAATCTCTCGTGTCATCTTTTACCGCCCACCGTAGCCGTCACCGCCCGCCGTTATAACTCCGACTTTTCATTTAAAATATATATATATATAACTCCAACTAAACATGTTTTCAAAATTCTCAACTCTTTCTTGGAGAAGAGAAATCATTCACTTCTCAAGGAATTTGAAAACAGAAAAACAAAAAAAATTCTCTACAACTTAACGACACCTTATTTTGTTGGAGGGAAAAAGTGTTTGACATTTAGGTGGAATGTGCATGCTAATAACTCCTTGGATAAATGTTATTTTATGATTGTGCCATGATTTTTTCTTAAGGTTAAATTTGGAATTAATATTTCAAGTTTAGTTAGGAGTCTTGGGAAGAAATATTACTCTCTTCAATCTATATTTTCACTATAAATGTAGGGCTTTTCGTTTATTAGGGTCTTATCCCCTTAGGGTTTCATACTCATCCCTTTGCACGACTATCATTTGAATAGGGCTTTTATCAAGAGTCGCTTACGCGTCAGGCATCAGTTGACATCATAGTTTGTTAGTATTCTGATAGTGAATAGTGTAGAAGATTCGAAAATCTATATTGTTGATAGGGTATAGTTTGAAGAACACATGGATCATGATTTTAACAAAATCATGACCAAATTCAATTATCTATCAAAGATTATATGTTGTGTTGCTAGGTGGAAGTAATTAACAACCACAAAAATCACGAGGGTGGTAATATGAAAGGTTGAAGAATTCGTCCATATACCCTCTAACCTTCTACACAAATGTGGAAAGTCAAAGAAATCTTGACTTATAACAAAATTTGGTACAAGTTTCATAATACGGAGTTCTATTTTTAAGAGTTTGGCCACATAAAGCTTTCTAAACTAAACATACTCATATTTTGAATTATAGTATGATTTTTCACTTGTTTTCCAATGGCTGACCAATCAAAATGAATCTTCTAACACCTTTTTATTAAACTTATGCAAAAGCATTTTAATAATATAAGTACGTTTCGGGATGTATACATGTTCCTTGTTTTTTTATTGGCATCTATTTTCTACCTATATGCCAAATTTTATTATTGTGCGTTGACTTTTGTTTAAGGTTAAATTTAGAATTATTATTACTTTCTTTTTTAGTTTAATAAGGAGTCTTGGCAAGAAACATAACGTTCTTATAATCTATCTTTTCTCTAATCCCTATAAACTTGTGAGTTTTAAGAGTTTCTCTTGTTAGGGTCTTATTCTCTTGAGGTTTCATCCTCGTCCTTTTGACTAAAGATACATTTGGATTAAGGTTTTATCAAAATTCGTTTACTCGTCCTGCATCAATCATAGGCTCATAGCCGTCTGATTCACAAGGTAACCATGCTTTTCAAAACTCTAAAAACACAAGGAATGAATACAAATGAACCAACATGCATAATAAATTTGGAATGAGCTTCACGTGGACTATTTATTAATGTTAGAGCTAAGAGTTGACTATTGTTAAATCTGACTAAATTATATATACAGCCAATTGTAAGCATGATTGGTTTATATCAACAAACATCCTGGCAAATTTAATAACAAAGCGCAGATTAAAGCAGATTAAGCTTACAATATAAAAAACACTTACTTAGGAGTTTAATAAGGGAGGTGATTTACACACTCTCATAAATAATTGAGACACTCTAAATTATAGTGTTTTGACACTTATACCCTCACAGGATAAGAATGAGTAAAAATAATGTGAGGGTATAAATGTCAAGACATTCTAATTTAGAGTGTCTCAATCATTTATAGGAGTGTGCAAATCACCTCCCGTTTAATAAAGGTTGCATGAGTTTGATGAATGTTGTTCTGGACCATACAACTAGCTAGCTTTGTCATATACTCATACATTCAGTATTTTAATTATGATTAAGTGTTTAACATGATCTGAGCTTGCATATCATTCACCAAAGTGGTGTCTCTGAAATTTAGTTCAAGTTCTCACAAACAATAGTACATTTTCATCCCAGATCTTTTTCACCGCAGAATGCATAAATAATGTTATTAGCTCTATCATAAGAAGCGCAAACAATAACTGGATGCATTTATACCGAGAAAAATGTCGCTGCAAGTAGTTACATAAAGTAAACTAGCTAGCTACTTCCATCTACAGAAAATAAATTGTGTTCTCATGCATCACTAGTTAGTCACTCCAAGATATGTAAACAAGCACTGTATTTGCAAGTTGCATTGTAACTTAATTATCGACATTGATATTAAAATTTACATTTCGTGATATCTCAAAACAATTCAATGCCTCAGGTTCGAGTCTCACCATAGACCTTCAGGGGCCCGAAAAAAAATAGAAGCAGGAGTGGGGCTTATCCCCTAAGGAGAAAGGTTCGATGCTTGCATACTGCCCAATTGGATGTCACTGTTGGCTCGAATCACTAATTACTAACTCGCCGTTAAAAAAAAAAAAAAAAAAAAAAAAAAAAAAAAAAAAAAAAAATCGATGCCTGATGCTAAGATGGGATCGATCTATGATCTATATGCCGTAGCATGTATTCACGGTTTAGTGGAATTAAATTTGAGCTTCTAATACGAGACATACATAGACAATCTGTTAGTAGTCTGCAAATTCTTTTGAACATGTATTTATTTAGTAGACTAGAAAACCCTTTGGAGGACCGATTAAATCACGTATTAGAGTGAAACAATCTTAATGTCGACGGAAGAAAAATAAAGAAATATTAGAAAATATTAACGAAGTTGCAAAATAAAGTCTTTTATAGAGCTAATAGAAATCGACGAAAAATTCTATTAATTATACTTAAATTATAAACCCAAAATATCTGGAAATCAGAATAATACATATTTAATTCAGAATTCGCATAATGGATTTTTGGGCCTAAAAGATGGTTGATCTTGATGCATAGGCAAAATTGTGTCTCGATGTGTGATCCAAAATACCAATCGGATTATATGGCGATATTGAAATCGTGTTTGTTTTGACTATAAACCGACACCTAAATTAGACCCTCGTGGAGAATAAGTTAAACTTCTATCTCATTCATGGATACTCCATAGAAATAGGAAAATCTCTTATTTCGCTAGTTTGGATTACCGACCCAATTGCGGCTTGTAGTAATCTGTTGTAACTCCTGTGTTTCATCTTGTTTTGGCCGCTAGCACTTGCTAGTTGGTGCGTAATAATATTGCCGTTCAAAAAAAAAAAAAAAAAAAAAAAAAAAAAAAAAAAAAAAAAAAAAGATGGGACCAAACTACATCAACAAAATATTGAAATGTAACTGAGCAAAGTAAAAGATATTTGAATTTTCGAGGATATCTCTAGAGATCACGCCACATGATTGAAGGTGCTTTTCATAAACTTAACATTCGCAACATGTGTGTATAAGCATATATTGGTGATCAGGCTTTCGTTTGAGAATCATGCCCAGTTGAGGAGGAATCCTACGCAATTTTTCTAGTTAAATCACATGTAGTTCTTATATCTGGTGTGTTGATTGTTTAACATGCCACTTACATAACGCAAGAATATGTTATAACAAGTTTGTTAGAACTCAAAGTAAACAAAGGAATGAAAGATAATTAGGTGAATAAAGATTCAGTTAAATAACAAAATAGCTGCATGCAGTTGGTAATGCAAACTAAAGAAGAAGCATTATTAAGGTTGATGACAATTGACAATGACTCAGTGAGAATAAAAAATGTACAATCATTTTGGCGTGGGAGTTTTCTATATATGTTAACTAAAACCAAATTTTTTTATCTTAACTACTCGTATTATTTAAGGATGCATTTACAGAAAATTGATGCTGGCCAGTTATTGGTAAACTATGGGTTTTATGGAACCTACTTGGAAATTGGAAGGTCATCAGAAGATAGATGATATCGACTGGATATATAAGGCTGGATGCAGTAATGAGAAAATAAGGGTCAATCCCCCTTATTTTCTCTGTCACGTCAGCTTTCTCTCTCCAGCGACCTGCAGGCGATTCAGTGCCACAGTAAGGGCGACCAAGTTCAGCTTTTTTTTTTTTTTTTTTTTTTTTTACAAAAAATATCAAAAAAAAAAAAAAAAAAAGAGTCAATTTTAACGTCACATGCTCACAAGCTCAAAACACTACCCCCAAAAAAAAAAAAAAAAAAAACAAAACAAAACATATATATATAATATAACATCATCTTCTCCAAAAATCCAAACACACACACACTAAATACACACACCAGTTCTAAACATTTTAAAAAGAAAAAAAGAAAAAAAAAAAATATATACACACTTACACTTTGGCGGCCGTCGATCGTGACCACGACCCATTTGGTTTTTTGTCGACCGGCGACCGAGTATCCACACAAACGCCGACCGAGTCGGTCTCGGTCATTGCTGCAGGCAGCCTAAGTAGACGGGATATGCTTTAATTTGAACTTATACTTATTCGAAGGAGCGTGTGCATGAATGGCATATAATATCCAACTCCAATACTGTACTTAATATTGATATCAATTTTCTAGTTTGATACGTAAAGAAAATCAATGCGTAAAAATAGATAGATAGTATTTTATTTAGAGTGGAAGGTGTCGTCACAAAGCATACCCTCCTCATTTGAGGCTACGGGTACATCACCCCAAGTCCCCAACACCTCTTCACAACTAACCTCTCCTCACTCACAAGTCACAACTAACTTCAACTTACTCATTTGGAGCCCACCACTTACAACTTTATTTTATTTGTTTATTTCATTAAATAAACTAAATTCATTTATTAAAATTAAAATTACAATACATCTAACTAAAAATAAAAATGTTATTTACTAAAAAAAAAAAAAAAAAAAACAAAAAAAAAACAAAACCATAAGGACCACAACCGCAAATAAATAAAACTACAAAGACCAAAACTTTGTTTGGTCTTCTTCTCCTACCTCTCGCTTGTGTCACTGAACTCACATTCACTATTTGCAAAAATGGCACAACTAGGGAAAAAAAAAAGTTGCAGAAAACAAACCTCATCGTGCAGACAAGGAGGTGGTGAACGGCGAGGCATGGCGAGGGTCAGTCAGTGTGGTGGCGAGCTGCAACGAAGGCCACGTTGGAGTGGCGAGCTCCAACGACGAGTGACACCTTCTCCTCTTACATCAACAAATATGTTATGTTTCTAGAACAACTTTCTAATGGTGTTTTTTTTGTGAGAATTTATTTTAAATTTTGAGTTCCACATAGGTGAAATAAAAAAAATTTCACTTAGTTATATACTGTGATAAAGATGTTTTATTTCAATTGAGATTAGTATAATGTTGCTGATCCAAGTGATGGATGTTGTTTATGAAAAAAGAAAATGACATAAAACGCATGGGATCGGCAATTCATAAGAATTATTAAACTTTTGTCATCTTAAACATTACTTGCATTCTTAAATACTCGATCCTTAGAATTTTCAATCTCATATCACTAATTAACATGAGAGGTCACCTTAGAATTATACTTACCTTTGATGTGTATACTCCGTTTGCACCAATTAGTGATCTCTCGTACCAAACACGTGAATCAATCTTCTTTTTTCATGTATATTCCTTTTTTTTTTTTTTTTTTTCTCATTTCTATTCTCTAACTTAATTCAATTCTGAGCTATTCTCTCGTACCAAAGACAACCTATTCCATTATTTTACACACTTCATACAAATATCATCAGTATATGAGGTTGAAATATTGTTGTATGAGGTTGAAATATTGTTGTAAGATTTGACTGTATCACCCGATGGTGTCTAATTAATGAGGAATGCTAGACCCCAAATATATATTCACAAAAATATTCACAAAATAAGTTGTTGGATTGTGATTGACTTAAGTAAAGAGAAGAGAGAGAAACAATAAAAATACACCAATCACACTTCAACAACTCGGATGTTTTTGTGAACTAGTCATTCAGACCCGTGCGTTGCACACGGACTCTATCTAAGTATTCATAGCATAATGTTCAGCAATAATTTTCGTCATATTTGAAACTCTCATGTTTTGATGATGCTCGGATTTTGTTGGTCAATGGTGTTATAAAGACCAATGGTATTTAATTTTATAAGTCCAATAGTGTAGACCATTAAGTTGTTCATTTATTCAGTTATCTAAGTGTTCACATCGTATTTTTCGGCACTAATTTTTGTCATATTAGTCATCCCTTGCGATGCATAGAGATTGGATTTAATTGTTTCTTGCGTAATGTTCGCCACTAATTTTTATAATCTTTCAATTTACGTAAAATGATGCTAGCTAATATAATTTCTTATGCAACTATATTCTAACTTTGTAAGCAAAAATACTAAAGGTTATCAAGCAAAACTGACAAACAAATTAGCATAGACCTATATAAATCACACTCTAACCTTTTACATGGCAAAAGCCCATAAACCTGTTATACAATGAATCACAATATACATTAACACCCACATAAAATAAAATGAAGGCAATGTGATATTAGAAAGAACATCAACATAGGACATACTCGAACTCAAAATCTGTTTATATGTGGCAACGTACAGGACCAATGCATTCACACTTTAAACTTATACATTTTAGATCCAATCCTCTGCCGAAGATAATTGTGAGGTGGATATTTGAATGATGATAATGTGTAACAACAAACCAACCGTTGTGGACAACTTATTACAGAAGTGCAAGCAAAAGATTAGAGGTGAGACATTTTCCTCAAATAAAAATTCTATATCTTTTACGGATCTCAAACCGTTGTAAGCTCATCGTTTTTCAATTGGAGAAGATGGGTTAACAATCTGAAGGCGGTTGCTGGTGCGAGAAATATATGCACCCAGCAAGACAAATTATGAACATCTCAATTGTTTGTTTGGTGATTCACAATTGGTACACTACCTTGTATTAACATCAAGAGAACTTGAGCACTCTGCCAATAATGATACACTACCTTTACCATCCATAGCATCAAGATCCATCAGAGTTGCAACCAATAATTCAAGATGTTCCAAATATGAAAACAAAAGATAGAATTATCATTACACTAATTAATCATAAACTTTAAAAAATATATATTAGTATTCTTGTCTGCAGCCCTCTTCAGGGGCGGTATAGTCAATTCCATCAGCTTCAGTGAGTGCAGATGCCATATCCTGATACGCCTCCTGAACATCTTTCACATATTCATATCTGGTGACATCTAACATGCTATTAAGATTTGTTGAAAAGCAAGTGGTTTATAAAAGACATGAATAGTAGTTATACGATTAGTTGACATCTCCCCAAGGAAAAAGTCCAAAACTTTTCCATTCTTTTCGAGTGTTATTTTCCCAGCCATGTCATCAGAAGATAGAGCTCCATTTTCCTATACAAAACTTGATATCAATTGGACAGTATATGTTTTAAACTTGAATGGAGAATACGCGATGTATTTGAATATTCTTCAAAAGTAGAGGAACTTACAGTTTGTACATCTTGCAAATCATCATGTCATTGACATCTTTTATAAACTGCAAAGGGTTTTGTAAAATTAACAATTTGTAAACCACCTATACAATCTTGCTAATCATCAAGTTCTGCCCACAATTTCTTTCGAGCCTCAAAACAATCAAGACCACTGTTTTTAACAAATGCAAAATCCATGTGAATTTCATAATTTATCCAAAAAGGAATGAATAAATATTTAAAATTAACAATTTATAAACCACCTATACAATCCTGCAACCTCGTTCAGTGTCCCATCTTTGTTCATGACATTAAGTATAGGAAGACCAAGCTTTCTAGCAAGAAAGAAACCTTGTTCAGTGTCTCATCTTTGTTCATAATTTATCCTAAAAGGTAATCATTATAAAAATATGGCATGGTCACATGTGAATATGTCATCTTTTTCTTTTTCTTTTCTGTAACAAAGTTTACAACATGAGTACCTTGTCAACAATAATTTGGACATGACGACCAAATGTCATTGGAACAATGGCAGACTTTCCAATATATTTAGCATATCTTTCGTCCTGTAATGGTTGTAGTAATCCAATTATTAACAGATGCAAAACAGGAAAATTCATGATGTGGGCAATCATACCTCAGGATTCACTACAGTGTCTGGAAGCATGGCCAATCCACATTCCCACAACTATTTATATAATGGTTTAGTATGATTTGCTTGTAAGTTGCAACTCATGGGAGGCAAAGAGATGGAGGGTTTATAATCTTTTGGTTTTCTTATATTAATGGTTACACTAAAAGATAGTTGCTTGAGTTGCTTGGAAATCAATGTGGAAGACTACATATGATACAATTAATTTGTGAGGCATTAATCATGATCACTTTACATTTATAAGACTACTTAAGCTTTTAGTATACGAGGCAGGCAGAACCCGTGCTACGCACGGGCTAAGAATCTAATTGTTAATCACGTATTCTTTCTGTATATTGGCGAGTGTATACTTAATTATTATTTAGTATGTTGTATGAAATGTTTTAACTTTCTTGTATAAAAATTTAAAAGTGTTTGATGTTGTTTTGGTTTTGTGGTGTTGTATTATATATATGGGCTTTTGGTTATTAAGTTGTGATACCTTTGTTTCTTTTGGCCTATTACTTATTTGCATGATAAAAAAATGGCTTTGTTTCTTTTGGTCTATTACTTGGCCCTATAATACTTGTCTATTAAATGGTTTTTGCATGGCAATATGAAGCACACGGGGTCTATCTAATTGGTCATAGTTTAATGTGTGTTAAATATTTTCTTTATTAAGTTTGTAAGTTAAAGTTTGTGTAATAATGTATATATAATAATGCCACATAAACTATATAAAAATCGTTACAAACCTTTTTAGCTTCATCTCATTTTATTGTTCAACTAATTTTATTAAAAATTAACATTGAAGTCTAACTAATATTAATAAATTTTATCAATAAACTCAATTATAAATAGCTAACTAAATGAATATTAATTAACACACTATTAATAATTCCTAAAACCTTTGGACTCCACTATTATGTCTTAAACTTAAATTTTTTTAATTTACAAATGGGTTTGAGCAAAAGTTATATAACTTTTTCTTTTATATTCATTATTCAAGTTACATGCTTATATAAACTAATCATGCTAAAAAGTATTATTTAACCATTTAAATATTGCTTTATATACATGCTCGTGCACATTTTCTTTAATGAATTCGCACATGTGAGCTACATCAATAGAAAACATACATAAATTACTTGTATATGAAAATGCATTAACATAATACATATATATATATATATATATATATATATATATATATATATATATATATATATATATATATATATATATATATATATATATATATATATATATATTGCATTAGGTTAAATCATCAATTATTCTTGCAACATTTTCAACTTCATCTCAATCCATAACCGAATTTTAATTGTATACTAATTACTAAATATCATGTGATAAATTCCGGCAAGCCTTGCACTTCCATGTCGATGTTGTATACACTTCATTAAATTCACCGGTTTTGTTTTTTTGATAAAAGTTTAAACTTTTGCTTATATTTAAACTCAACTTGTTTATTTGATATTATAATTTACAAACATATTTAAGTCAAAATTATGTATTTTTTCCTTTCTATTCATTATTCAATGTGATATTTTTAATATGTCGTATTTTGCTATTATGGCAAACTCATTTAATTGGCGTAAATATTGGTTTCTCACTAATGATTCTACATATAGAAAAAGAAAACACTTTGCGATGCGCGACCTTCTTCTTTTCAATAATAATTCAATTGCACACGATAAATTCATTCTAATATTTCTCAAAGAGCATTCGAAAGCAACTACTTACATAAACTAATCACGCTAGAAAGTATCATTTAACCATTTAAATGTTGCTTTACATACATGCTCGTGCATATTTTTTTGAATCAATTCGCACATGTGAGCTACATCAATAGAAAACGCACATAAATTACTTGTATATAAAAATGCATTAACATAATATATATATATATATATATATATATATATATATATATATATATATATATATATATATATATATATATATATATATATATATATATATATATATATATAACAATCACCTAAATATGTAAGAAACAAAGAAAATAGTTGGTATCAAAATATTTGGTTCCATTTATCTAAGCATGAATGAACTTGTGTGATTTTCATGGTACCTGCGTATGATAACTAAATTAAGAAAAAAGAAGACTAAGTTAATTACAAAGATGTGTGAATCATCTCCAAAATATTGCAAAAGAGAATTTACATACCGCTACCAACAATCAAAGATCTAAAAGATGTGTGAATCATCTTCAAATGTACATACTAAATGTGATTTTGGCTGGTTTATATAGGCATGAATTAGGTTAAATCATTAATTATTCTTTTAACCTTTCGCAACCCTTGCACTTCATCTAACCGACTTTTAATTCTATACTAAATGCTATGTGATCAATTCGGGCAACCCTTGCACTTCATCTCCTTTCATGATTGTATAGTTATTATGAGGCTGCATTGAATTCCGAGCATTAGCTATCTTGTACTCTATGTAACTACTAAACGACTCCAACTTGTTTCTAACTCTACAAACTCTATCATCATAACTCCACATTAAATTTAGGGACTGAATCTTATAGTATTATAAATAAAATATTCTTTTGTGAATTTAGCATTCCTCTTTTATAATATTGTCTCACTTTTTTTAGTAAGTACATGGGTGAAAAAAGACACAAGTGGTATATTTGTTTAATAAACTTATTGTGTTTAACTACTATACGACACAAATTATGGGTCAATTGCTCAGAAATGATCCCATTTTGAGTCAAATAAGCTATAAAGTTGAAGAAGTGTGTACAAGTGGGTCTACTACTTATAATAAGGGGTGAGCATAAATGCATAATGGTTCGTGGACTGGACCAAAACGACAGCTATATCAATTCGATCTTCGGTCCACACTTTACCTCATATTCAGTTCTCGGTCCGTTTCAATTTTACGTACAACAGATTATTTTGCTTTTTTGGACCGGACCGACCGAAGAACCGGACCGACCTGGACCGGACCGAACATATTCGGTCGGGTCCTCGGTCCGTGATTTTGGGCTAAATCTGTATCGGTCCAGTCCGGGTATTTTCAGTCCAGTTCGGATTTGACCCGATGCTCACCCCTACTTATAATGAATGTATCTACAATTTTTTAAACTTAAAATACTTAAAAATTGACTATAAATACTCTTTAAAATTAAATGCTTAAATGATGAGTGTTGATTGGCACACTCATATTTTTGATCCGCACACTCAAATGTACAACCTTCAAAAGCAGCATGTGATAAATGTACAACTGTGTAAAACACAGTTTTGAGTGTGCAAATCAAAATTAGGAGTGTGCAAATCATTAGCCTTAAATGATAAGTGATGTTAGTAGAGACTATTATATAAATGATTAAAATTATAATATCACCTACAACTAAATTAATATTTTAAATATTGTTTAATTCTTAAACTTTTATCACAGATTGAATGTTTCTAACTCATAAATTTTTTTCTCACAGTAACTATCAATTGAACCCGTAAGTTTTGCATGAATCACGATTTCGCGAGTATAATTATTTGCTGCTATATATCTTCGCTTTGCGTGGACATTCATCTAGTTTATTTTAATTCCAATTCTTAACAATTTAATCTTAAGTATTTATTCACTGAATAAGTGCATTTTTGTTTTCTTTTTGCCTAAAATCATACTGTAATTTGTTAGCCCAGTGGCTTTGTAAGTTTAGACTTTAGAAATATCTCACATGTACGAACCTTATAAAATTTTCATATATTTTATCTATTTTCTTTGTTGAATATATTAAATGATTAGTATCATAAATACGCACTCAAAAGTTATAGGAATAGATTCAATCAAAATATAGATATATAGATATCATGAAACTCAAAGATATATAGATTCAATCAAATTAACTAATTAAGATAACTAAAAATATAAAATATTAATCAAAAATTTATAATTCTTTTTTTTTTTTTTTTTTTTTTGAAAAGCTAGAATTATATAAAGGAAACCTCCAAAAGGAGGCAAAAACAGAGTACAAAAAAATAACCAACAGCCACAGGAGGCAACCCAAGAAGCCATACCAAACAGGCCTAAGCTACAAAAAAAAACCAGAACCAAACAGGACCTAACCAAGAGGACTACACATCAGGGGGCTTGAAATAAATCAAAAGGCTTCGAGACCCAATTGTTCCAGTTGGCTATATGCGATTTGAAGCGAGCAGAAATCCATAGCTTTGACAAAGTTTGTATAGAGGGGAAAATATCCTCTTCCCGTATGCTAGAAACCAAGTCTGGAACAACATTGACGATTCTATTCCTCCACTTCCAAAGAGCCCAAATAGTAATAGAGATAACACCATGAAGGACTTTGTTTAGGCGATCACAACCAAGCGACCGGATTCTATTAGAAGCGATATCAGAGATTGTAAACGAAGGGTGGATTCAGACCCCACCAACACCACACTTTTCTCCAGATAGCGAAAGCATGAGGGCAATTTATAATGCAATGCTCAATTTCCTCAGCGGTGTTGTCACAAAAAGGGCATAAGCTCGAAGAGATGTCTACTCCCCGTCTAACAAGATTACCGCGGGTGGGAAGCCTGTTAAGAGATGATCTCCATACGCATATATTCACCTTTCGAGGAATCCAAGGATTCCAGAAATGATGGTAACCAATAGCGGAGGCGCCAAAAGAAAGATTTTGGATTGACTTAACAAGAGTGTTGACTTTAAATTTACCTGAAGCATCACCAGTCCAACTCCACTTGTCAGGCTCATTCGAATCTAGAGAAAGGTTACCAATCAGAGAGATAAGAGACGAGAGGTCATCAATAGCTCTACCATGAGGGGGAATGCGCCACAACCAATTCCCACCCCACACGTCATTAGCAAAACACCAACGGTCCATCACTTTGCAATCTTTAATGTTCTCAAGGGTGTATAGTCTGGGGAAGGAATCCATTAAACGAGCTCCATCACCACACCAGTGGTCATGCCAGAAGAGAGTGTTGGACCCATTCGAGACTTTAAAAATGAAGGAGGAATTGAAAGAACTATCAATATTGCCAATGGAATAAGTTGCCTTAATAATGTCATGCCAAATGCCCCCGACATGACTAGAGTTAGGCAAAGAACCAAACCCCCCATCATTACCATAAAATTCACTGATTACCTGCCGCCAAAGGGCATTTTTTTCAGTGAGAAACCTCCATTTCCACTTCCCAAGAAGGCCAAGGTTTTTAGCTGAGAGACTACCAACCCCTAAGCCTCCTTTATCCCTATCAAGCAGAATGGTGTTCCATTTGACCCAACTAATACCACGTTGAGAATCTTTGAAGCCCCAAAAGAATCTACACCTAATTGCTTCCAAGATGTTTATAACCTTTTGAGGCGCCTTAAATAAAGACAAATAGTAAATAGGGAGGCATCCAAGAACGGATTTAACAAGGGTGAGGCGACCACCAATTGAAAGAGATTTAGCTTTCCAAGAGGAGAGCTTATCTCTAACCCGACTAATAATTGTATTCCAACCATCACATGTACGCATCTTTTTGCCAACTGGAAGACCAAGGTAGGTAAAAGGGAGGGATTCATGAGCACAACCAAGGGATAAAGCCATAAGCTCAACTTCAGTACTAGGCACCCCAACACCGAGAAGCCTACTCTTTGCAATGTTTACTTTAAGCCCCGAAGCTAGCTCAAAGCATTTAAGAATATGAATGAGATTCAAAGCGTTATGCCTCGACCAGTCACCAAAGAAGAGGGCATCATCCGCGTATTGCATGAGAGAGATATTAGATCTATTCTCGGCAAGGTATACTCCCTTGTAAAAACCCTTATCACAAGCTTCCAAGATAGCAATTTGAAGAGCTTCCGCCACAATAAGAAAAAGAAACGGGGAAAGGGGATCTCCTTGACGGAGACCTCTTTCAAGCTTAAACTCTTTTGAAGGTGATCCATTGATCAAAACTGAGATGGAAGCCGACAAGAGGCAAGAGGAAATCCACTTTCTCCATTTTAAACTAAATCCCATTTGCCTCATAATATCGAGAAGGAAATTCCAATTTACACTATCGAAAGCCTTCTCGAAATCGACTTTGAAAAGGAGCAATTTAAGGTTCTCAATGGAGGCTATTCTAATAACTTCATTGGCAATAAGGTTTCCGTCTAGAATTTGCCTACCTGCAATGAACGCCGATTGATTCGGGCTAATAACTGAAGCAATAACCTTCGCAAGCCGATTGGAGAGAATCTTAGATAACACCTTGTACACACAACCAATAAGACTAATCGGGCGATAGTCCGAAAAACCAAGGGGATCAACTTTTTTGGGGACTAACACAATAAAGGATGGGTTACAACCATTGGAAATTTTACCCGTCGATTCAAAATATTTTATACAATCCCAAAACTCTTGCTTAATAATCTCCCAATAAGATTTTATAAAGTTAAAATTGAACCCATCAGGTCCCGGGGCCTTCGAACCAGCACATCCCCATATAGCCTCTTTAACCTCCTCCATAGTAATAATAGAATCCAAATAAATCACATCAGAAGGAGAAAGCTTACGAAAAAATGGGCTGCTGAACGTAGGTCTGAGATAATCATTCTCTTTGAACCTGGAAGAGAAATGATCTAAAGCCGCCTGTTTGATATAGTTTGGGGACTCACACCAAACACCGTTAACATGAATCCCTTTAATGTTGAATTTGGAATAGTTATGCTTGAGAAGGGAGTGGAAGAACCTGGTTTTCTCATCGCCTTCCACAGCCCACTTAAGCCGGCACTTTTGCTTAAGATCATTTCTATGAATCTGATCCAGGTTATTGAGATCCATAATCCATTCCTCCCTTTTAGAAATATCCTCATCATTAATAAGACCTTGCTCTGCCCTCTCATCCCAGCGCAACAACTGTCTAAACAACTCATCTTTCAAATAATTTTGGGTCGCGGTTTGGTTTGAAGTCCAAACCTTGATTGCCTGCCTTAAACGCTTAAGTTTGTTTTTAAGAGCCAGATCAGGGGTGAATGAAGAGTCGTGTGAGGTCCAAGAGGTAGAGATAATATCATTAAATCCATCCACTCCAATCCATTTATCAAAAATCCTAAACAGCTTAGGCCCAAAATTAGGGAGGCCCACCTTCAAAGCTATTGGACAATGGTCAGATAAGGATCGACAAAGGACAGAAACAACAACATCATTCCAGAAGCCAAAAAACTTATTAGACACCAAGAACCTGTCAAGTTTGCTAGCACTTCTCCCATTCTTATCAAACCTGGTAAAGCGCCTACCACCAAGAGGGAAATCGAAGAGGCCTGCTCGAGCAATAAAATCATTGAAAAAGCTAGCTTCAATAACCTCAAAGGAACTACCTAGGCGCTCATCTTAACTTCTAACAACATTGAAGTCACCAAAGAGGATCCAAATAGCATCAACGGAATTGATAACCCCCTCAATAGTAGACCACAATTGAGCCTTTAGAGAACTTGATTGTGGAGCATAAACGTTAAGGAGACCAACCTTGATTGACACCCCAGACCACGACCCCACAACGCCCAAGAAATTTCTGTCCATAACCTTATAATTCATGCAGAAAACGCGAGAGTCCCACATGGTAAGGATACCCCCAGATGCCCCAACCGAGCTACTGAAGGCCGAGGAAACAAACGGACGGGACCAGAGGGACCTGACCACAAATTGATCCACTGAATCGAGCTTCGTCTCTTGAATACCAAAAAACATAGGGTTAACATTTTCGACTAAACCCTTAATCAACGATTTTTTATTCTCAGACCCTAGACCGTTACAATTCAATGATAAGCCTATCATAAGAAACATGAAAACACCTGAGAGCAGAACACAACCGGATCAAAGAGATCGCGGTGTGACCTTGTGGTTTTCCGGATTAAAAGAAAACCCAATTCCAGTTCCAATGTTCTTCACCATTTCTGCCTCATTCGATAAATCAATATTTTCTTCCAAAGATGACATGATTTTCGAGTTAAGATCTCCCCCGACAACTAGCCTTTTCTTCTTTGATTTTGATTTCTTCTTGTTAGCACCCGGATCGTGTTGAGACCTGTCAACATTATCGGATATACGTTGGAAGCTCGAAAGGAGATCCTCTAACTCTGGATCAACCTGGTCCACTGGCTCGCCTTGAAGAGCATGACCAATTAGGTCCGGAATAGGCCTTGCATCCACTGGATTAGTAGTACCCCCGGCCGGTCCCTGGACGGGGTCAGGAGTGGCCTTAACAAAATCAACAGTGGGAGAATTATGGGCTGGAAAAAGCTCATACGGTGGGGGTGATGGAAGCTCACTAGACCAGGGGGAAGTATTAAATTCATTGGGCCCCACATGACTCATAAAAGAGTCGCCACTACCCATGTGCATAGGAGAAGAACCATCCTCATTATTACCGCAATCAGCCTCGATATTATCATTCCTAGAAACCTTGGGGTTTATCGTTGGGGACACCGGTCGAGGCGCCTTTTCATTAACCCTGAAAATTGGGTCGTCCGAGGTGGTAGAATCTCCGCCATCATCGAGAACCTCCATAGAAGGACCAATGAACTCTTCTTCGAAATTTGAAAGACAATCATCCCCTTTATTGCTATCAGAAGGGAATAACAGAGAAGTTTTGAATTGTTCTTCCAAGATCCTAACAGGGTGGGACTTACCCTTAAGAATGACGTTAACCAATTGCCTGATCTCCCCCATGTGAGAAGTAAGGACCAGAGCTTTAATCGGGAGAATAGCTTTGCCATCGAAATCTAAACGACCCACCTCTAAAAGATTCCCAAACTTATTAACTATCAATTTAACAGTGTCCAAGTTTCTTGCAAGAATAGGAATGCCTTCAATATTTAAGCAGATCAACCTCTCATTTGTATCCCTGTTTTCATCCCAAAGATGCAAGTCATCAAACCACTGTTGAAGCCACAATTTATTAGCATCCATGCTTTGGAAAGCCGCCTCCTTTGAGTTCCATTCAAAAAGAATTGAGAGGCCACCTAAGTATTTGACATTGCACTCCTCTAATCCATTACTTTTTACAATGTCCCAAGCATTTTGGAGAACTTGTATATTTTTAGCCTTCCCTACCTAGTAATTTTCTAATCTTGATCTAATATAACTATCTTCTTCTACTGATATGTTGAGACACGCAGGTTGAGGTCGTGAGGAACCAACTACAACCTCTTTAAAAGAATAACTATTGGTATTCCTCGCTATTCTAGCCTTCGACTGAGCCCAGGGTTAATGGGAGGGAAGTCCGAAATCGGAACCCCCTTTCCACCCATCTTGACGAACTTGGCATAGTTAATCACGAGCTTAGTATCTCCTATCAATATTCCCTTTAGCCGCTTTTCAAACCCCATGACATCACCTATGTTCTTGAACCTCACAAATCCGAATCTCGTACCTTTTTTTAGTTCTTTTGTAAGCAACGTAAACATCCACTACATTCCCATAACGGCTAAACATTTTCCAAAGTGCCCCCGAATCCCATGATTTGCTTTTTCTGTTTTTCACCGGAAAATGGCTTCTTCACATGCTCTCAAAAAGCTTATGAAGTCACCATTGTTAACTGCCATACCGTTACATCAATCTCCGTCTTCTAAACTCTTCACCGAAACCGGATTTCAGTTCCATACGTCGGTGGGAACTTCAACGTCATCATTCCGGTATTATTTAGCTTGTTTTAGTTTCTTAAATTTATTGTATCTTACTTTTTTATTTGTACAAGTTGTTTGTTTATTAATTACTACGCATAGGCATACTTGATCCGAGTGGTCACGAATTAACAAACTTCAACTCTTATTATTTTTGTTTATATGAATTACATTATGCCTGTGAGGCTGTGAATACCTTAAATACAGCCCTTAGAGCAAGAGGTGTGGTTTCGTTGTGATCCCTCGTCGTGCTTACGTGGAGGCTCGTTGATCTCGTTGTGCCTCGCCACGACACCGGGTTGGCCTCGTTGAGGCTCGCCGTTGGTTACCTCCTCACGCAGACGACGAGCAAGAAGCCTGACACAATCTGATGCTTTATACTTTTATTTTGTTTTGTGTTTGTGGAAAAAAAGAAAGAAGAAGAAGATGTGTGTGGAGGAAATAAAAGAAAGAAAGAAAAAGATGACGTTTTTTTTTTTTTTTTTTTTTTTTTTTTTAAGTAGGCTTGAATTTGGGTACAAGTAAGTGGGCTGGAATTTAATTTCAAAAAAAAAAAAAAAAGGGGCTGAAATTTGGATCAATTTGGGTTTAAATGTTAGGATTGTTTAAGTATTAAAATTATGATTTAAGTTTTTTTTCTTTTTTTTTAAACTTTTTTTTTATAAAAAATGTTATTTATACTATTATTTGAATAAAATGATTTTATTCAATTTGATAATTTGAATAAAAAAAATAAAGGTGTAAGTGGTTGCCCCAAATGAGTAAGTTGATGTTAGTTATGAGTGAGGAGAAGTTAGTTGTGAAGAGGTGTTGGGGTGATTTGGCACCCGTGGCCCCCAAATGAGGAGAGTATGCTTTGTTACCACACCTCTTGCTCTTAGGGCTACGTTAAACGACTTCTTTTTCTTTTCTTTTTTTTTTAAAAGCACAGATCGTACTACCTGATCCTGGAATGTGTCATATAAAAACTTAACTTTTGCGTGCAAACTGCAAAGACAAATAGGAAGGATGAAACCGATTTGATTATTAATCCAACGATCCTCCTAAATAACAGGTAAAGTGATTAAAGAAAAAAGAAACCCTAATGTTGATAGGGCGTTGGCACCATTCCCGACAATAATCCATAATGGAGAATGCCTATCTATGCTCATATACATGCCTGGAATGAAAAGTAATCATGTGAATGTTACTGTTGAAGACAACATGTTATTATGTGAAGGCACAAAGCCAGATGGGAAACCGGCCACCTACGTCCCTCACTACACCCCCAATTATGCTTTTCCTATGATTGATGGAAAGCAACGGACAAGCTATGTCGCCAACTTCATTCCCGTCTCTCTTTTACCAAAGAAGCCTTATACAGATGTTGATCTTGAGGCGGTGGATGAGCAACAATATGGGACCTATGCCTGTAGGATCAAGTTACCAAACAAGACGTATACACCTAGCGATGTTGAAGCAAAGATGAAGGATTGTGTGGTGCTTGTGACTTTTAATAATGTCACGAAGGAGGATGTAGCGCCCTTTATATAGTTAGTTTTGTTCTTGTTTTTAGTTATGATCATTAGGTCTTAATTGAAACAGTTTTGTGATTGTTAACGATATATCCTAGCCACGGAAGTACCACCGTAAATTGGATCTATAATACCCACAATCCGATGGAGTCTCTCCCGCCCCCCCCCCCCCCCCCCCCCTCTTCTCTTGATTCTGTTTTGTTTGTTACAAATCATCTTTGCAACTTAAAATTGTACTGATAGGGTAGGGGCAGGTTGTGGATACTGATGAAATCTTGGTTCAAATGTGAAGATAAGCTGTTTAACTGTTAGCTTCACGTACACATGCAATGATAGTTCTTTTTATTGTGATTGTTTACAATCATTATCAATATTTATGTTAGTAATCACGGTAGTCTCGTAGGTGTGGTGCTACAGCGAGTTCATCATGTTAGGTTTAAAGATTAAAGTTTGTGTATGCCGAGGTACATTTTTCTTGCTTGTGAATTCTGAGGTGAAACCTTGTGTGTCAAACCATCTAAAAAAGCAAACGCTTTCATTCATGAGCGTCTAACCAAAATAGGTGGATGTGGGCAATGTGTAAAAGAATCCCCATTTAACTTGTTTCAGTGTAAGCACTATAATGTGTAAATTAGTAGGTTATTGTGAAAATTTAAACATATAGATCACAAATTCATTAAAAATTAAATGGATAAATCTTAGTTATTCATTTTTTCATCAAATAAAAAAACGCACTTTCATTTTTGTTTTCAAAATTAAGTATCACACAAATCATTAATCGTTACGTAAAACGAATAATACAATTGCGACGAGAATTAAATAATCTTTCTACAGAAAGACAATTCCATATACTCTCGATTAACTTTTTTTTTTAGTTTCTTTTGTGTGTGTTGAAATTCCCGCCCAGAAAATCACATGCGATTTCTAAAATCACATGCGATTTCTAAAATCACATGTAACTTTTCACGGTGGAAATTTCAAAACTTAAAAAAAAGCTCGAAAAAAGTTCATTAGAAATATATCGAAGTGTCCGTCCACTGAAAGATAATAAAATTCTTGTCGAGATTGTGTATTTTTTGTCGCTTACAATTTACCGTTTGCAATATATTTTATTTTCAGAAAAAAGTTGAAAAGTGAGTTTTTGTGTTGATGAAAAAATAAATGGTCAAGATTGTCCATTTGATATTTAGAGAATTTTGTGATATATGTTGAGCTTACCTCGTAGTTTAGTTTGTGTAAACCCTCGTTCTTGATGTTTTCGTTTAGCTCTCATTTTAAATATATATATATATATATATATATATATATATATATATATATATATATATATATATATATATATATATATATATATATATATATATATATATATATATATATGAATGATTGTGTGGTTTGTCTAGTAATAAAAAGACGTGGAATTCACACGTTGCTAAAAGATTGATCATGTTTGTATTATTATGATGTTTTGGGTCTTAATCGGATTGTAACATCTTACTGTTAAGAGGTGCTTGAAAACTGAAAAGTCTAAATCTAAATGATATAGCTTTATTTCTCTTTTTGATTTGATAAAATTTCTTAATAATGTCGAATTTTTCAATTTGTATATGAAACCATCACATTTATTTTTTTTATATAAAAAAACTCGCTAAATGTTTCAATAATGTCGATTGTATATTTATCTCACATTGATAAATATATGTAAATGTTTATTATACATATATGTGTGTTGAAGTCTCAAATTTGTAACACATTTTTAGAAGGAATCCTACTTACACAAAACTTTTACTACCCCCGTCCTTAAATAAATGTCTATTTTGACTTTTTACAGTCTTTCTTGTTTAACTTTGACATTAAATATTTTTATTTGTGTTTATATAATACTTGTTGCAAAATATATAAATGAATTAGGTTTTAAATATATTTTTAATAGTATAATTTTTATCAACTACGTATTATATAACATAAACAAAAATATTTGAGATCAAAGTTGAATAAAAAATAATATAAAAAGTCAAAGTAGAAATTTATTTAAGGACCGAGAGTGACAAAATAACTTGTTACAAATAAAATTTGTTCTAATCAATATTTGTCTTACTTTCAAATTTAAATCTTCCTATAAATATGTGTCATATTATTTTGTGAAAAGATATTTTATAAACTTTTTATTGTTGTAATATCTCTCTTTTTAAAATGCATACATATATGGATATTAATAATTCTGAAAACATTTTAATAATAATTAGAGTAACTTGGAAAAATTGTCTTTGTGGTTTGGCCAAATTGCACGTTTCGTCCTTGTGGTTCAGTAAGTGCAAAGATAGTCCTTATTTTGCACTGTTACATGCACTTTTGGTCCTCCATCATTGCAATAATCGTCCTCGTGGTTTGCCAAATTTGACTATTGAAGGACCAAAAGTGCACTTCGTGACCCATTTCCATCAAGGATCGGTAGAGTCCTCGAATATATGTTGGGTTTTTTTAAGCAAATGTGAATGCAATCTTATCACTGCATTGCAAACTCGACAGAAATACCTACTAATTGTTTCTCCCGAACGATAAAAACGACATATCATCACCCGGTTTTTAAAATTATGAGCTATGATGTGTATGAAAATGGCTACTTGTTCGTCAATATCTATATTTTACTTGCTTCAATCCTCCTAATGTTTCAAGCATGTTACATAACTTTACAAAACACATACGAGTCATCCTAATTTGGGATATGGACATAGTGCCACTCTCATAAACATACCTATGTAAAATTGGATCTATCTCCGGATTCCTTGACTAACTGAGCTTGTAAAGTGAAATAACAAACCAAACAACAATTGTAGTAACTTGATTCCACCATGCCAAAATCAGTGTTTGTCTCTTTTGCTTACGTTTGTAGGACGCTAAACTAAGTCGGGCCATTTCTTGTCCATCTAAACTTTATTACATCAGAAGTGACAACAATGAACAATAGAAAATTACAATCCACACAAAAACACAAAAACACAAAAATACAATTCATGTAGTAACATACAACAGAAATGCACAAACAATAGCATAGGATTTAACATAAAAATGACAATGTACATCATAAGCCACAACATCAAAATATCATAAATATATACAATAAATAGCTTGAAATAGAGAAATCACAACAATAAAACCATAAATTGACAAACAATTACCAACAAGAATCAATATATAATAAAATTGAGGGAGAATAAAAAAAAATCAAACCTGACTTATGGGTATGTGAAGATATTAACAGAAAAGAAAGTAAATATAGAGCGGATCAATTAAATAAAATAAAAATTAGAGATTTAGTTATGTGTTTTTCTTAGTAAGTAGTTATGTAAGGCTTGTGGGCAAAGATGTTTTACTTTCATCAACTGGGTCCACCCCACGCGGGATCCACCTTGCCCTCCATTCTCATTCACGCGCTATACACAGATTCCAAGCAAACATTTGGTGGTCTGACCACTTCTTGGTTTTGCATTAAAATCGGGACCCACAAGAAAAAGCAATGTTGCAAATCATTTTAATGTTGAATGGATAAAAAAAAAAGGAACGTTACATGTATTCATTTATAGGTACTAAAAATCATTTTAATGTTGCAAAAGGTATATGTAACTATATTTTACTATATTGCTATCATTTTATATTTTATTAACCGTTGGAACTAAAAGAAAAAAAAAATCATACCATCCCACTATTTCTTTTATATAAATACCCACAAACCTCATTTTTTTTATCGTACCGGAATCCATACCCACAACAACCATTGTTTAACCAATCAACACAATCTCAAACAACATATATCTCATTCATTTTATTTTTCAAATGAATTTCGATATAATTATGTTCACCGACTCAGAAGAAGAACGAGAAGTTACAAGTCGGAGATTGAATTTTATTGCAAGATCGTTGTCGTTTATTAAAAATAGACGAAAAGCAAATCGCCCCGCGATAAAACGCCTTCATCGAGATCATTATGGTGCTCATGAACGTTTAGTTGTCGCCTATTTTTCTAAGAACCCGTTCTACGATGAAGATACTTTTCGAAAGAGGTTCCGAATGAGTCGAACTCTTTTCAACTGGATAGTTCGGGAGGTAACTATTCATAATCCATTTTAATTGTGTAAGTATTAAAAAAAATTAGAGTTAAGGTGAAAAAACATATCCCTTGCTCACTAATTGGTGAAGAGGAGAGAGAAAACTGACGTAGCGCTGATGTGGAGTATTTAAGGTGAACATTGTATTTTTAAAAAGTATTTATCAAAGTATGTATTTTTAAAAGTAATTAACAAAATATTTAATTATCTTCTTTTTAATAAAATCATAGAAGAATAAACGCCATGAAGATGACTTCTTTTAGCAGTCATCATATCGTCAATATCTACATCTATGTCATCATCTCTTTCAATCTCGTCATTTGAGAATCCTTCATCGGTGATGAGACGATGTAAGGCATGATTCCAACGTCGTCTCTCGGAGCAATTTTATGTGTTCATTTGATTATTCCGACATCAACATGATTTTGGCATCAACACCTCCGCCTAGAGGAACGTCATAATCAAACAACCGACTAGCTGCTATCATCAAAACCAACAAGATCAACGAAACCTAATACCATAACAAATTAAGGAATACGTACTATGAAAACGATAAGTATAGAAACGTTATACAAAAGTATCATATGTTTGCATTGATTCGCTCAATTGCATTGGAAACGTCCCGAACTAATTCAATCAATCCTAATCCAAATTTTGTGTTTTCTGCTGACAGTTATTTGTACGTCCTGTTAATTATATCGGAATCATGCCATAACGATAAAGAAGTTGGGAATACCAAGGACGAAGGAGGTGAAACGTAAATGTCGGACAATGGCTCTCTGTGCATTCCATGTTATTTTCTGGATGCCTAATTCTTTTATGAGTGTTTAATTATGAATTTATAAATGATTAAATAATAATACTAAAATACTACGTAGTATGTTAATTACTTTTAGTTGTGCATACTTTGTTAAATAATTTCCTCAACTACTATTGTAATCTAAAAAACTCCGCTGATGTGTATGGTGAAAAAAATACTACCTTGCCTACTAGCCTAAAGACAGATAGAAAAGTGTGATATAGAATGAAGAAAAGAAAAAAAAAACAAATAAAAAAGTTTGATAGGGATAAGATTTTTTGAGGTCAATTTTGTCTTTATGTTTTAACCCAGGGAGTTTAAAAGTTTCCATCTAGTTGTGGAGGGAATCTTGAACCCTTTTCACACGCAATTTCTTTCTTTTTTTTTTTTTTTTTTTTTTTTTTTTTTTTTTTTTTTTTAACATTCCAATTACATCACTTTACAGCAAAACATGATTTAAAATTGGAATCTAATTCCAAATCCCGCATAATTCATCAACCAAGAACGACCTAAATGGTAATTTTAGTAATAATCAAGGAAAAATTAGTAATTCAACAAGGTATCACCACCTTGACAAGCATTACTATATATATAATTTTGCGTCGTTAAACGACGACACCACTGTCGTTTTGGACTTTTCTGCGTCTTGGGCCGGCCCATTGCTATGCTCCGTATACAATGGCCTTTTCTTTTTTTCCTTTTTTTTTTCTCACTAACGATAATACCACACCGCCTTCCTCAGGCTTATCTTCTCTGCCTTCTTTCTCGAGTCAGAGTTATCTTCTTTGTCTTCTTTCTCGATCTTTTGCTGGAGTATCTTATTCTGTTACTAGGTGGTCTTCTCCTTCGTCTTCTTTATTTTATTGCAATCGTTTTTGTATGTGCACCTGCTTACTATCATCTCTGTGTTTTGTGCATTTATTCACTTTCGCCTATGTGTTTTTGTAAATTGTTTAGTTGTCTTTTGATGTTTCATGTATCTCCTATTTAGATATGCGAACTAAGAGTAGGGGTATGCGTAGAAATAGTGGTTACGGAATCTTACGAGATGAATGCTCTATTACTGCTGATGATGATGTGGGTTCGGCTACGGCTGGGCTCCATCTTCAGGACGGTTTAAGTACTGAGGCGTTATCCAAAACTTCGATAGCTGTCGCGCCTTTTTTGGATTCTAATAAGGATGAACGGGTCAATAGAAATAGTGGCGCCCAAATTTTAGAAGATCACTGGTCTGTTAGTGCCGATGCCCATGTTGGGTTGTTTTCTGCTGTTGTTGGTGCCGTCAATAGTCATACGTTAGTCGGGCCTTCCAGGGATGTGAATGCTTTTTTAGATTCTAATAATGGTCAAAGGATTGGTGACTCCATGGATGTAGATTGTCCGTTTCCTTATGTCGATGCCTTGCCTGAGGTATCTATTGCAAGGAGATTCTCTAACGGGATATCTATTAATGAACCGGGTCCGGTCACCGGCGTGGGGGATTTACGTCGTCCATGGTTTTCGGGCTTTCACGACGTTACTGGCAAAGGAAAGAGGAAACTATATGAGATACCGGCAACTGACTCCTGTGGTAATGTTTGTTTTGTCTTTGTGATTTATCGTATCTATGTATTCTTGATTATTATAACCTTTGTCTTGCGCTTTATGTATGCAGAATCGCAGCCTATGAATGGAGATGTTTGTCAGACTTCATTCACTGCCGACCGTGTTGCTGCTGGTGTTTCGCTGTCTTCCAGTTACGTTGCAGGTGCACATCATCTATCATGGAAATTCCAATCCATCTTCTAATTAAGTGATTTTAGAGCTTCAAATATGTAACAACTAAAATATACTTGGATCACTTTTGGTCCATTTGACCTTCATGTTTTTACCAACAGTTCTTAAAGTTCATTCATTTGAGCCGTTCGCGGTTAATTAACCGGCAATAACCCGTTTTTAGGTTAACAGCTTGAAAATGATTTACTCGTGTCTATTGGTTATTATAACCTTTGTCTTGCGCTTTATGTATGCAGAATCGCAGCCTATGAATGGAGATGTTTGTCAGACCTCACTCACTGGCAACCGTCTTGCTGCTGGTGTTTCGCTATCTTCCGGTTATGTTACAGGTGCACATCATCTATCATGGAAATTCTAATCCATATTCTAATTAAGTGATTTTAGACCTTGAAATATGTAACAACTAAAATATACTTGGATCACTTTCGGTCCATTTAACCTTTATGCTTTTACCAATAGTTCTTAAAATTCATTCATTTGACCCGTTCACGGTTAATTAACCGGCAATAACCCGTTTTTAGGTTAACAACTTGAAAATGATTTACTCATGTCTACTTTTACCATTTCACTTCTTTATTACTATTTCCTTTCATTTGTTTATATATAAAACTGATCTTTCTCAAAAGAAATAGTGGCAAAACAATCCTTCAAAAAATAAGATAAATGTACTCATCACTTATCAATAGTTGCCCAGGTCCCAGTTGAATTAAGCAAAACCAGAAGTAGGTTCTTTATACTACTTACTTTCTTTCAATGGCTTATATAATTTACACATTTCTATCATGACATACTTTTGAATGCCTAATACTTTTGTAACAGCAAAGTTTATCAATGTACGGCCACTTTCATTTACACAAACTTTGCCTATATTAATAGTAGCTTACAGTGGTTGTACACACTAACTTTATCATTGACCATATAACATACATACACAACCGAGCGATTGCTGCCCCGCCGCAACGCAGCGGCTGCAGCCATCCTTGTTACAAAGAAAAATAATGGGGATGGTATCACCACCTTGACAAGCATTATTTAGTAATAATCATATTAAAAAGAAAAAAAAAAAAATAATAATAATAATAATGGGCCAAAAAGCCTCACATGACAGCCCAAACAACTCACGGCCATAATTCCCCCCACCCCGAATCACACGCTTTCCCACACCATCCCCAATACAAAAAAACCCAAAAACCATTTCACATTTCACATTTCACATTCATTTCTCATTCCAAAATCAAATCAAAAAATGGGTAAAAACGGCACCCTAAACGACGAACAAATCGCCTCAATGAAAGAAGCCTTCACCCTCTTCGACACAGACGGAGACGGCAAAATCGCCCCATCAGAACTCGGCATCTTAATGCGCTCTCTCGGAGGCAACCCAACTCAAGCCCAGCTCAAAGCCATAATCTCGGAAGAAAAACTAACCTCCCCATTTGATTTCAACCGATTTACAGAGCTCATGGGGAAGCATTTGAAGCCTGAGCCTTTTGACAGGCAGCTGCGTGACGCCTTTAAGGTTATTGATAAAGATGGGACTGGGTTTGTGGTTGTGGCTGATTTGAAGCATATTTTGACTAGTATTGGTGAGAAGCTTGAGCCTGCTGAATTTGATGAGTGGATCCGTGAGATTGATGTTGGATCTGATGGCAAGATTAAGTACGAGGATTTTATTCAGAGGATGGTTGCTAAGTGATCGTCTTAAGTAAGTCGCTTTTCGCGCTTTTTATGTTTGCTTGTATTATTATTATTATTATTATTTTTTTAAATTGTGATTTGGTTATGAATGGATGTTTGCGCGGATAATTGTAGTTTTTAAGGATTATGTATCTTTGCCGAATGATGTTTTGTTTCTAATTTAAAAGGTTTGCGAACATTGGTGTGTGATTGTTTGCATTTTATTAAACGATAATCAGATTCTCTAGTAGTCTACTTCAAAACGCGATCTCAAACACCCCTTTGGTTGCGAAATGATTAAGTATGAGGATTTTTTTAAGATATGTTTTGATTTGATTATGTTGTTGGCTTATTTGGGTTTTTTTGGATTTGGTTATGTATGGAGATTGGGCAGATAATTGTTTATTTGAAATGATTTATGTATGATTTCGTGTTTTCTTTTGATATGTTTGGATTTGATTGTGTTGTTGCTAGGATGGTTAAAAAATGATAAGTAAGTTTTCGGGTTTTGCGTATTATGTTTGGATTTGATTATGTGGTTTAATGTTGTTGTTAGGATGTTTGTGAAATGATAAGTAAGTTTTTCAGGGTTTTTTTATAAGTGTTTGGAATTGATTATGTGTGGAAATTGTTGTTTTGAAGGATTTATAAAACAGAGATAATCACTTCTTTTAAAAAGTTTGACAAATGGAACACTATTTTTAGATCATAGATGTTTAAATTAGGATGATTGCGAGATGATTAGGGTGAGTTTAGTTGGAGAAAAAATTCTCTTATTTTCTATCTTTAGTTTTGTAAAAATTTGGAAGGGGAAATTTATCCCCACAAAACACTTGAAAATATAGAAAACGCGTTTAGTTGATGTTTCCATTTTCTATTTGAAGAAAGGGAGGGAGGTTTGTGGGTTACAAAGGAAAACAAGGAAAACAACTAAATTTTGTTTTGTGATTTTCCTTGTTAGGCTAGGAAATAGGGGATTTTGTGTTTTGCAAAACATTTTGTTGGAAAACGCTTATTTGAATGCGATCTCTATTTTCCTTGTTTTCCACAAAACATTTTGTGGAAAACAAGGGTATTTTCCCCCAACTAAACGCACCCTTAGTAGTTTATGGGTTTTTTTTTTTTTTTTTTTTTTTTTTTTTTTTTTTTTTTAATTGTTTGGATTTATTTATGTTGTTGGTTTTTCTTTATTGTGATTTGGATTATGTTTACCGTTGTGTTGACCGTCATTGGCCACTTTTTTTGGCTTTCTAGTGTAAAATTGAGGTGGCTGGTGGCGAACATTGTTTTCTGATTATTTGCATTATGTGAACACGATATCCAGAGTATCTATTCCAAAATGCAATACCAAACACCCTCTTGATAATAATCGGGTTAATTTAAGCCGATTTGGTTGCTGCTAGACTGCTAGTATCTTATAAACGCCTTAAATTTTGTGTTTATGTGTTATGTAATTTTTTCTCAGTTGGGTGTCAAATTATTACATGGGTATTCGATGATTATATTATTGATTTAGCCATTTAGGCCTAATAATTGTTTTCGATTATTTGCTTATTGCAAACACAATAGTCAGATGCTATGTTTGAAAAAGGATTTGAGCGGATTATGCGAGGACGCTTGTATCTGTTAGTTTTAAATGGGATATGACTCATATGAGTGGACAATTGCTATTTGATGAAGTTTTTTAGGATGGAGATGAGAGGATATTTATTTGTGTAGAGGGTGTTTGGGATTACGTTTTATAGTAGAGTATTTGATTACTATGTTTGAAAAACGTGGATTATCAGAAATTAATACTTTTGCAAATCAGTTGGATAAAAGAGATCATTTGCGTTATCTTAGAGACTATGCTATTTTGGAATAGAAGATAAGTGAGATCTAAAATACGGATTCAGTCTAGACTTAATTTTGCTGATTATATAAGGATGTTGGTATCTGATAGTAACGTACAAACCTAGGTATATGATGTCTGTATTGTTGATTTAGGCCTACTGTTATGTTTATTTGATAGTTTAATAAATGGTTCCACTTTTTCATTCCCAGAATGGTTATATTTGCCCAATTGAAGTTTGTTGTATGTTACACATGTGAACTGAAGGGATAAATGCATAGAGTGTGAAAGGACATTGAAAATTTTCAGTTTGTTACCAAATGATATCATTTTGTTGATGTACGTTCCGATGTTTGGTAGAAGATTATTTCATAAGTAGGAATGTATTCATCATACTTATTATATGTTACCAAATACGGTGCGTGGAATTAAGTATTTATGATTGGTAATATATAATAGCAAGTAGTGTGAAGTATGTTGCTATTGTCTGTAATGAGCCGTTGAATAGATGTAATTCTTTGCAGTTATTACAATATTACTCCTAATTGGTGTAAGGTGATAATGTTTTCAATCACGGCTATCTCAAATTTTGCTAATGCTTCATTGTGTGTGTTCTAAGTTAAAGTAACTCGCTCTCGATGCTGTTCATAAAATCTGTTAGTTAGTGGCCCTTTAATAGGGAATTAAGAAACTGGTATGTTTCTATAAAGAAATTGAATGTTTGGATATGGGCTTTCGTAATTGATTTCTTAAATACATTAGCATATAAGGAGTGACTAGTTTATTATCGGGCTGATTCTTGGTGTTATTTTGTGGATTGGTATGTTACGTGATATAGGCAGTGTTTGGTTTATGGGTATGAGAATGAATGAATGACGTTCATTCTTAACACATGTGTCTAAACTGGTACCCATAAGTCTAGTCATGCTCTAACCTACCAAGAGGATGTATTTACAAATCCATTTGCGTTTACGCATTACATTAAAATTTGTACCCACAACATGTCTAGATTTGTAAAGCATTACCCTTGGTGGGTTTAGAGTATGTTTAGATCTATGGGTTTGATACCCAATTTTAAACACCAAACACATTAATCAAATACTATGCTAGGAATGAAAGTCATTCATTCCTTCCCATACCCAGAGGCCCAAAACTACTTATACATCGTATAACATGTAATTCTCACAACCAAGTCTAATAATTGAAGTATGTTGGCATTTTTGATAAGATAGCACCAAAAAAGAGCCGCTAATAATATTAGTCACACACACATACATTATATAACTACTCACCTTGCATACCTTTCGAAAAGCAGTTCGGTGGAAAGTATTTGGTGCTGCTGCTTTGCCCAGGTTCCCTACTAGTTTCTGTATACAAGGGCTACTAGTTAACAGAATAGATGCACATAATCTTATAAACAACATTCTGAGTGACTGAGTGAGTTACTTTTTTTAACTTCACGCACACACAGGCAATTACAAAGACTACAAAAATCTGATTAAAACATTTTCTTTTTACACCAATAGTTAGTTTTAAAAAACCACATCTGTTTAAGGGCTCATTACAGACAATATGTGCCTCTTACTTAGCCTTATATGTGCCTCGAGACTGATATGTGCAAACTGAATGAAAGCCTGGAAACTGATATGTGCCTCGAGAGATGCTGTGATTTTATAGTTATTCGGTTGGAAATATTCACCCTTGATTAGCTGAACATGTAAGCAGTGTCCACTTTATTTATTTAGAAAGAAAAATATTAGATAACAGCACACTATGTCTCAATTCATACTTGAAACCACAACCTTTTGGTTGATGGGCAACTCACATACCGCCAGCCTTTTGATTAGCTGAACATGGTTACTGGTAGGATCATAGGGAGAATGTGACCACTTGAGGTACAGCCTTCTTTTTAAGACTTTTAAGCTAAAGAAAGTACTCCACATATGCTGGAAAAGATCCATGTTTCTAACATTCACAAACAGGGTGTTCAACTGTTCATTCTACCCTGTCTATCCAATACTTTTTGTATTTTATATTGTTGTATTTGCAGGTTCTTAGCTTTGTGCAAAGACAGTAGGATCTTTTGGTGGCAATAGTAATTGATGTATTAAGTATGACTACAAAAACTATACTACTAAATTTATTGTCTTTTACAGTAAAACCAATTTAAGAGCATGTTAGCACTAATTATCTGAAAACACTTTGGAATACCTTTTACCAATGTGACCCATTTCAGTTTTAGCTAAAGTTCAACATGTTGATCTGTTACAGATAAAATATAATCCAAATCGACCTATCTGTACATAAATGGATCAAATTTGACACACGGATCATCATTACGCTAGGATAGACACCCAATTAGGCTAGTAGCGTCTTGAACTGCTAAACACCAGTTTTCTTGACTAATTTTCTTCCCACTTGCCTGACTTCTAGACGTCAGGTGACGATTTTGCCCATTACTAGTGCATGAGTATCATCATTCAAATCATCTTATTCAAATTGTTAGATGATCTATTGTATAATATGGTTTTTGTATTCATATCTGACACACTAATTGTTTATTCAAAGTAAGTTTTGGACAAAAGTCAATCCGGGTCGACCCATCCGGGGCGGTGAAAGGTTATGCGAGTCTGAAGATACATTGACTTTGTGTTTTTGCTTAGTTAGTTTCTTGGTTGATTGAATATCAGTAGCTTCTACACGCTCTTCATTTGATTATTTTATTCTATCTACCATCATATATAATATCCAGGTTAAGTGGTTAACTGATAATCTGATCTAAACTCTTCTGGTCATCATTACTAAATGTGCAGGTTGGAGGTGCTAATGGACTGCGCGCTTCCCACCCCCTCTTCTCCACTTTCTTTAGATGCAATATTTTCGTGTGGTAATTTCATTAACTCTGGAATTGGAGCTTTCTGTTTTTTAGGTGTGATAAACTATTTGTACTTTGGGTATGCCCCAGATTTGCGTAATTTGTGTACCCGTTTTTCATTATCTTTATTTTTATTCCAAATTGGCTGCTTGTGTATAACTTCAATTGAAATGTTCTGATGTAAAACACTGGTAATTTGGTTTTTTGTCGATTAATCTCCTTATGGCTTATGCAGTGCTTCTAAATGGATTTCCAATTAACAGTTTACCAACGTTTTAATGAACATGTGGTTAATTCACGCCTTAATACTGTCTAGATTGGCATTACGTTCTCAACAAAAAAAGCATTTGCTTAAAATGACCATTGAGATAGACTCTTATCAGACTCGTCCATTTTTTGCATCTGTTACTTTTTAAAATATGGACCGTAAACTAACAAGGTAATAGTCATTTTTCAGTTAGGTAAATGATTATGATTTTTTTTAAGAGCTACACAAAAACTAGTCTCTTTAGCATTTGGGTCTGGTAACACAACAGATGCACTTGGTGCCACGGCACATGGTATGTACTATCATTGAACCCTGAGGTATGATATTCATGCAAGACACCATTTTGGTTGACAGTTTTGTGCATATTTATAAACGTACGCACAAACATCATGTCCTGCAAAACAAAATAATGGAAGGCTTTAATAAATAAAGTAATTTTAGACGTTTTAATCTGAACTATAATTTATGAATATGTGAGTCAACAAAATATTACGACAAGCCTTGCAATCTTGTTTTGGTGTAGCAATAAAGCTCATACATTTGTAGATAACAAGTAAACAACAAGTGCACTGTGTACATATATAATAGTTTTCCTCTTTGAAGTGTCATTCTAGAATCTAGATGCAATTCAAATCCATCATCTCTCATCATTGTGTACAAGTCGCTGTATATCACGTCGAGAAAATTATTTTGTAAAAGTTATGTGATTCTAGTAGGGAAAATGATAAAAAAATACATTGAACTTGACACTTTTTACTATTGTATGTTGCCAACTATTTTTTTTACCATTGTAACACAAAACATGACATTTTTTTCATTGTATGTAAAAAATGTCGCATCGTTAGTCCTTTACACTAACGGTCGTTAGTAAATAACTTAAAATTTTGTTTTCTTCCGATTTTACACATTTTCATCCGTTTTCTTACGTTTTTATCCGATTTTACACGTTTTCTTCCGTTTTTTTTTTTTCGTTGTCGCCAATTTTTTATGTTTACGCCCGTTTTTTTATGTTTTCACCCGGTTTTTTACCTTTTTTTACGTTTTCGCCTATTTTTTTACGTTTTCGCCCGGCTTTTTACGTTTTTGTCAATTTTTTTACGTTTACGCCCGTTTTTTTACGTTCTCAACCACTTTTTTACGTTTTCTTCCATTTTTTTACGTTTTCGCCCGTTTTTTTTACGTTTACGCCCGTTTTTTTTACGTTTTCGCCAGGTTTTTACGTTTTCTTCCGTCTTTTTTACGTTTTAATCCATTTTTTTACATTTAAGCCCGCTTTTTTACGTTTTTGTCCGTTTACGCCCGTTTTTTTACGTTTTCGCTCGGTTTTTACGTTTTCTTCCGTTTTTTAACCGTTTCATCCGTTTTTTTACGTTTACGCCCGTTTTTAACGTTTTCACCTAGTTTTTATGTTTTTTCCATCTCTTAACCGTTTTTTACGTTTTTGTCCATTTTTTTACGTTTACGCCCGTTTTCGTCCATTTTTTACGTTTACGCCCGTTTTTTTTACGTTTTCACCTGGTTTTTTACATTTTCTCCCATTTCTTTTACGTTTTTGTCCATTTTTCGTTTTCTTCCATTTTTTTTACGTTTACACCCATTTATTTTACGTTTTCACCCGGTTTTTACGTTTTCTTCCGGTTTTTACGTTTTTTCGTTTTGTTTTCATTTTCGTTTTCGTAAACATAAAAAACGGAAGAAAACGTAAAAACCGGGCGAAAACGTAAAAAAAACATAAAAAACGGACAAAAACGTAAAAAAATGGGTGAAAACGTAAAAAAAGGGGCGAAAATGTAAAAAAACGGAAGAAAACGTAAAAAATAGGTGAAAACATAAAAATCGGGCGTAAAGGTAAAAAATGGACGAATGCGTAAAAAAATGCCGAAAACGTAAAAAAAAAGGAGAAAACGTAAAAAAAGGGAAGAAAATGTAAAAAAAAACCGGGTGAAAACGTAAAAAAAACAAGCGTAAAGATAAAAAATGAAGAAAACGTAAAAAACCAGGTGAAACCATTATAAAACGGGCGTAAACGTAAAAAATGGACGAAAACGTAAAAAAACGGAAGAAAACGTAAAAACCGGGCGAAAACGTAAAAAAACGGGCGTAAACGTAAAAAAACAGACAAAACGTAAAAAAAACGGGCGTTAACGTAAAAAAATGGACGAAAACGTAAAAAAAAACGGAAGAAAACATAAAAATTTGGCGAAAACGTAAAAAAACGGGCGTAAACGTAAGAAAATGGGCAAAAACGTAAATAAACGGAAGTAAACGTAAAAAACCGGTTGAAAACGTAAAAAAACGGACGAAAACATAAAAAAAACGGGCGAAAAAGTAAAAAAATAGGCGAAAACGTAAAAAAAGAAAAGAAAACGTAAAAAACTGGGTGAAAACGTATAAAAACTGGCGTAAACGTAAAAAAAAACGGACGAAAACGAAAAAAAATGGAAAAAAACGTGTAAAATCGAACAAAAACGTAAGAAAACGGATGAAAACGTGTAAAATCCGAAGAAAACGGAATTTTAAGTTATTTACTAACGACCGTTAGTAAAAAGGACTAACTATGCGACATTTTTTTACATACAATAACAAAAGATGTCAAGTTTTGTGTTACAATGGTAAAAAAAATAGTTGACAACATACAATAGTAAAAAGTGTCAAGTTTAATGTATTTTTTTATCATTTTCCCATTCTAGTATTCTTGATGTTAGAATATGCTAAAGAGTAAAGATGAAGATATATTGAACTTTGCTTGGTATTTATAACAGGATTTCTTAAAGTTAGTGCTAAGAAACATTTATGATACAAACCGTTTCATTCATAAAGTATACGAGTACTAGCATTATTTATTTATTTATTATTATTACTCCCTCCGTCTCATATTTATTGTCCATATTTTCATTTTAAGATGTCTCAAAATAATTGTCCACTTTTTTATTTAGTAAAAACTAGAGAATCTAGTGAAAGAATATTTCATTTTAGTGGTTGAAAATTAAACTGCCCCCACTATTATTAAACTTTGTGTATTCTCTCATGACAATAATTTTAAAACAGAGGGAGTATTTTTTTTTGGGTGGTGTTCCATTTCTTTAACTACTAGACGTATACCCGCGCAAAACGACGGTATATAATGACAAATAATTATTTTCCGAAATCGTCATTCTGGGTCCACCATTGACACCGCGGGACATACTCTAGTTCCGTCACCGAAAATCATATACACATCAGAATTTTGGTCGCCGAATTGCACAGTTATCATATTGATTTTTAGTAAATCAAACCGGTTGCTTGTGAATAGCTTAGATTGAACTATTTAATATTAACCTTATTTTACTTATATTCGCTAAAATTTCTTATCATGTTTTCCAACATTAACTATTATATGTTGCTCTTTGGAAAAAGCTATCCATCTTTATGACCCCTGTGTCAACTGTCAAGTGGTATTGGTTTCTCGACCAAAACATTTTTGGAGTGACCATTTTTGGAAAAAACTTTGAATTTTTGGCTTCAGATACGCTTTAGAACCCGCGCTTAACCCAATGGCTTCTAATCAAACCAGATTAGGACCCGCACCAAACAGTCAGACCTCTGGACACATCAGTTCAGGACTCGTGCCTAATGGAGCTCATTCAACAAACACAGACAAACCTTCGGAACAAGAACTGGAAAATTTTTTTGAGTTAATGTTTGATGAATATTATGGTGGAACTTCGACAAATGCATCTCAACAACATTCCGCTGCACCCGCTCAAAACCATCAACCACCATCACCACCACTGGATGCATCTACAACAATCGAAGCTGAAGCACCAATTACCTCAACATCATCTACATCTACTCAATGCACTCCAGTACTTGAAAATGAACTACCAAGAGTTGATGAGCAAAATCAAAACACAAATTTTCAAGAAGAACCAACAAATAATTCAAACGATGTTGCGTTAGAAGAAGGAGAAGAAGTATTTGAAAACCCGTTTGCAACAGACTCTGCTGAATCTTCTTCAAGGTTACAAGAACCGTCTAACACACATACGTTAAACCCAAGGTACCCTTCTACGTTTCAATGGACAAAAGACCATCCAATAGAACAAGTTATTGGTGAACCTTCAAAGCCAGTTCAGACGAGGAGACAACTTGCCACCGATCTCGAATTGTGCATTTACATTTGCTCAATAAGCCTCAAAGAACCAAAGAACATTCGGGAAGCAATGGCAGAAAACCCTTGGATTGAAGCGATGCAGGAGGAACTTCTTCAATACCTGTTACATGATAGTTGGGAACTTGTTGAACGACCACTTGATAAACGCGTTCTCGATCTCAAGTGGTTGTGGAAGAACAAACTGGATGAGAAAATGACTGTAATTCGTAACAAAGCTCGTCTCGTGGCTAAAGGATATCCACAAGAAGAAGGGATAGATTTCGAAGAATCATTCGCGCCTGTAGCTAGACTTGAAGCAGTCCGGATTTTCTTAGCTTATGCAGCTCACAAAAACATCACAGTCTATCAGATGGACATTAAGACAGCTTTCTTGAATGAAACTCTGAAAGAAGAAGTGTATGTGAGTCAGCCAGAGGGATTCATCGACAAAGATCATCCAGACTACGTCTACAAGCTTAAGAAAGCCATCTATGGTTTAAAACAAGCTCCTAGAGCGTGGTATGACGAACTATCATCTTTCTTGCTCAAAAACAATTTCACCAAAGGAACGGTTGATGACACCTTGTTTATCAAAAAATTCAGAGATGATATTTTGATCGTTCAAATTTACGTGGACGACATAATTTTTGGATCAACCAATCCTAACCATTCAAAACATTTTGAAAATCTCATGAAAAGCAAATTTGAAATGTCCATGATGGGGGAACTAAAATTCTTTCTTGGTTTACAAATACATCAATCCCCTCGTGGTATTTTTATCAATCAAGCTAAATATACAATAGAGATTTTGAAAAAACATGGAATGGAAAATTGTGATTCTGTTGGTACTCCAATGGTCACTTCACCAAAAATTGATGCTGATTTGTTTGGGAAACCCGTCGATCCGAAGAAATATCGAAGCATGATCGGTTCTCTCATGTACTTAACTGCTAGTCGACCTGATATTCAATTTGCTGTTTGTTTGTTAGCACGGTTTCAGGCAAAGCCTACCGAACTTCACCTCAAAGAGGTTAAAAGGATCTTTCGGTACCTACGAAGAACCATTAACATGGGACTTTGGTATCCGAAGGATTCGGGGTTTACTCTAACAGCCATTTCAGATGCCGACCATGCAGGAGATCAAGTTACAGCAAAAAGTACATCAGGTGGAGCACAATTTTTGGGTGAAAAGCTAGTAAGCTGGTCGTCAAAGAAACAGGATTGTACTGCGCTATCAACCACCGAAGCCGAGTATGTGTCTCTATCTGCGTGTTGTGCCCAAGTTCTTTGGATGAGGACACAGCTCACAGATTATGGCTTTACTTTTGACAAAATACCTATGTATTGTGACTCAAAAAGTGCCATAGCTATCTCGTGCAATCCCGTACATCACTCTAAGACGAAGCATATCAAAGTCCGCTACCATTTCATCAAAGAATACGTGGAAGAGGGTACTGTTGAATTATTTTTCGTTAAGACTGATTACCAACTCGCCGATCTATTTACTAAAGCCCTTCCAAAAGAAAGGTTTGACTATTTAGTTCGACGAATTGGCATGCGAAGCCTAACTCCTGAGGAGCTAGAACGTCTTCTCGAATCTTCTTGAAAAAGTTTTCAAAATCGCTTCGCTGTAAATATTTTTGAAAAAAACAAAATACAAAATTTGAAAAACCAACAAAAACAAAATACAAAAATATAAAATTTCAAAAAATACAAAATATAAAATCAAAAAATCCAAAAATATTCTTCTCACGACATGTCTCTCGTATAAATCAATATTCTGTACGTTTCTAGAAATGTCATTCAAAAATGATACGGACATGTACAGATGCTTGAACGGGAGTTCTTTTTAATGTTTTTCTAAAACATGTCGTTTCTCAAAAGTTTCTTCACAATGGCTTTCGTATACTTCAGTACGAAACCCGAAGACTAATGACGACTTCTGATTATTTTCAAATCAAGGACTCGTATTTTCAAGGACGAAATCTTTTTCAAAAAAGTTCGAGTCTAAACAAACGAAAAGGATTTCAAACATAAACTCGTTTTTTTCAAAACAATAATCTTGAGCACTTTTTCAAGATTGTTCAAAAGATTTCTCAAAATCTCTCAAAATGAGTGCTCAAGATAACTCCCTCAAAACCCTTAATTGATTTTAAAATATGCTATCATTAAGGGGGAGTACAAAACCAAAATGTTCCGAATTCATGAAAAATGAAATCTGTCTATCTCTCCAAAATGCTTTTTCTTAATCAGTTGATATCAAAAATATCACGATATGCTATTTTTGAGGGGGAGAAGACATGATTAAAATGTGATCAATGATGTTTAAAGATTGTGACTGAATCTCAAAAGAGCTCGACTCAGAAAGTACCACTGAATTGACGAAGCTTAAAATGTCAGTAATCGAAAAGACTTGTCCTGGACGGGTAATAATTTCAAGCTAGTCTAACTAGTGATGTAAGCGTGTCTCGAATAGGACTTGTCTGAGTAGAATGTACCGTATCGAGAGACTTTCTTTGGACTTGACCAGGACGGGTAATAACTTCAAGCTAGTCTAACTAGTGATATAAGCGTGTCTCGAATCAGTCATGTTCACTGAAAGTGGATCAATTCAAAAAGTGCAAACTCCTCACGCATGTGCAAATTTCTTAAAAATTCATGAGCACATGTGAAGGGGAGTCCTTCAAAAGAAACAAAAACTCTCAAAGTGTCAACAAAAAATGTGTTTATATTCATAAACACTTTGAGAGATTTTCAATCAAAGGTTTCATGGCAATTACAGGATTCATGGAGTTATAAGGTGACTAAGGTTCGGAAAAACCGTCCTATGATCCGCCAGAGCCGGAGGGATCTACCCAAGGACAATTCCAATAGATAAGAATTAGAAGTCCTTAGGTATGATTTGAAAAAAGGAGAAAAGAATGAGAAAGGAGAAAGAAGGGGTTGAAGAATTAAAAAGAAAAGTTATGAAAAAGGGTGAAAAGAAATAGCCCTCCATATGTTCAACCTTAGGGCAGACACCGGGTTCAATTCATATGCTACTGGTTGTTACTAAGGTGACACCGGTATTGAAGATAAAGACGTCATGGACCCAGTGACGCACTGCACTAAACCTTCTAGCCACTCAAGTTCTCTTAAAAGAGCTTGTTTCATTCTCACGGGGAACCGGCATAATCTATCGACCTGTCTCTTAGAGATGGTTGATATTGAAGCAGGAGACCTCTCCCTAATATCCGCATAGGAAACCAAATGTGCACTTATCGAGTCTAGAGCCCCGAGATTCATCAAAAGATCTCATAGGAACACATGATATCTCTACACTGGTTGTTCATCATTAAGGACACCAGATGTAAACCTAAGAGTCCTACGCAGATCTTAGCAATCTGCCGAGAACGTTTATGAGAGGAATTACTTATGTATATTCTCAATGATTGAACAGAAATTCCTGCCAGGGTCAACATCAAGCAGCCCTGACAGCAGGTCACTTTGGTAATTCTTTATGGGTTACGCTTAGTGTTCGCGGTGGTTTCAAACGGTCTACAGTCGTGGAGTGATCCCCAGCGACTCACCCAGTCATTGAGCTACTTAGTAGGTCTCGTAAGCTCTTTCGGGAGTATCTGATATGGGAACGGCCATGGTAAGGGTTAGAAGGAGTCTTCACACTATGCTGTTGACGATCTCTAATTCCTTATCTGTAAGTACTGGTTGTTTATTGCTAACTGTTTACCTGCAGCTATACATCATCTCCATGGCGAAAGATTCCACATGCTCATACATGCATCACAAAGTCAAAGGAAAGTTCTCACAAAGATCAAAGGATAGCAACAGTCAAAGAAAGATTCTACGCCAAAAAGAAGAATCTACAAAGTAAAGTGACAAAGATCAAAGTGAAAGAACGGAAACAACAAATGCATGTATCAAAAAGACTTAAGACGTATGAGCATGTTGGAATGGCAGACAACCACCACAAACACAGAAGTGACGAAAGGCAGATGACATCATTGGATCATATCAACATCGATGAACAAAGAACAATGAACAAAGTACTATGACTCATCTAATGATTCTTAAAGACGTCAAGAGCTATGAATGTTAAAGTATGAAGACAAAGATGATGACGTCGCGCAACCTTCAATGACCAACACTTAGGGGGAGATTGTTAGCATCGTATTTTATTTATAAAAAGTGTCGGTCATTAACGTATTGTTATAGGTTGCTTTAGAATATCATTATGATGAAGTTTATGTGTAGTACTCATGTTTTGTAAAAGTCTAAGGGCTATTAGTGTAATAATGTAAAAGATTAGAGAAGCCCTAGACTATGAGTATAAATACTCTTGTAAACCTCATTTGTGAGGTTGGTTCTCTTAGTGATTCTCTTAGTCATAACAAGGTTATTATTCCACACACTAGAGTTCCCACTCTCTCTCTCTCTCTCTACTTACTTTCTCTCTCTAAGGTTTAGGCTTGATTCAATAATGATTTAGGTTGTTCTACGGTCCTACAGGGAGCAAGTCTAATTCGGACATGTTAATTTGCAAAAATTAAACCAAAGCATATAAAATGATACTATAGAAGAATCACCATTGTTATTCATGTTAGATTATGGACATTATTTTAGTAGTCGTATGTTAGGATCGAACTCGAGATCACGGGATTGCACACTTTATGTATGAGAGTTAAAGTTTCATAATTAAATGTAAAAGCTTATATTTAATTATTTATTACACAAATATATATAATGATTATTTAGTATTTAAGATAAATGACTAATGATCATTAGACGAATATAAGGAAAGAATGTGTATAATTAATTAGTAAGTCAAGAAGCATTCGGAAGCCCCCTTGGGCCTAGATCCGATCGGCCAACCCAAAAGGAGGGCACCTCCTTTGTTTTCTTGAGCTCCAAGTTTCATACACTATATATACAAGGCTAAGGGTTAAAGGTTTGTATCTCTTGTGAACACACACAAACCCTAAACTTGTTTTCTTCTCCTTGTTTTTCTTGTAGTCGATCAAACAAACACCCTTAAAGGGTTGATCGATTTTCTTTATTAAACAAAAGGTTTTGGTTTAATTTTGTGTTCTAAAAACTAGCATTACTTTAACTTGTTTTAGTACGTGTGTACAAGAACGTGATTCAAACATACTTTTGTTTGATTCTTGGATTGAATAACAAAAGAGGTAAGGGGTAGTTCTTATAATCCACATAAACCCTAATTAGGGTTCTTGATTTGAAGATTGCTATTGATTCTTGTTTGGGCTAGAATCACAAAGATATGTTTACTATTTAATATTGATTAATTAATTACATGTTATATGATCTTGTTATAATTGCTTCCGCTATGCTCACTTGATGTGTTTGGTTTATTTTATATGAATGTCATGATATCATAATTCCAACAGTGGTATCAGAGCCGTTATAATGTGTAATTAATTATCGAAACACATAAAAATTGGATCTTGATTCGTTTAGTTACATGTTTTTAGGGTTTTTTGATTCCTAACCCTAATTTTTTTGGGTCGATTTAGACCTACTGGGTTTTAGGGTTTTGGTTTTGATTTTTTAATATGATTAGAAACCCTAGGATGTCATGTAATTGGTTGTGCGTTTTAGTAAACGATCTTGGTGCAATATGTTAATTGTTAAGCGTAATCCATGAAAAAATGCATATTTGCATGGATTTTATTGTGTGATAATTTAAATGGTTTAAATTGTATATATATGAATTAATTGTTAAGTTATATCGAAACATGTAAATTTATTAGTAGATGTCGAATTGGGGAAGACTCCAATATTAAGTAATCAATTATGTGCTATGTGGTATTTGTTGAGTTTTGGCTTACGCAATCGATTTATAGATGTATGTGGCTCTTTTTTCTAGAAGAAGAAAGCCTTAATTGAATAAATACGTTATACACCTAGATTTGATTATTAATAGGACTATTGAATAAGATTTACATGTGGCTACATGTTTTATACATATTTAATTGTTATGTTATGTATATGTTTATTTGGTTGTTTATTTTTTTATTTTATATTACTTGTTTTTGTTTATTATTACGTTAGACATGTTTATAAACGAAAAGGGTAATTTTTTGAAAAGAAAAATAATACGGACTTAATAAATGGCGAAATTGTTTTGGTTTTAAGAGTAAATTTCAAAGGATTGGTTGATTGATGTTTTTGTACATAGTGTGCGAAAGGCGGACCGAAGGTTGCCATCCAATGTACTTGTAGAGAGGGGTTTTTAAAGCTCATGCACCTACCGGTTCTCTAGAACTGCTTGATTGCCGACTCTAGACTTACCTATATCACTATATTACGTACACTGTCATCTTAAGGGTGAATTCACCACAATTCCACAATGATTATCCGAAACACTAAGCCTTAGGGCTTATGCAAAAGTACGATATAAGTGGATGATGATTGTTGGTAATTCTTTAATTGGTGAACCCGATACCTCAATCAAAACTTTTTTTATTTTACTCTTAGTAAATTGGTAATAAAAATGTTTTATAAAACCAATGTTATGAAGTTGTATGCATGCTTCTTCATACATTATTTTGATTACACGTCAAAATTTAATACCCTTATAAAATTAAGTCGAATGCTATCTAATTAAGAACACTTGAAGTTGTAATTTACGTCATGTGAGAACTTGGCGAGATTGCAATGGAGAGGTAGATTTCATAAATTCATTGCTAGCAGATCAACTGATGTGATGGATTTATGAGTTTGCAGTTTTTAAGTTAGACGACTTAAATTGAGTAGGAAGTGAGATCTTGGACTCAAGGCATTAAGATGGGGATCAAACATGCTTACAATACAAATGTTTTGTGATTGTAAATCCCATAAATCTAGGAATTGTAATATGATATTGGCAATTATTGTTCGACAATTACCTTGTTGAATACTATCATTACTAGCAGATCAACTGATGTAATGGTACTATGTCAATTTGGATCCTAGCTTTAAGAAAATACTACGGTTTATATGAATATTTACCAATAGGTATTTTATTTTCTTAAAGATCTAATTATTGAAAATACTGAAATTGAATTTTGTAATTTATTTTAATGTATTAATGCAATGTTCAAACCGTAAACAAACTTTGGGCTTTGGTAAATTGATCTCGTTCTGTTTTCAAACAAATGTTTGATTAAGAATAATTTACTTAAAAGACAAATGAAGTCTCTTTTCTATGAAAGAAGAGTGAGACATAATCCTATTCATTTTCATGAATGAGAAAGGATAATAGGAATATTAGATATGTCTAAATTCTAATATAACTCATATCAAATTTTTTAATAAGTTAAGAAAATTGCGAATATTTTTCATGGGGATTTTATCATCCTCATTCGGTGATCAAATTCTTAGTAACAAATATGATATTTGGTTAACAGAAAATTATGTATGACATTTTATTAGTTATTATAATTAGAGGATAGACTAATTACTGCAAAATGTTTAAAGACAAACTAGTTGTTTTGACTATTCTAAAGGTACTACATACATTGTAGGATGGTAGACCTGTTAAGGAAGAAATTGCATGCCCAATTTTTCAAGTTAATAGCATTTGGTGGATAGTCCATCATTTACGTAGTAGAATACACTCTTTAGTACATAAGTAATTGTTACGTATGGACATTCAAAGGTATAGGAAAGTTAAAAGCACACTATTTTCTTTCACTGGATATGAAACATTTACAATGTTGTCAAATTCAGTGGGAGTATTGTGTACTTATTACTGAACAAGGAATTATTGTAATGATCTTTAATTCAGTGGGAGTTACAAGCTTTGACATCTTGGTAGTTAAAGATTATTACTTTCCAAGTGTAGACACTCATACTTTTAAGGATAGTCTTGTACGTTTCCTTACTAGACATTGTTGTTCTACATCTACTTGTTATGCTAAAATCTATGACACAATCATATTGATCACATAAACAAATACATGGCGTGTTGTTTATCAACTATATGAGGTTGTTTCATGCACAAGTGGGAGAAATGTTATCTTTAATGTGTGCAAGAAACAACTCATAAAGATATGATTTAATGGATTCTCTTGACTACAAGGTAAGAGAATAATGTTCTAATATGAATTATACTAAGATAATTCTAGAAACACTTGGTGTTACAATTTATGTTATGTGAGAGCGTAGCTAGATTGCAACAACAAGGTGAATTTCATATTTCATTACTAGCAGATCAACTGATGTAATTGAACTATGAGAATTTGCAGTTTCTAAATTAGAATAATGTTCTAATATGAATTATACTAAGCTAATTCTAGAAACACTTGGTGTTACAATTTATGTTATGTGAGAGCTTAGCTAAATTGCAACAACAAGGTGATATTCATATTTCATTACTAGCAGATCAACTGATGTAATTGAACTATGAGAATTTGCAGTTTTTAAATTAGATACCTATTAGAACATGTGTCAATATGATATCAAAACTACTTTAATTAGTATATTTATGAATTCAAGGAATGACATAAATTAATTAAGTAATCTAATGCTAGTTCAATCTGAATATTTATGTGTTCTTTGAATGACATAAATAAATGAAGAAATAATGTTATTTACATTATTATGAAGTAATAAATTAACTTGAAATTACTATTGAAACCAAAAGATAGTGTTCATAATTACTTTAGTTAAACATGTTTATGTTTCATTGTAAAGATATAAACATAAAATCTTTTAATTGTTACAAGACTTATAATAAAGTAAGACGTTATCTTGTTATGTGTTTTAATCAAGACATATACATGAAGCCATTAAATTGTTAAATTACTTATAACGTATAGTGGGATTATAACAGTTTATGTTTTCTTGTAGAGACATGGACATGAAGTGACTTTATTAAAAGTACTTGTGTTATAAAGCATGCAATTGGTTTGAAAATTATTATACTATTAAAATGAATTAGTTGGTAAATAGACAAGTCAAAAGGAATATGGTTATCTTAAATATTGTTAGATAGTCTTGCAATATTAATCTTAATGAAATGCCAAATGTTTATGGTATGTTCAGTTAGGAAAATCAAACTCTAGTTATATTGTTTGATTAAAGATAACTATGACTTCTTTTCTTCCAAAAGTTATCAAGGTTAAAATGTTGAGTATGACTTGGACATATTTAAGTAAACTCCAACATAGAAGATTAATAAGACATTATCATATGATGGAATGTGATGAATATGATGAATCACATTAAGTCTTAAATTGAAGTTCTAAATTGTTTAACTGCTTATGAAGAGGTTATTAACACTGTAAAGTCAGGAACTGTCAATATGTATTTGTATTATCTCAAAAGAGAATATTGTATTGTTGCTTTATTTGCTAAGTATTTAAACATAGTCTTTAAATTGCTAAAAGCAAGTGGGAGTTTTGATTTTTAAAAGATAAAATTACAAGATACATAATCTCCTAAAATAAACTAGTAAATATCATGATGAAGTTTGACATTTGAATGGTAAATCTCAACATGATAATAAAGTTTGACATTTAAATGTTAAATCTCAAGATGATGGAATTATCATTCATAGAAAAGCAATATATTTAAGATATTTGATTAATATGTTGAGGGCTATGATTTACAGGATTATTGTAAACCTGATAATCATTATGATATATTACCAAATATGAAATTGGGTAAAGTATACAGGATATGAATGATTAAGATGCTGTCCATAAAGATAATCAATTTTAGAAATTTGGTTTATCTTAATAGTTAGACTAGAAAATGAAGATGAGTTTCTTCAAAGATTAGGTAACCCTTGTGGTTTAAATCTTTGTATAGAAATCATATGGACAAAATTGTGCACGTATTTAATGCATGTTTTATGACAAGATTATTAATCACACTTAAGCAATTAACTGAAATTGAATATTCTATTATAAATACATTAAATATATATAAAGATTATGATTGTCATATTTATGAAATTGACATTGGAATATCAAAACTCTTTCTTGAGTGATTACTTGAGCAAGGACGATAAGTAATCAAAAGGAGTTTATGAATTTAAAATAAATCTTTAGAAGTGTACAAAGTGCAATAATCCATGGATGGATAAATGCATGCATCTAGAAGATTACTCTTGTGTTTAATTATTAAATCCATATTTTGATTTATAATTAAAATAAGATAATTTCTAAGTATTCTTAAAAGCTAGTGGGAGTATTATGTTTAAATTCTTAAATCATATATGTTGTGGAACATATAAAAGTAACATTTCATATAAGTTAAAAGTTAACTATTAGTTTGGAATGAAACTTTACTTGTAAGATTTAGAAAATAAGACATATAACCTTGGAATCAATGTTTATTGTTGAAACATGTGCGGCAAATAAATCTAATTTAACATGATATATTATTTAGAAAGTCTAAATAGATATGTATGACATGAATGAAATCTCAGTATGACTCAAAGATTTTTCATGTACATCATGTTTTGTTGTATCATGCTTGATTACAAGATGATTTGACAATATTAATATCTAATTAAAGTTATTAGATAACTTGTGTAATATTCTAAAAGGAATATGTTTGATTATAGAATTACATCCTAAATCTGGAACAACTTCCAAATTCTATAGATAAACAATTTTTCAATTGTTGTGAAAATTGTCATAGCCAACAAACTTGAAAGTTTGAAGGGCATCAAACGTTACACAATAGATATTAATGTTTATGGGAAGTTTTAATAGCATATTGTTGTTGCATACAATGATGCTAATGAAATTGAGATGACACTCAATACTAGTTATGGTAAGGATTTCATCCTTGGCTATTACTAGTTATGCTTACTAAAAGCATAGTTGCATTATACATTAAAAGAATAAGAATACTTTAAACTTTAAAATGTTTGAAAGTTTGATTATCATAAATTGGTGGTTAAGGATGTCACACATTTTATGAAATATGGCATTATGAAAATAGTTGAGTATGCACATACAAGAACTTCACTAGTTGAATTCTTGAAATAAGTATTCTTAAATTCCGATAGATCAAAGTTGGATAATTTATGCCTTGTCAACAAGTATAAAAGTCATTACTTGAGACATAATTCATCAACAAGAGTTATCATGCATTGATCTATTTAGTATTTGGATAAAAGATGTTAAACAATTATTATAATAAATTTAAATACATGGTATGTTTAATTTATAATATATTGTATCCTATATTTGTATGTTTAATCCATGAATAAATGTTATTCTAAATTGTCCGTTGTCAGTTAATAATATGGGAATATTATTAAATCAAGACAAATCTGAAGGTTGGTATAATATACTTAACGTATATTGATACGTAGTCATACCATTTCAAATGATATTCAATGATACCGAATATAGGACTTATCCCAACTACATGATGTTACTTTATGGATTTTGTTATTAAGTAAATCATGAGAAGTTATCCTCAGACTTGAGATGCAAGATAAGTGTCATGAATGTAGTACATTTTTGTGGAATAACTTAACGCTATACGTAACTGGTAGTCATAAGGGTTGTTTTCGGAAGTGTTACAAAGTTTGTGGGTTTTGCTTGTAGTCAAGATAGAATTTGTTCCTTCAAATTTATTTTTGGAGTTTAATACTACTGGGCCCCTCGTAGGGTTGGTAAGATGCATATGCGGCCGCACCCAAAATCTCCCCTGAATATGTTCAGAAGATTTGGTAATCTTGATCAATCACAAACAACGAGAAACAGAATGGTTAATTAAGGAATGACTTTAATCCATATGCTTATTAACATGGTATTAGAAACAAAAGGATAATAATAATGAGAAATCATTAAAAGGTTTTTCAAGGAGCCTTACTCGAGATCGTACTAGAGGCATCGAAGTGTTGCTAGACGCTAACCGATGTGATTACACTATTAAAATATGTCCAAGTGGGAGCTGTTAGATTATGGACATTATTTTAGTAGTCGTATGTTAGGATCGAACTCGAGATCACGGAATTGCACACTTTACGTATGAGAGTTAAAGTTTAATAATTAAATGTAAAAGTTTATATTTAATTATTTATTACACAAATATATAAAATGATTATTTAGTATTTAAGAAAAATGACTAATGATCATTAGACGAATATAAGGAAAGAATGTGTATGATTAATTGGTAAGTCAAGAAGCATCCGGAAGCCCCCTTGGGCCTTGATCCGATCGGCCAACCCAAAAGGAGGGCACCTCCTTTGTTTTCTTGAGCTCCAAGTTTCATACACTATATATACAAGGCTAAGGGTTAAAGGTTTGTATCTCTTGTGCACACACACAAACCCTAAACTTGTTTTCTTCTCCTTGTTTTTCTTGTAGTCGATCAAACAAACACCCTTAAAGGGTTGATCGATTTTCTTTATTAAACAAAAGGTTTTGGTTTAATTTTGTGTTCTAAAAACTAGCATTACTTTAACTTGTTTTAGTACGTGTGTACAAGAACGTGATTCAAACATACTTTTGTTTGATTCTTGGATTGAATTACAAAAGAGGTAAGGGGTAATTCTTATAATCCACATAAACCTTAATTAGGGTTCTTGATTTGAAGATTGCTATTGATTCTTGTTCGGGCTAGAATCACAAATGTATGTTTACTATTTAATATTGATTAATTAATTACATGTTATATGATCTTGTTATAATTGCTTCCGCTATGCTCACTTGATGTATTTGATTTATTTTATATGAATGTCATGATATCATAATTCCAACAATTCATGAGGATGTATATTATGATATCATTTCAAGAGCTACAAAAAAAGTAAGTCGCAGTAGCTAGCATGTTGCGCCGGAAGCACAACATATACAATCGAAGCTGTGACACCGTGCATCGTCAACTGTTGCATTGATGGGCACTACATGTAAGCAGTCTTCCTCACAAGTGTGTGGAATGCACTTCATTGGTGCATAGGGAATTTCATAAGTACATTCCTTATCACCTGACCGAAAATAATAAAACGCTTTAATAAACAAAGTAATTTGCTTGTTTTTAATAAGTTTTATTTGACTAAATATGTGATAACTAAAGAGAATGAGTTCAGCAAAGCATTACCAAATCTCCACTTGCATTGATCTTCAGAGGCCATAGCAATACTGTTAGTAAAAGTTATAATTAACACATAAAAGAGGAAAAGACATATAACATTCTTCATCTTTATCTTAAGAATTTATGATATCACATTTGTACATGAATTTCATTGGTATTTATAGCGGGTTTGTAAACTGTAATAACTCTAGTAATTAAGAACATTTATTATATTTTCTTTAAAGAAAGAGTAAACATTTATTGTATCATTAATGTAAATAAGATTACAATAGTAAAAAATTAAATGTAAATAAATACTCCCTCCGTCCCATTTTTATTGTCCATGTTACCATTTTTGGATGTCACAATTTAATTGTGCAAGACTAAATATAGATAGGAAAGTTTGATCGAGTTTACCATATTACCCTTGATTGAAATTATTATTACAAACTTTAATAAATAACTTAATTAATTACCTAAGGGTAAAACTGTCATTCTGTTAAAAGTAAGAAAGAGAAAGCTGTAATAAATGCACTTTTATTAAACTGTGTGTTTTTTGTCGGAGGTCAATAATTTTAGGACGGAGGGAGTAACACAAAAAATTAAATACAAATAGAATGGGTAGAAACAGAAGACAAACTGAATAAGATAATTGAACAAATGCAATAAAACGTCGAGGCATGAGGCTCGGTTTAACACGATTCCGTTAAAACAAATTTATCCCGATTGACATAAACACAGCTCAAGTCATCCCATTTAAATCTTTGAATAAAACGACTTAGCAGGTTATGTGCATTGAAGTAGACTTTTGGGCACTTTCAGTTTCCAACCCATTTAGCCCGTTCCCCTTTTAGCTACATTCTTTTTCTAATTTGACCCGATTGACATAAACACAGCTCAAGTCAACCCATTTCTAAGCGACTGTCAGCTTCAATATGTGCGTATTAAAGTTGGTGAAGCTTGCTATATCTGTGAATGCCACTAAATATACCTTGGATTTGGATTGCCTTTAACTAGTTTCTGCCCATATTTGCGCCAACGGTAGCTGAGAGTCTCCTTCATAAGTAGCTTTGTTTGTTTGGTGACGAGTTAAAAAGTTCACTACCAGAGCTTTTATATGTTTAGAACATATAGAAAGGAAACATTAACCAAGTGAATTAACGTAGTATGTATTTGGCGAAATACGGACTTATAAAACTTAAAAAAAATAATTCACAAATATATGTAGCAAAATAAGTGTAGATTTTATTGCGAGTCTTTATATATATATATATATATATATATATATATATATATATATATATATATATATATATATATATATATATATATATTATCAGTTTAATTAATTCCGAAAAAAAACGGTGCCGTTTGGCACTGTTGCTACTTGCTACACTGTAGCAGTTTTCCCGCCAAAATTGTGGCCCGCCTGCTTGGCCTTTTTGCGTAGCCCAGGTGATCCAAAAAATTGCCCCGATGATCCATTGTAGTTATACGATAAAGATAAAAATAATCCAGTATTCCACCCACACCCACACCCACACATACCTAACCACCGCTGCACACATCTCTGATGCTGATGATGATGATTGAGTGAAAGGAAAACCAAAAAGACGATAGGAAGATGATGATGATCAAAGGATGGAAGTAAAACATCAAACGAACCCACGTTTTCCAGTGAAGCTTACGGCGTCCAAAATCGGGAAACAAAAAAAAAGGTACGAAATTCTTTGTGCGAAATTAACTCTTATTGCTTTCAGGTTTAACAATTTTAGAGCTTATACATATATAAAAATTGAAATTTGAAATTAGGGTTTGGTGATAGTTTGGGGCTTTTGTTAATGAGTCGAGTTTTTCTACAAACCAAACATTCCTCACATACCAAGGGACTCATCCCCACCATCCATCTAAAAAGGAAATCAATGGTTGAGATTAAAAACATTTTAATATTTCACCCATTTTTAATAATTTAAATATCTCTTAAACCGTTAATCGTTAAGCGAAAATAATTACACCATCGCGACGGGCATTTAATTATCTTTCTATAGACGGGCACTTTGATATACTTTCGAAAAATTAAAAAAAAACGTTTTTTTCACGTTTTTTTTTCGTGGCCGAAAAAATATCATATATGATATTACATATCATATATGATATGTAATATCATATATGATATTACATATCATATATGATATTATATATCACACTCCCTCCGTCTCATATTAATTGCCCACATTACTATATTTGGTTGTCCCACATTAAATATCCACTTCCAAAAATAGTAAGTAAAAATAACCAAACTTCCAAATCTACCCTTCAATAAATGACACAATACTATGCTACTAACTATTGAAAGAAAAACTATTGAAGTACAGAATAAAGCACATTGGCCTACACAAAATCCCACGCAAGAATCAAAAAGTGAAAATATAGTACAAGTTGCTTTCATTTTTTATGCTACTGAGAAGCTTTTTTTAAAAGATTTCATACATGAACTACAAAAGACTCATGCATGAATTACAAAAGACATTACATATGTATTTCCATAAGACTTTACAAAAGACTTCATGCATGAATTACAAAAGACATTACATATTGTATTTCCATAAGACTTCATGCATGAACTACAAAAGACTTCACACATGAATTACAAAAGACATTACGTGTATTTCCTTAAGACTTCATGCATGAACTACAAAATGCAATGCATAGTGTTTTTCCATAACTTTTTTGCTACTGAGCTAAATACGCAACAACTTGGTTTATCAAACTTGCATCACAGTCAACTTGTAGTAGCAAACTTCCTTGACGTTCCAATCTAGCTTTACCGATATGTGGCATTTTATAATTGTTGCTACCACGAACCTCCATAATTTCTTTCATGCACGTTTGTAAAGTTAGAAACACGTTATTAAGTTCATGTGATGACATTCTCTCGAAAGATCTTTCAACCACAGAAACTAATTCATTAATATTTCTCAAAACCTCTCGCTCTTGAAGTGATTGAATTGCACGAAAAAAACCAAGGTCTAACACATTTAAATCCGAACTATTTGGTGGTTGAAAGCGAAGTCGAATGTCAAAGCCATCTCGAGACGCTTTTTGGAGAAACTCGGCATCGTTAACATCAATATGAGGTTTCGCGTTATCTTGTTGAATAAAGATTGGACCTGTATGATCTTGTAGCCATTTAGCTCGAATAGCCGGTAAAACTTTGTAGAACCTCGTTACATCTTTAGTTACGGATAAAATAGGCTTCGTTTCCAAAGTTCTCGCAACACGATTTTTACTTGAACGCTTGGCGGGTTCTAAGGTTGTGAAAGGGAATATACCAATCTTTTCTGGAAAATATTTCGTTCCCCGATGTATCAAATTGGGGTCGTGCAACCGCGGCAAGAAACATTACTTTTGTTATAAACTTTTTTGATTTACATGTTCTTAACGGCTCTTCTTTCCTGGGAAGAAGGTAATATCGTTTTATTGGTTTTGACATGTAAAACCATTTTTCATTAATGTGTATAACATTAAACATATCGGTAAATTTTGGAGTAGTACCTGATAAAGATGGAGTAAGCATAGATAAACAAAATTTCAACCTTGCTATTTTATTCTCATTGGTAAGAGCCAACTTGATAGCATTTGTATGTGGTCTAAGCGCACCTTCTTTAATTCTTCTATGCATGGTCAATTTTGAAACACCAACTAAGTTTGCAAGAGAGCGTATATTGGTTTGACGACACAATGGAGTTTCCGAAATATGTGAAAAATCTATTTGTACCCTTTTTGGTCCAACAAGCTTTGCCATCTTCGATGACAAATCAACAGTTAACCCATTCGAAACTTGATGTTGGGCTTGATGCCATATGCGACTGATGGTTCGTGGAGATAGACCAAACATCCGTGCTACAAGAGTTATTGATCCTTTTTTTAATATTCCATTCACACTCTCTTGCAACAACAAATGATAAATAGCTTGACGTTGGGAATCACTGAAGTTGGGTTTATAGCATGAGATTCTTAAGTCTTCCATTATCAAGATGACAATAAAGAAGAACATTTAAATGAAAATATGAACATCTATTTTTAATGTATATGTGCATGGTGTACGGAGTATTACTAAGATCAAGAAAATAGGTGGGATGGAATGAATTTAAACCTCATGAATTTTTTTTGATTGGTAGCAGTTTGTTGTGTAAAAAAAGTGGCACCAACATTCCCTCCAAACTTTAGTAAAGTACAATAAATCTTAATCTTAAAAGTTGACTTTTTTTCCTTTTGATATTTCCGGTTTTCCCAAGTTAAAAGTGATAGTACGAGTACAAGTATACTAAGGTTATATTTGTCATTTGGTCCTTAAAACTCTACTTACCTTAAATCTTGTGCATTATTGTAGTGGACAATAGATAAGGGACAGAGGGAGTATATGATATGATATGTAATATCATATATGATTTTTTTGGCCACGAAAAAAAGCGTGAAAAAAACGAAAAAAATTTTTTTGTCGAAAATATGTCAAAGTACCTATCTATAGAAAGATAATTAAATGCCCGGCGTAACGGTATATTTTTTTTCGCTTAACGATTAACGATTTGAAAGATATTAATATTTGAAAAAAAATGATGAAAGTGTGTTTTTAAAATTGTTGGGATTAATCTCATCCATTAGATCAAATAAAGATGGAGGAAAGATGGATGGTGGAGATTAGTCCCTTGGTATGTAAAAAAAGTTTGGTCCTCAAATGATCTTATATCTTTGTTAATTACATTTTTTTTACTTTGGGGTTTCCTTAATTGCAAATGATCTCGGGATTTTTTTTATATGTTAATTTATTGTGAAAGGTTATACAAATCATTTAAGTGTGTTGGTAATAATCAAAATAATAGTATAAGTTGTATCAACTGGTTCATTAGAAAGTAGGATTATTGTTTCGTTATTGTTATTGAGTTTCGAGTATGACTACAATTGAAGAGAAGTAGAGCGGATTTGAGGATGTTTTTGATAGTTGAAAGAAGAGAGTATGATTTTTACTTCGCTATGTTCGTTGATGAATAGATATGAAATGACATAGCGACGTAAAAATCATGATTGAATTGTATCAGAAGGCGAAAGAAGAGAGTAGCAGTAGCTGATAGGATTACATATTTTTAGGATTACATATATTTGTTCATGGTGTAGCCGTAGCTGAAATCGACTGGATTAAGTGCGATGATGTCATGATATTAAGAATGCATTTGAAAGTTATTTTGAATTGGAGATTATCATTGTTAATGCTCATATCACCTGCCGCTTTTAAGTTTTAGAACATTTGAAAGTGGTTCACATAAATTTTAATTGGTGAAATAATAACGGAAATTTTCATGACAGACCATGTGCAGGAGCAGGAAATGGAAACCGAAGCCTTAGAAGCTATTCTTATGAACGAGTTTGCAGGTTCATAATCATATTTTTCTTACTATATTTATTGGAATTCAACAATTAAAGCTCAACAGTTAACAACTTTTTTACGTTGATGTTATGCCAGAAATTCACCCCGGTGAAAGTGGATTACCCACTGCAAATCGATGTTTCCAAATTACTTTATCTCCTCAGTTACCAAGGCAACGAAGCTTCAAAAGATAAGAAAACAAAGGTTTTGTCTCTTATTTTTTTATAGTTATTTACATGGGCAGATATCATAATACTAATATACTTTTGTTTGTTTTTGTGATCAACATTTCTAATACATTTTACTAATTTGTAACTGTTTTTTACGGTTCAATTTGGTAATTATATTTTTTTCGACCCGTTGTACTTTGTCACTTATGCTATAGGTTTCGAACAGTAGTGCCATTCCGGCCGATTTGTGGGTTTTTTTCGTCATGTATATATTTTTTTTACTGCAATGCTATTCCATGAGAACTTATCTAACTTGAAACTTAAAGTTGCACCAAAAGCCAAGCTTAAAATGTATGACATATTCCATAATTGGACTATCTGATTTTACGTGTTATGCCTAGAGGTGAAGAAATGGGCAGGTTGGGTTGGGACTGGGTCAGAACGGGTATTCTTAATTTGGGTTCACAACAATTGGATAGGTTTATTTGTACCCGCAACACTTTCCTCTCCCTTTCTATATAGATAATAATTTAAAGCTAACAAACAAGATTACAAAGATAGATTGTTACACACATTATCTAAGTAATAATCTAAATGAACTGATTTTAGGTACAATAAGTAGTTTTATTATAAATACTCGAAATTGCTTATACATAGTCTCGATGCTCATTCTCGGTGACATGATTTCAAGTAGACAAGTTTGTAACCAACTTTGACAGCCGAGGGCCTCCTTTTGTGAAGCAAGTGTCAACTACAACCAAAAACCTGTCTACAAAGGCATAGTGTGGTGGAACCCGCGTCTAGGCTGGCATAAAATGCCTACACCAAGGTAGAGACAACCACCAAAGGACTCTACATAAAAACTGCATCTGAGGTCAAGAATGCAGGTGTGGTGGAAACCATCTTCTTTTATCTTGTTGAACATAAATGCTTTTAGTCTTAAGGAGGTAGATAATATTTTTTCCACATTTCTGAGCCTCAATTGAAATTAGGTGGTACGGGATTATGGTCAGTGTCAAATCTCACTTTATCACAACTTGCAACATGTTCATTATTTGAAATCCTAGACACATAAGTGCATATTATGTTATCCAGTGATTACAAGAAGTAATTTAACCCATTTACTTATACTGGAGCCGCTTGGGCTATATTATATCGCTTACATCTCAAATTGGGATTTTACCAAGTTTGGGTAAATTATAAATCGGCAAAGAGATTGACATGTGGCGTAAGTGATACATACTTTATCAATAATTACTTATTATTTAAATCTTTTAAGTCGAGGGTGTTTGGTATTGGTGCTCTTATTTTTTATAGTTAAAGGTGAGCAAGATTTCTAGAGCAGCTGCTTATGCCAATGTTTAGTCGAGTAGTTTGAGGTGGGCCCCTGCAAGCACTGACCAGCATTCCCATCTTTGTAATCTCCTGCTTTTCTATTTAAGTAATCAGGTACTTACGATGCTTGATATGTTCATATGAGCTTATTTGAAATACAATATAAACTAAATGTTATATGGTTCTATGCAGGAACAGATAGAGAAAGAGATGAGGTTTGAAACTGCAATTTCGTTTGATTTCGGATGTAGTTCAAAGGTTTGTATATTTGGCGTTTTGAGGTTTTTGCGTAACGAGTCTTCGTTCAAGTATTTGAGCGTTAGTAAGTTACGGGAATGTTGTTTTTGTGAGAAATGTTTATGGAGTGTGTGAAAATCTATTTTTGGAAACTTTATTTTGAAAATGAATATTTTCCGGTTTGTCTTAAAATTAAGGTTTATCGCGAAAGACGTTAGGTTTTGTTATGAGAATGCATAAAATATGAAAAGTATGAGGTTTTGAGTGTAATAAATAAATTTAATAATAATAAAATATATATAGATATATGGGGCGGCCGATTTTAGGGATTAGAGGGAAAAAGGAAACCAAATTTGATACCAAATACAACTCTAAGCCTTAAGGGTTATCCAATATAATTATAAATACAAAATTAAAACCTCTCTACCCCTTTTTCCTGCAATTAGAAGTCGACACAAGGAGAAACAAGAAGAAAAAAATTAGGGTTTCATAGTTGGCTAGCAATAATCAAGAATCAAGGTAAAATCCTTAACCCTTATGTGTAATTAATTAATTATTGTTATGATTCATGTAATATTTAATATGATGGAATCTACGGTTTATATACTTCTGTAAATTAATGAATTAAAACATGTTAGGATCATTAGTTGTTAATGATATGGTTATTGGATAAGAGAATTGAGTGTAAAACGCGTTAGATTATGTGTTAGGGTTTGGACAGAAAATTATGGCTGTAAAGATGTTAGTGTAAATAACAGATGGTGAAGAGTTAAGTCACTAATTTTAGGTCTAAATTGAAGTTTAATGAAAGAGCTTTCCAAAAAGTCCAACCACGATTGATTTCAAGGTCGGGAAGTTGGTCTTTTGATTTTTCTTTGTTAAGGTGTCAAAGCTGTCAAACCGGGACAGATTTTGGGTAAAAGTTTGAGGGTGTTTTGTGGTTGTAAAAGTGGTATTTTGACTAGGCCTTCTGGAATAGTTAAGTATTAGGTTATAATAGACTACCACGAAAAGGATTCGCGATAAAAACTTGAGAAAGTATTTTATGTTAATAAAAACTTTTTTGTGTGCGTTCAGATCCGAATTTGAGTAGTTGACAAGCTTGATTTTCTTTTGAGTACTTGTGTGTGTTATTGGTCCATGGCCTTCTGAGATTAGCTTTTATGCTTATGAGAGACCATGGTAAATTTTTGGTGTGAGTTGTTGAGCTTTATTTGTCATGATTTCATGTGGGTGAATGTACCCAAAAATTCTGCGTTTTCTGATTTTAAGAGTGCAAGGGATTTAGTGAGTATTAAGTTATGGTAGTGGTTAGTATGGTGTCTAGGAGATCCATGGTGGGTCATATGAGTCTTAGACATCCATCATATGTGTATTACATGGGTTGTAGCTTTTAGCTTGACCTTGTGTAATGTGGATTATTTTTGTGTGCTATAGATTGTGAGTTGTTTTTGTGGAAGCTGCGAAGTTTAAGGTGAGTTCATAGTCCCACTTTTTAACTTGTTTTAAACTTGGGATGGGAATGATGCTTGTCTTAAATGATTTGAATTACTGTGATTATGTGTATGTGTGTTAAAGAGCTCGGACTTTTAATGTTATCGTATTTATGCTATATGTGAACGATAATGATATGATGTGTGATTCTGTGTGGTCCAATTGGGAGTGTGCTTACCCTGTTGCTCGTGCATTCGACCTAATTGGAGAGTAGCATCCCTACTCACTTTTATTCTGTGTGGTCCAATCGGAGGGTATTAATTTACCCATTTTTTTGGAGCGGGGGTCACGTTCCGGCCCGGTATGTTGTGAATTTGGATCGGTGGGCACGTTCCGCTCGATGGTTGCCTTATGTGTGATGTTGCCTTGTGAATACTTGTAGCTTATATGATAACTGTAATTATTTGTCCAGCTATGTTTTATAATCACAGTGATTTTGGTTGCCTATTGTGCTTGAGTCTTAAACCTATGAATCTCACCAACGTAATGTTGACATTTTAATCATCATTTTCAGGTGAGCATTCTAAGGCTAAAGTTGAGGGCAGCAATTAGGCGAGACTTAGTTGCATATGAAGACTTTATTATTTTTGGGATTTGACTTTATTTGGATTTGGTTTTTGATACATTTATGTTTATCATTTGTTATTTTCGTATCTATTGAAGATACCTTTTGGATTATTATTTTGGTTATTTATTTTGGGGTATTGTTACAACACTGTGTGTTGGTACATTGCTCTATTTAGGTGCATGTAGTTGTTCTCTATGTAGACACCAGGTGTTGTGATGATATCAATGAAGTTACACCCGTGCGTTTCCGCCGTGGCGGGGTGTGACATATTTAGAGGGTGTTTGGGATTGCTTATTTCTTTTTGAAGTAAGACGTTTGAGTACTAAATGAATGTGCATCAGAATGTGTCATTAAAATTATACTTAGAAGTTGAACAATGGCAGAACGGGCGTGCTGAGTAATGGGTCCAAATGGGTTGTTCGTGTTTGGATTTTGCTGAATTTTTTCTATAAAGATTACAGAATTTGTATTATTTAATGATAACTTGCAATCTAAATTGATTTAGTCAGCATAAACTTCTACGAAGCACTTCTCCGAAAATTAGGCTTCGAAGATTCATACTTTCACTTTTCGGGTCAAACAGATACTCTTACATCTCCACCACTCATACAAATTGATTTTACAGCTCGAAAGTAGCATACACCCAATGCACAAGTAAAATGGCTCTTTGAGATTTAGGACTGCGTTTTCTACTCTTTTCTCATTTCGTTAGTATATCAAAATGAGATGTGTTATACTATCATTTTATATATCAATGCACAAATTGATTTTTGGGTCTTTGCGCTTTGCAATCGCTTTCGCTTTTGACAACTATGGCTACACTGTCTATCCAATACTTTTTGTATCTTGTATAGTTATATTGTTGTATTTGCAGGTTCTTAGCTTTGTGCAAAGACAGTAGGATCTTTTGGTGGCAATAGTAATTAATGTATTAAGTATGACTATAAAAACTATACTACTAAATTTATTGCCTTTTACAGTAAAACCAATTTAAGAGCATGTTAGCACTAATTATCTGAAAACACTTTGGAATACCTTCGACCAATGTGACCCATTTCAGTTTTAGCTAAAGTTCAACATGTTGATCTGTTACAGATAAAATATAATCCAAATCGACCTATCTGTACATAAATGGATCAAATTTGACACACGGATCATCATTACGCTAGGATAGACACCCAATTAGGCTAGTAGCGTCTTGAACTGCTAAACACCAGTTTTCTTGACTAATTTTCTTCCCACTTGCCTGAATTCTAGACGTAAGGTGACAATTTTGCCCATTACTAGTGCATGAGTATCATCATTCAAATCATCTTGTTCAAATTGTTAGATGATTTATTGTATAATATGGTTTTTGTATTCATATCTGACAAACTAATTGTTTATTCAAAGTAAGTTTTGGACAAAAGTCAATCCGGGTCGACCCATCCGGGGCGGTGAAAGGTTATGCGATTCTGAAGATACATTGACTTTGTGTTTACGCTTATATAGTTTCTTGGATGATTGAATATCAGTAGCTTCTACACGCTCTTCATTTGATTATTTTATTCTTTCTACCAACATATATAATATGCAGGTTAAGTGGTTGACCGATAATCTGATCTAAACTCTTCTGGTCATCATTACTAAATGTGCAGGTTGGAGGTGCTAATGGACTGCGCGCTTCCCACCCCCTCTTCTCCACTTTCTTTAGATGCAATATTTTCGTGTGGTAATTTCATTAACTCTGGAATTGGAGCTTTCTGTTTTTTAGGTGTGATAAACTATTTGTACTTTGGGTATGCCCCAGATTTGCGTAATTTGTGTACCCATTTTTCATTATTTTTATTTTTATTCCAAATTGGCTGCTTGTGTATAACTTCAATTGAAATGGTCTAATGTAAAACACTGGTAATTTGGTTTTTTGTCAATTAATCTCCTTATGCAGTGCTTCTAAATGGATTTCCATTAGACAGTTTACCAATGTTTTAATGAACATGTGGTTAATTCACTCCTTAATACTGTCTAGATTGGCATTACGTTCTCAACAAAAAAAGCATTTGCTTAAAATGACCATTGAGATAGACTCTTATTAGACTTGTCCATTTTTTGCATCTGCTACTTTTTAAAATATGGACCGTAAACTAACAAGGTAATAGTCATTTTTCAGTTAGGTAAATTATTATGAAATTTTTTTAAGAGCTACACAAAAACTAGTCACTTTAGCATTTGGGTCTGGTAACGCAACAGATGCACTTGGTGCCATGGCACATGCTATGTACTATCATTGAACCGCGATGTATGATATTCACGCAAACTTCAGGACACCATTTTGGTTGACAGTGTTTCGGTGCATATTTATCAACATACGCACAAACATCATGACCTGCAAAACAAAATAATGGAAGGCTTTAATAAATAAAGTGATTTTAGACGTTTTAATCTGAACCATAATTTATGAATATGAGAGTCAACAAAATATTACGACAAGCCTTGCAATCTTTGTTTTGGTGTAGCAATAACGCTCATACATTTGTAGATAACAAGTAAACAACAAGTGCACTGTGTACATATATAATAGTTTTCCTCTTTGAAGTGTCATTCTAGATGCAATTCAATCCATCATCTCTCATCATTGTGTACAAGTCGCTGTATATCATGTCGAGAAAATTATTTTGTAAAAGTTATGTGATTCTAGTATTCTTATTAGATGTTAGAATATGCTAAAGAGTAAAGATGAAGATATATTGAACTTTGCTTGGTATTTATAACAGGTTAACGGGATTTCTTAAAGTTAGTGCTAAGAAACATTTATGATACAAACCGTTTCATTCATAAAGTATGCGAGTACTAGCATTATTTATTTATTTATTATTATTATTAAATTTTTTTTGGGGTTGTTCCATTTCTTTAACTAGATGTATACCTGCGCAAAACGACGGTATATAATGACAAATAATTATTTTGCAAAATCGTGATTCTGGGTCGACCATTGACACCGCGGGACATACTCTAGTTCCGTCACCGAAAATCATATACACATTAGAATTTTGGTCGCCGAATCGCACAGTTATCATATTGATTTTTAGTAAATCAAACCGGTTGCTTTTGAATAGCTTAGATTGAACTATTTAATATTAACCTTATTTTACTTATATTCGCTAAAATTTCTTATCATGTTTTCCAACATTAACTATTATATGTTGCTCTTTGGAAAAAGCTATCCATCTTTACCCCTGTGTCAACTGTCAAGTGGTATTGGTTTCTCGACCAAAACATTTTTGGAGTGACCATTGGGAGCAAGTCTAATTCGGACCTGTTAATTTGCAAAAATTAAACCAAAGCATATAAAATGATACTGTAGAAGAATCACCATTGTTATTCATGAAGATGTATATTATGATATCATTTCAAGAGCTACAAAAAAAGTAAGTCGCAGTAGCTAGCATGTTGCGCCGGAAGCACAACATATACAATCGAAGCCGTGACACCATGCATCGTCAACTGTTGCATTGATGGGCACTACATGTAAGCAGTCTTCCTCACAAGTGTGTGGAATGCACTTCATTGGTGCATAGGGAATTTCATAAGTACATTCCTTATCACCTGAACCAAAATAATTAAACGCTTTAATAAACAAAGTAATTTGCTTGTTTTTAATAAGTTTTATTTGACTAAATATGTGATAACTAAGGAGAATGAGTTCAACAAAGCATTACCAAATCTCCACTTGCATTGATCTTCAGAGGCCATAGCAATACTGTTAGTAAAAGTTATAATTAACACATAAAAGAGGAAAAGACATATAACATTCTTCATCTTTATCTTATGAATTTATGATATCACATTTGTACATAAATTTCATTGGTATTTATAGCGGGTTTGTAAACTGTAATAACTCAAGTAATTAAGAACATTTATCATATTTGCTTTAAAGAAAGAGTAAACATTTATTGTATCATTAATGTAAATAAGATTACAATCGTAAAAAGACAGAATTACATGTATATTCTTAAAAATTTCAAAAATTACATATATATCATTTTTACTAGTTTTTTTATGCATAAAGTACAATGCTTTTAATGCATCAAAAGGATATATGTGTAATTTTTAAAATTTTCAAAGATATATATGTAAATGCCCATAGTAAAAAATTTAATGTATAAAAATAACACAAAAAATTAAATACAAACAAAATGGGTAGAAACAGAAGACAAACTCTAAATAAGATAATTGAACGAATGCAATAAAACGTCGAGGCATGAGGCTCGGTTTAACACGATTCCCTTAAAACAAATTTATCCCGATTGACATAAACACAGCTCAAGTCATCCCATTTAAATCTTTGAATAAAACGATTTAGCAGGTTATGTGCATTGAAGTAGACTTTTGGGCACTTTCAGTTTCCAACCCATTTAGCCCATTCCCCTTTTAGCTACATTCTTTTTCCAATTTGACCCGATTGACATAAACACAGCTCAAGTCAACCCATTTCTAAGCAACTGTCAACTACAATATGTGCGTATTAAAGTTGGTGAAGCTTGCTATATCTGTGAATGCCACTAAATATACCTTGGATTTGGATTGCCTTTAACTAGTTTCTGCCATATTTGCGCCAACGGTAGCTGAGAGTCTCCTTAATAAGTAGCTTTGTTTGATTTGGGAATACTTTAAAAAGGTCACAAGTTATTTGTTTGGTGACAAGTTAAAAAGTTCATAGAGCAGATCTTTTATATGTTAAGAACATATAGAAAGGAAACATTAACCAATTCGTAGTATGTGTTTGGCGAAATACGGACTTATAAAAAAAAATACAATAATAAGAATTCACAAATATATGTGGCAAAATAAGTGTTGATTTTATTGCGAGTCTCTTTTTTTTTTTTTTTTTTTTTTTTTTTTTAATTTTTATTTTTTTTAGTTGACATATGTATTTCCGGAAAATAAAATTGTAGAGGTTTTGTTGTAGTGGGAACAAAAACCTAACCGGTCGTTGAGAGGTGAATGTGGACAGCAGCCATCTAAAACTATATTCCTAGCTACTTAACCACGTCTAACTAATAATTAAACATACATACTTTAGTCCTTTACCACATGCTACATTCCAAAAGATAAAGCGTTAGAAACTTTATGATATATATATATATATTTTTCTGGTGAATATATTAATTAATAAATCAGCAGTTTACATGATATTTAACACAGCCATGAACATGCTCCAATAGCAGAAAAGAAATGATATTGTAAATTCCAGATAACTACACTCCAAATTATAAACCGTTGGGCCCTGTTTAATTTAATTTATGCACATGTGTTCACAGCTTTAATCCACATGCACTATTTACTTTATATATCCGTGTCCCTATAAATATTTGTATACATCAAAGTTTATATTCATCTTGTTCAACACAAAGTATATTCATCATTTTCATATAGAACTACCAGTTAATCACTTGATCAATACATAAAAATGGGAGACGCGTCATCGGAGGTGTTGGTGGTGAGAAACAAGCAAGTTATATTGAAAAACTACGTCAATGGGTATCCAAAAGCATCTGATATGGAAGTTACTTCTGATGCCACAATCCGTTTGGAGCTCCCTAAGGAT